>JAZKJV010008058.1:0-145148 GCA_037367405.1 Ottelia alismoides | reverse complement strand
TGGCATACTGAAAGGAACCACCTTAGACTTAGTCCCATTGATCTGGAGACCCGAAAGCTCGATGAATAGCTGAAGAGTAGTAGCCATACCAGATACCTCGGAGGGGCCACCTTCAATAAAACAATGGTGTCATCAGCGAACTAAATCAGAGGGACGTGGAAGTCCCCCAGGGAGCAGCCACGGGTGAGCCCCGTCGCGGCGACGCCGTCAATCATACGTGGCAACACATCAACCGCCAACACAAACAGGAGGGGAGAGAGAAGACATCCCTGACGGACCCCCCTCCTCGGCTGGAAGAAACCTCCGACCGGGCAGCCATTAAGAAGAATGGACATGGATGACGTACACACACAACGTCGGACCCATGATATCCAAGCGTCCGGGAAGCCCCTCCGCCTCAAGACCGACCAGAGGAACCGCCAATCAAGGCAATCGTATGCCTTAGCGAAGTCAATCTTCCATAGGATCCCCTTAGTAGACGATTTCATCCACGCCTCCACCAACTCAGAGGCAACCGCAAAGCAATCATTAATATGACGCCCACGAATAAAGGCAGCTTGAGAGGGCGAAATCAACGAGTCAAGGAGAGGAGCCAGCCGCCTTGCCAAGGCCTTGGCGATGATTAAATAAATTCCATTGGATATGGAGATTGGCCGAAAATCGTCGATGTGGTTGGCCGCATTAGATTTAGGAATCAACACAATAAGGGCCCTATTAAGTTTGTCGAACCCACGGTTACCGTCACAAAATTCGCGTGCAACGTCCAGGACATCATCAGCCACCACGTCCCAGAAATCACGGTAGAAGGCCACCGGGAAGCCATCAGGCCCCGGGGAGGCATCTGCGTTGAGGTCCAAAACGGCCTCCTTGAGCTCAGCTAGAGAGAGCGGCCTAATCAGCGCCACGACGTCCGAAGGAAGAATAGAAGGAGCCCCGCGGCCGGACCAACACCACAGACGTTGGGAACGAAAGCCAAACTTTTCCTTGAAGTGATCTCCCAGAGCCTTACCCAGATCCCTATCCCCCTGGACGAGGGAACCATTAACCATAAGAGAATGGATAGAATTAAAGCGCCTTCGACCGCTGGCCACCCGATGAAAAAACGCGGTATTCGCATCCCCATCCTTTAGCCATCGCATCCGCGATCGCTGACGCCATTCCATGGCCCGCTTCTTGTCCTCCGCATTGACGATAACAGTGGCAGCACTGCGCTCGACAAGCTCGTCCGATAACAATTCTCTAGCACCCTCCAAACGATCCAGCCACAAGATGATATCGTCGGCCGCCTTCCGAGCCGCCACGCGGGCCAGACGAGAGTCCCTTTGAACGTCGCCAAAGCCGTCCTCAGAGACGCAAGCTTATGAGCAAAGCGACGTGCAGCTGACCCCACAGACGTGGTCTGCTCCCAATGATTCTTCACCACCTCCTTGAAATTTTGCTCCAGAAGCCAGCATCGTTCGTACCTGAAGAGACCCCGAGGACGAAGATCATCCCCCGAATCCCACACGATCAGATTATGATAAGAGAACGAACGCGGCCGACATAAGGGGAAAGCCTCCAAAAGTTTAACGTTCGCTAAGAACCTAATCTATCCTCGATCTTGAGACATTGTTCCTCCAGGTATAAGAGATGTCGTTGGGCACCAGCCCCCTCCAAAGCGAAATCTCGAATGAAGTCAATAAAGTCTGTGGAGCCCGGATCTTGGCCCCCACAGCCGCGAGGGCGATCGTCAGATAGAACAGTAACATTAAAGTCACCCCCCAACAACCACGGCATATCCGCAAAGGCCAAAGCATCCGCCCGTAAGTCATCCCACAGCTCCCGCCGCATTACATGGCACATAGGCGCGTAAATACAAGAGCAAGCAAAGGAGGTATTGGAGTCCACACGAGAGAAACCACCAAGAGCGAGTGTCGACCAGCACGCATCGAGGAAAAAGAAAACCTCGCCGAGCGCCAAGCCAAAATAATGCCCCTCGACGTGCCGACCGCGTCCAACGAGCGAAAGCCATCGAAAGGGCCAGCACCAAAGGACCTCCAAAGCGAATCGTCCACGCCCGTCAGCTTCGATTCTTGGATAAAGGCGATATCACAGTCCCACTCGGCGATATCATAGTCCCACTCGGCGATATCAAATGACCTCAAACTTTAGATACCTTAGGAGATAGAGATAAAATCCTACTGTAGAGATAAAACACTTGATTGCAGTAATAACAAAATCTTCATAGATGAGGAGATTTTTGAGATAGTAATCTCAAAGTCTTATCTTCAAAAGTTTAAGACCATGTAGATAGTGATCTATAAAGGTCTAAACTTTAGATACCTTAGGAGATAGAGATCTCCGGGAATGAAGGTATTCTAATAAGGATTATGGGGATACTGGTTATGATTTCAGGGACACTCTAACCAACTAGATTGAGTATTGGTTGCATGAGATGCAACATTCGCATTAGATGCGAGCACTGTTACTGGGGATATGCAAGTGCCGTAAAAGGACTTGGCATAGTCTCGCGGGAACAGAGTGACTGATCAGCTTACCTAGCTATTTTCTAAATAGCCTATGATTGTCACATGAGTGCGGGTTTAAATGATTAGCCCATTAATGGCTCTTTGGGCTAGTGGGAGATTGTTGGAAATGCGAGCCCACGGCGAGCCATTATGCAATAAATGTTATTGCAATTCACTCCTTAATCTGAAATGAAGAATACATAATTTGCATAATAGGTCCCTTAGTACAATTAGGGTTATGTACCATGGCCATCTTGATGATCATACAGCTGTTGATTCAACTATTGAATCATAGAGGCTGGTGCTTGAATGAATATCTAAAGAGTTAGATTGAGGACTCATCAAGCACCGTCAGATGATTGTTAAGAGATGATCTCCAGCCTGAGTAGGAGATGGCAATCCTTATCTCTGAAGGCTGATATCTGACCGACCTCTTGATGCAGGTCCTCTGCATAGGAATAGAGATTCGGAGGTGTCAGATTAGTTAGGTCAAAGAGTTGACTTAACGAGATCGAGATAACCAAAGTCCTATATCGTATGCTGTCAGGATATAGGCACGCATCCTCTGGACCGGAGACAGATGTGTTGCTATGTGTCTAAGTATGTACATTTGGCAGACCAATAGGTTGATGACCTAATCAAGGTCTACACACCGGCGCGCTGGTGTGCATATAAGGGCATATGAGTAATACGATCTCTCAAAGGGATCATACAGGTTCAGTTACTGAACCAGAAGACATGAGCTCACTCATGAGATATTGGGAAGAATCAAATTCCGTGCGCACGGTCGTCTCGCTTTGGAAGCTTGACTAAATTTGTAGGTTTGATATATACTTTTGGAAAGTATATGATCAAGACCTGGGTATGATATATGCTTTTGGAAAGTATATGATCGATACCGACTCCCAATGATCGAATGAGAAACTTACTGATAAAACCAAGAAGTAGACAGTATAAAGTTGATCGAATACTTCGGGTTTAGTCTGAGTCTTCCAGTATGCAGGATGTGCAGGTATTGGGAATACCTGAGGGTGATGTGATCATAAACGATTGTATAACCATGACGCTTCCATTCCTAGGGAGTGATGAAACGGGTCTGGATTTTAGTGACTCCTCTCAGTAGAGAAGTGATCTGATCTTGGTCCAAGTGTTGGACATTGATCTGAATGTGATTCAGATACAATGAGAAGATTAGATTTACGGTCTTGATTTAATCAAGCATCTATGGGAGGCCCGCGATCTGGATTTGAGATACGATCTCAATATCCATGTCACTATACATGGAACAATACAATCGCCCTGTCCTTATCTCCAAGTATCTGCGGAGAAAGCGCATTATCCTTGAAGGAGTTCATGGATAATTCTATTGTTGATTTATGTATCCGAGCATTGAGAAAATGGATAATTAAATGTGATTTAATTATCATGAGTAATATGAATTTGATTCATATTATAAAGAGAGTTATCTGAGATAATTAAATGTGATTTGATTATCAAAGATGTAAGTAATATGAATATGATTCATATTATTTGGACACAAGAGAATAGAGATCCAAGATGATTAAATATGATTTAATTATCATGGATATGAATAATGTGGATAGCAATATCCATATTAGTCATATATATTATAAATGTGATTTATAATATATAAGAGAGAGCTATTTGTAATTTACATTTGTTAATTAAATGTTAATGTGAATTGGATTCACATTGGACATCAAATTGAAAATGTAATTTACATTTTGTTTTGGGTTGTGAATGTGATTCACAAATTTTCAATGGCATGATTGCAATGTTCACAAAATAAATTGGATTTATTTTTTGTGAAATAATTTGCAACAAAAGTTGTTGCAAATAATGGAGATTACATAAAAGGTGAAATAGCCACCTTCCTAATGGAGGAGGGTGGACGGCCACCACTCCCATTAGGAAAGGGAGGCCGTCCCCCCTCTCCACATGGAAGGAGGCTTTCTCTCCTTTCATTATCTCCATGTATTGATGATTTAATTTTGTAATTAAATTGTGTTGATTTATCAACATATATTTAATTTAAATTAAATTAATTGTTGTTGTGTTTTTAGCAACAAATCATGACCATTGAAAGAAACACAAATTAATGTGGACCATTGGATTTGTGTTGACACATGGATTGAGATCCATGGAACCCAAAACCCTATATAAGGAGAGGCACCCCATTGCTCTTCTTTGACACATAAGTTGAGGCAACAAATCTCTCTCTCTCTCTCATTCTCTCTACACGTCCTCTCTCTATCTCTCTCATGTGGTCGTCCACCATGGATGCCCTAGAGAGGTTCTCCATCGCCGCGGCATCGTCGTTATGCTGCCCGATGGTTTGCTCGTGGATCTCCGTCTCCTTCGGTGCGCCCCGCTCGTGAAGAAGACATCGGATCTCGTGTGTCGAGATCAGGAGATCCGCCGCTTGGATCATCAACATGGATTGCGAGAAGCACGCGGTTCATCCCCGCGCTCGCAAGCGTCTCCTCCGTCGGATCGGACTTGAGACAGGAGGTCTCTTTGTTTAGAGACTCGATCGCAACCACGCTTCAAGAGGTAAACCTAATACTTGTTTGTGGTTTAGACGAAACGATCCGAGAAGTGTTCTTGGATCATGTGGTTTCGTCGCAAGAAAAATTTTTTAATTTCCGCTGCATAGAACAACTAGTGCGACTAGTCGTTCTTCGTCGTATTCGATGCGACGCTCACGCTTCCGTGATGCGCTTGAGGATCTAACCATATCCTTCAAGTGGTATCAGAGCCATAGGTCGGTGTTTTTGGATACGATCCATAAACCGAGGACGACTTGGGTTCTTTAGGGTATGCGAAAGCTTTCTTGCATTTCATTTTCGCATCTCTGTTTTGATATTATTTTCGGCACTGTTTAAATTGTTTAAACACGAAAATAATAATTGGATTTTGTTCCCCATTAAATAAGGAAACCGTAGGATCTGAGTTTGCGTGATTTCGATTCCGTTTGCTCTAGATATGCTCATTTTAGTGAACATGTATCCACTGTTTCGGGGACTGCGGATCATGACGTAATTAAGATGTTAATTGCGGATTTGATACGACTTGAAATGCGTGCAAATCACTTGGGTTCTGTTGTAAATCAAGTTAGCAAACTTTAGAAATTTACTTTGCTTAATTTGGATTTAAATTGATTGAGATATGATATTTTTAGTAAGTGAGGGTCACTGCTGAAAATACTTTCCTAATCAAGAACCTAGTGATTGTCATTTAATTAATTAGTGAAATTAAATTATTTAATTTCCTGGAATAATTATGCATAAATATTTGTGAAATATTTAATGATAATTATGTCCTTAAATGACTTTGCCCTAACCGACAAATGATTAGATGTGATCTAGATCAAGATTGGTTACATGATCTACATGATCAACAATCCAACAAACATGGTGCTTGAATAGGACTTGGGATTTGTTTAGCAAATCTCATTATAATGTTAATCAAAAATGTTTTGATTATTACTATATGGTACAATTTCGGTTGAAGAACCGATGATCATCTCAAGTACAAATTAATCAATTTGGCATTATCCTTTCCCGAGGCGGATATGGTGCCTAGTCGGAGAGCATTGGGGTTGCGGGTTGCAACGTATGTGGTCCGTCCCACTCTCGTCGGTACTGGCCATGACAGCGGGTAGGGCCGGGATAATGTCCGAGGGATTAAGATGTATTTTTCTAATTATTAAAATTCGAAATAATACGTATTTGAGATAATACCATAATTCAAGTAACTATTAAAATGTTTGTTGGATATTAATTGGATCATTAATTTAATATGATTAGATTAATTGGAATCCAATTAAAATTAAGACACTCTATTATAAATAGATGTGTTATTTCCCTTGGAAGAATTAATCATAATGAATATGATTCATAATGATTAATTAGAATTTGAATATGATATGGAGGATCACATAAGTGACATCCATGGTCTCCCGTCAAGGCGAAGGGTTCCGTCGCCAGATATTGTATGTAGGAGACGCCTGTCCGAAGTGACAGCTCCTGCATACGATCCATTTGGATCGGGCTCTTCGCTTCTCGAAAGAGTAAGGACGTATGCGTAGTGACCCCAATATCGGGTCCTCATATTATTGGGGCGATATTGGATTGCGCATAGCGAGTTGTATTCCTGTTGACGGTTGGTTCAATTAATGACGGGTCAACATTGCCTTAGGGGTGTGGGCCCGGGTGTTAAAGACCGAATTGGGAGATGCAAGTTGGACTTGCAAGGCGGAATGTGTTCCCGCTTCTTTTTATCCGAGTTGTAGGTTCTCATATTATTGGGATGCAACAAAGATAAGGAAGGAGATCCCAGATCTTGTTGAGATATAATGGTAAGTATATCTCTTACATTGAAAGTGATTAAGGGAATGAGCTTTCAGTGTTGACAAGACAAGACAACTTTGATATAAAAATCCTAAATCAAAGTAAAATATATATATATATTTATTTATATATTTATGCAAATTTCTTATTTCAGATAATCCTTCATTAAAACCCACTCAATGATATACTCAATAATAACCAGTGAAATATCTTGGATTGGACTCATGATCCAGATATTGTACTTGCAGTTGGACACATAATGTATGTGGTTGCAATGAGCAAGTTTCCTCATAATAATGAGGAATGACAATTAAATAGATAATAAGACTACAACCCTAGGGTTTGTATGTCTCTATAGTCTTGATCTATCATCAAATGTACTTTGGAAGTGACATGTTGATGATGATCATAATTGTCATATAATCCTTATAAAATCAATGAAGATATTCTGGCATACATATGTGCTCTTGACATTTAACATGAATGAGATGGTTCACTGCATCATGCAAAATGGTGGCTCTATAAGAGATGATGTATTCAAATTGTTTGAGTACCTACCTGAACCTATGTTTTAAGAGTTTAGATGGATGTAGATGATGAGTGTCATCATTCTACTATCTATACTCTAGTCATTCATGAAGCTTCATAATATTCATATTGTATGAATTTAATGAAGCATGTATAAATGTTGAAATGCTCTTGCATAAGAGATCCTTAGTCTTAAGCAATAGTTGCTTATAGATAAAGGGAGCGCAGTGGAAGCATGGGTTGGACCCGAATAAGAAGTATGGTCAAAGAGTTGACTATACATCTATGACTTCCATATATCATCCGAAGAGTTGGATGAATGCCAATACTGCAATAAGGTGATGTGTTGATAGTATGACTATCAAGTCTATCTAGAATCCTTAGAGAAGGACTCGGATGGAGCATCGGATTAATCTACATAAATCATTAATAAGATAAAGTCAAATAATTGTATCTCAATCTTCTGATGACATTTGCAATAGGTTGCATATGTTTTAGAAGACTGAAAAATTTGATCTTAAAGGTTTATAGTTATCCACATGGATATTGATGCAATTGTTGCAACAATCTCTGTTGGATTGATAGACTTGTTAATTTCAGTGGGAGAGTCCTTAGTCTTAGAGAATGTCTCTATGACCTAGATATAAGAATACACTCATTGTTTGTTTCTAAATGTTAGAAATAAACATGAATCTGAGATAGAACTATCATAAAGAGTTATGATGTATATATTTCAGATAGTAATCTAATAATCTAGTGGACTTCACTAAATTAGAAAATTAATGAATGGTTCATTAACATTTCTAAATACTGAAATTAAACCTTAAGATCAATAGGAGGATGAAGATCATTTGACAATGATCTAGCATCAAGCCTTGGACATTTGTCTATTGATTTGATCAATAGGCTAGTAAGAGATGAAACTTTAGAATGTCTAAAATTTCAAAGCTTACATGCTTATGAATATTGTATTCATAATAAAATGTCCAATACACCCTTCTTTGGGAATGGTGTAAGATGATAAGGTATTCGGGATCTCATACATATTGATGTATGCGGATCATCTATATCATAGTAAACATTATGGATATATGATATCTATTAATGATTATATATGATATGAAATTTCTTCTCTTCACCTGAAGAAACCTTTGAAATGTTCAAAGATTTCATAATTTTGGTCTACAACCAAAGTTTGAAGGAAGATAAAATGAATTTGATCTAATCAATGTAGCATGTACCTGTTAGATGAATTCAAAGGATACCTTATGGAGATATGAATATCATTTCTATCTCAATCCTCCTAACTCACCTTAACTCAATAGAGTTATAGGGAGATACAATTGGATCATGTGTGACATGATCTTATCAATGATGAATTTTAGCATAATTATCCCTTAGTTTCCAGGTATATATGTGTAGTAGAGACTACAATGTATATCCTTAATAAGGTTCCATGCAAGATGGAATCTAGCACTTGAGAGTGCTGCTTCATTAAGAAAATAAAGGATGGTATTGGATACCTACTTTATGACCTTGAGATTCTTGAAATATCTCATCTCTGAGAATGTGATCCTTGGAGGTTGAGACTCTTGAGAATCAAGATAAAAAAAATGAAGTGTAGGAACTCATTTAATCTTGAAAAGATAATGAGGCTCCTAAAATTGGAAACTAAAAGGATAATTGAAGATGAAACACTAAAACCTCTTCAAATAAGTTTGAGGATGTATTCCATGTGTCAGTTAAGTCTGACAATGATCGGACTTCATGTGATGAAGCTCCTAAGGATCATGACATGGAAAGATGGATTTTAGCAATAAAAGTCTAACGTAGACTTCATATACAAGTGTTGTATATGGACCCTCGAGGATCCACCTATATGGGTAATACCTGTAAAGGTGTAAATGGATCTTCAAGAGAAAGGGAACCTTATGAGAAGGCGGAGACCTTCAAAGCACGGTTCGTAGCCATGAGCTACACATCGGAAGAGAAGACATTGCTTGCGATGAGACTTGCTCTTCGGTGACCATGCTTAAAAAAACATCAGAATATTGCTAATCTTGGTTGCACAACTTGACTATTGCATCTTAAAAGATGTAAGTCAAGATTGCATTCCTCTATAAATACCTCTCTGAGGATATTCACATGAAGTAGCCCCAGGGCTTCATGGTTGAGGAAAGCAAGGTGTGCAAGATAAGGAATCCATCTAAGGACTCAAATAAGCTTCTTTGAGATGGACCATAAGATTTGATGAAATTATAAATGTTATGATTTCAAATAAAATCTTGATGAGCCATGTGAAGCTTAGTGGGAGTGCCTATGTGTTCATTGCGCTAAATATAGATGATATCCTGATCATTTAAAATGATATAAGGATAATAATAAGTGTTTTATAATCTGGTTATTCCATATCTTGAAATATGATTTCAAAGATACCTCTTAGATCTTAGTTCTGAAGTTATTCAGAAGCCAAGAGAAGAGGATAATTGGACTGTCACATTTATAGTATACCTTGGACATATTCTATTCATAGAAATTCCAAGAAAGGCTTCTAACCCTTAAGATATGGTACTGACCTATCTTAAGGGATAGCACCTCAAAGAGTTGAGGAAGTAAATGCTACAACTACTTGCACTTGTGCATTAGTTACGAGAAGCTGAGTGTATGCTAGAGTGTACAAATACCAGATGTCTGTTATGCAGTGGGAGTAGTAAATTGTTACTAATCCTACTGTAGAGATAAAACACTTGATTGCAGTAATAACAAAATCTTCATAGATGAGGAGATTTTTGAGATAGTAATCTCAAAGTCTTATCTTCAAAAGTTTAAGACCATGTAGATAGTGATCTATAAAGGTCTAAACTTTAGATACCTTAGGAGATAGAGATCTCCGGGAATGAAGGTATTCTAATAAGGATTATGGGGATACTGGTTATGATTTCAGGGACACTCTAACCAACTAGATTGAGTATTGGTTGCATGAGATGCAACATTCGCATTAGATGCGAGCACTGTTACTGGGGATATGCAAGTGCCGTAAAAGGACTTGGCATAGTCTCGCGGGAACAGAGTGACTGATCAGCTTACCTAGCTATTTTCTAAATAGCCTATGATTGTCACATGAGTGCGGGTTTAAATGATTAGCCCATTAATGGCTCTTTGGGCTAGTGGGAGATTGTTGGAAATGCGAGCCCACGGCGAGCCATTATGCAATAAATGTTATTGCAATTCACTCCTTAATCTGAAATGAAGAATACATAATTTGCATAATAGGTCCCTTAGTACAATTAGGGTTATGTACCATGGCCATCTTGATGATCATACAGCTGTTGATTCAACTATTGAATCATAGAGGCTGGTGCTTGAATGAATATCTAAAGAGTTAGATTGAGGACTCATCAAGCACCGTCAGATGATTGTTAAGAGATGATCTCCAGCCTGAGTAGGAGATGGCAATCCTTATCTCTGAAGGCTGATATCTGACCGACCTCTTGATGCAGGTCCTCTGCATAGGAATAGAGATTCGGAGGTGTCAGATTAGTTAGGTCAAAGAGTTGACTTAACGAGATCGAGATAACCAAAGTCCTATATCGTATGCTGTCAGGATATAGGCACGCATCCTCTGACCGGAGACAGATGTGTTGCTATGTGTCTAAGTATGTACATTTGGCAGACCAATAGGTTGATGACCTAATCAAGGTCTACACACCGGCGCGCTGGTGTGCATATAAGGGCATATGAGTAATACGATCTCTCAAAGGGATCATACAGGTTCAGTTACTGAACCAGAAGACATGAGCTCACTCATGAGATATTGGGAAGAATCAAATTCCGTGCGCACGGTCGTCTCGCTTTGGAAGCTTGACTAAATTTGTAGGTTTGATATATACTTTTGGAAAGTATATGATCAAGACCTGGGTATGATATATGCTTTTGGAAAGTATATGATCGATACCGACTCCCAATGATCGAATGAGAAACTTACTGATAAAACCAAGAAGTAGACAGTATAAAGTTGATCGAATACTTCGGGTTTAGTCTGAGTCTTCTAGTATGCAGGATGTACAGGTATTGGGAATACCTGAGGGTGATGTGATCATAAACGATTGTATAACCATGACGCTTCCATTCCTAGGGAGTGATGAAACGGGTCTGGATTTTAGTGACTCCTCTCAGTAGAGAAGTGATCTGATCTTGGTCCAAGTGTTGGACATTGATCTGAATGTGATTCAGATACAATGAGAAGATTAGATTTACGGTCTTGATTTAATCAAGCATCTATGGGAGGCCCGCGATCTGGATTTGAGATACGATCTCAATATCCATGTCACTATACATGGAACAATACAATCGCCCTGTCCTTATCTCCAAGTATCTGCGGAGAAAGCGCATTATCCTTGAAGGAGTTCATGGATAATTCTATTGTTGATTTATGTATCCGAGCATTGAGAAAATGGATAATTAAATGTGATTTAATTATCATGAGTAATATGAATTTGATTCATATTATAAAGAGAGTTATCTGAGATAATTAAATGTGATTTGATTATCAAAGATGTAAGTAATATGAATATGATTCATATTATTTGGACACAAGAGAATAGAGATCCAAGATGATTAAATATGATTTAATTATCATGGATATGAATAATGTGGATAGCAATATCCATATTAGTCATATATATTATAAATGTGATTTATAATATATAAGAGAGAGCTATTTGTAATTTACATTTGTTAATTAAATGTTAATGTGAATTGGATTCACATTGGACATCAAATTGAAAATGTAATTTACATTTTGTTTTGGGTTGTGAATGTGATTCACAAATTTTCAATGGCATGATTGCAATGTTCACAAAATAAATTGGATTTATTTTTTGTGAAATAATTTGCAACAAAAGTTGTTGCAAATAATGGAGATTACATAAAAGGTGAAATAGCCACCTTCCTAATGGAGGAGGGTGGACGGCCACCACTCCCATTAGGAAAGGGAGGCCGTCCCCCCTCTCCACATGGAAGGAGGCTTTCTCTCCTTTCATTATCTCCATGTATTGATGATTTAATTTTGTAATTAAATTGTGTTGATTTATCAACATATATTTAATTTAAATTAAATTAATTGTTGTTGTGTTTTTAGCAACAAATCATGACCATTGAAAGAAACACAAATTAATGTGGACCATTGGATTTGTGTTGACACATGGATTGAGATCCATGGAATCCAAAACCCTATATAAGGAGAGGCACCCCATTGCTCTTCTTTGACACATAAGTTGAGGCAACAAATCTCTCTCTCTCTCTCATTCTCTCTACACGTCCTCTCTCTATCTCTCTCATGTGGCCGTCCACCATGGATGCCCTAGAGAGGTTCTCCATCGCCGCGGCATCGTCGTTATGCTGCCCGATGGTTTGCTCGTGGATCTCCGTCTCCTTCGGTGCGCCCCGCTCGTGAAGAAGACATCGGATCTCGTGTGTCGAGATCAGGAGATCCGCCGCTTGGATCATCAACATGGATTGCGAGAAGCACGCGGTTCATCCCCGCGCTCGCAAGCGTCTCCTCCGTCGGATCGGACTTGAGACAGGAGGTCTCTTTGTTTAGAGACTCGATCGCAACCACGCTTCAAGAGGTAAACCTAATACTTGTTTGTGGTTTAGACGAAACGATCCGAGAAGTGTTCTTGGATCATGTGGTTTCGTCGCAAGAAAATTTTTTAATTTCCGCTGCATAGAACAACTAGTGCGACTAGTCGTTCTTCGTCGTATTCGATGCGACGCTCACGCTTCCGTGATGCGCTTGAGGATCTAACCATATCCTTCACCTTAGGGCTCGCCGCTTGGATTCGTCGGAGAGGAGTGGTAGGGGCCTCGCGATGCGTCACCTGGAGGATCTGAAAGAGGCGGTGAATGCCTGCAACCTGGAGGTAGTGGTGCTGCTTGGATTGCGAGGGGATGGATCGCTTGAGGGAGGAGCGCCGCATGGGATGTAGCTCATATGGTAGAACGCTCGCTTCACATGCGAGAGGCACGAGGTCCGTATGGAACTTATGTATCCGTACGGATGGGTGTACTCCACGACTGGAGTCTTCTCGTCGTGACTGAGAGAAGGAGATGGAATTCTTGATCGAGGGAGAGGCCGGAGTCCCTATGAAAAGAGAAGAGGTAGTCGGAGCTTCTGCGACTGGTGGGCTTGGTGCCATGTTGACTCGAACCTTGGAGCTTGCCGCTTCGAGAACGATCAGGTTGGCGGTTATTAGAGATGGGGTGTGGCTGGAGGTGTTGCACGGAAACCAGATCTAAGATTCCTGAGATGGAACCCTTGGAAGAACCATAATCATGAACGACTTATCTTCATGAACCCATCTTCAACAATAATCAAGAACGGAATCTCTTATAAAAAAATATAAAGTCCTCAAGAATCGACCCGCTCTGATACCATGTTAGAAAATAAGAATGCAGAAACGTATCAAAGAAACAAAATAAAGAAATGAAGCACACATGATTTAACGTGGAACCCTACTCCCTAAGGAGCAGGATGAAACCACGGGAGAAGGCCTCAAATGACACTATGTTACATTGCACTTTCTCAAATGATACAAGAGGTATGGGGTTTCTTATATAGCCTCCATAGACCCTCCAAGTCCCACCACTGGTAGATGTGGGACGAAACCTTGGATGTGGTAGATGGATCTTGAAAGGATCCATTTACCCATCTTACATAGGACACATATACTCCAACAGTCTTTTTTTACAACTAGGAAAATGACTTTCTCATCTATCACTTTTTAGATGATGAAAGATGATGGTGCTTTCCTGGGTAGAAGGCAGATCCTAGCTCCCTCATCTTTGCTTCCTCAAAGCAATAGGCAAATCAAGTTCTGCAGCATTGGTACCAACATCCTTATCATCCCCTTTCTAAAATCCCCCCTACTGAGAGACACCACCAGACCCATCATTAGAAGTAATGTTGTCAGAACAAACCTGGGGCATGCTTGATGATTGACCATGATCATGAGCAGGGGCTGACCGTCGACTATAGTGATATGGTAGAGGAGGAACCAAAACAATGGGAGGAGGAAATACTGGTGGCGGAGGCGGTGGTGGAGGTGGTGCAGGTAGTGATGGTGGAGGAGATGGTGAATACATGGGTGGAGGTGGAATATAGATCTCATCATCTGAATTTGGCGTTGCCAAGTTGTCGTCTGATTAAGAGAAGAATATAACAGACTCAAAAAACGTGACATCCGTACTGTCATAATACCTCCGACGCAACGGATCATAGTAACGATAACCCTTTTGAGTCTTGGAATACCAGACAAACACGCATTTGACAGCCCTAGAAGAGCTTGTCAATCCCCGGAGAGAACTGATGGACGAACGCAACGGACCCAAAAACACGAGGGATAAGAGAGAACAACTCCTTGTCAGGGAAAACGAGGGAGAAAGGTATCTTCTCCCCCAGCATCGATGAGGGCAGACGGTTAATGAGGTAACATGCTGTGAGAATCGCATCGCCCCAGAATGAATGTGGTGCACAATTCTGGAGAAGAAGTGTACAAGTGACATCAAGAAGGTAGCGGTGTTTTCTTTCTGCGACACCGTTCTGTTAGGACGTATAAGAACAAGATGTTTGATGTAGGATACCGTGAGATGAAAAGAATTGAGATAGTATATGGGTACAAAATTCAAGAGCATTATCAGTTCGCACAATTTTGACAGTGGTAGAAACAAACATTCTGCAAATCTTTTATAAAATTCATAATAGTATTGCCCGCTTTGGATGTACTTAGGATTTCTATAGATGAGATTTCCATCTTCTATTAGCTACTTGTATTTCTCTCACTCATTACAGCTTCAAGTTTTAACTCCCTAATTATGATTCATTGCCTACTATTACATTATGTCGGGTGCCCTCTCATCAACAGAGTAATCTTAATCAACAGTATACTAGCTTCTGACTAATTATTTACCTTGGTGAACATTTGTAAAGTGTCTTACTATAAGATAGTTCGACTAATATATTTCAGATATTCGTCTCTTACATCCTCTCTTCTTGCATAATTGCATTATAATGTATTCTCAGGCCTACATATTCCACCACTTGAAAGAAAACGGATATCTATCCATTGTGTTATCCAAATTAGACAGGTAAACAGTCCTACAAAATATCCCACTAGTATCAAGTTGAATTGTTTACTTTTGTGTTGTTTCGAATGGAGATGATGTTGAAGGGTTCTTCTTCCATGAAGTCAGTGTCTGTGAGCCATCAGAAAGCATATCATTCTTATCATTCTTGGTGATGTCCTATTATCATTTATAATTGATCTATTACAAAATTCTCAATATTATTACAAATGAAAAGGTTCCTACCTTCTGTATGTAGTCCACTTTCCACCTGTTATGGTAAGTAAACCAGGAATATCTTCCAACAGAACATGATCTCTAGAAATGCTCTCAGTATTCTTGGCGGATGGATCCATGGCCAGTGGGCGTATTCCACTCCACGCAGAAAGGACATCTGACCTCCTTACCTAAATGATACATGAAACTAGTGCCTAAAATTTATGCTCACAAAAGAAGTTCCAAAATGAGAATGTTTAACACGGTAATTTAAAGCTACATCTTACAGAATCATGAGCATAGATAATAAAGTAGAAAATTCAAGCATGTACAGGATGAATTCGTTTCTATGACCCCACTTTGCTCAAAAGTGGAAAACTTATTGCATGTTAGATTCATGGGTTTCCAAATATCTTCAAGTTGAACAGATTGATATAATTATAAGCATTGCAGAACAGATAAAACTGATAATAAAACTTCACATGTATGTGTCGTTTAGGTAAAACTGCACATTCTGGAAGACAAAGCTGGACAAATGCTTCCATGCCTGAAGACATATGTCATATAGAAAGTTGAATGCAATGCATAGCAAAATTCAAGTCAATGGTCCTCACAAATATAGAAGCATGTTCAATTCCTAATAAAAGGAGAGGATACGATTTTAATGTAATAAGAGTTTCATAGTACTACGGCTATTGTTTAGTAGAAATCTGCTCTTGGTGAAATGCTAACATAGTCAATCTAAATGTTCTTAGAATCCCCTTATCAGCAAAGACCTCTCCAGTTGAGGACATATTCTATTTACCATAACATTTATTTGCTTTCCTGTATGCTATATTTCAAGGCTTCATCTGAATAGCATTTTCTTCCATGATGTATACCAATTTTTAGTCAATGGTCTAGCAGCCTCAGCGCATAGGATTCTCAGTTCTTCATAAGATTTTGCAATAGACAAATAATCCATGCAGAAATACCAATACTAACGAGCATAAATGTCATGCATGATAAACTATGACACATGTCGATCAAATAGGTGCTGTGCTAGCAGATAGGTGAAGAGATCAGCAAACATCCCCATAAATGGCATATGTGGAGTCTGAAGGAGTCTTCTCTGAAGTGGTCTGAAGGAGTCTTCTCTGAATAGGATCACAACTATACTGACAATAAATCTCCAGATACCTGGTCCTTTCAAATCAGACATGATTGTTTGCAAAAGGGCAGACCGGTTGTTACACTGCACCTCTGTGGGCAGTGGCCACATGATTTCAATGCTCAAGTCATGTAGAACTGGTCCAACAACTACCATCTCGATTACAATGTCAACCATAGCTCTGTACTCGGCGACTCCTACAATGATTCAAAAACTTTTAGTAAATTTCATGACGTGTCTATCACATATCAAAGCATCTCGATATTTGTATAGAGGAGCCCTTCCTGAATGGAAGCCATAACATGAGTGTGCCCTTGAGATATCTCAAAATATGAATCACAACATCAAGCTATACCAATGTGGAAACTCATAAGTTGGCACACACGGCTCACCATAACGGATACACCTGGTCTGGTCAAAGCAACAGAAATCTGAACCACCAGAATCATGTATTGTCTAACATCAACCTCCTCTGAGGCATCCTCATGTAATGAGGCATCCTCATGTAATGAGGCATCCATGTCCATAGACATGGAAGCAAACATAGATCCCACCATTCCAGTCTAGACAAACAAGCCAAGAACATACTTGTGTTGTGAGTCATATGACAACAAGTTTTATAGGCCTAATGTGCACTTCAATGCCAGAAAATAACATAAGATACCAAGATCCTTGGTGACAAAAATGTTTTTAGCACTTATTCCACCATAGAGGGCTACCATGTGCAACACTATCAATGACATCTTCCATGTACACAAGTAGCACAACAATCTACTTAAGTACAATTGCATATACAGATAGTGGTCAGCACTAGATCGCATGAATTGCATCTACTCCACCACCCAGGAGAACTTGTGAAACTGAGCTCTAAAATTCTATTAGAGCACATAACTCTGTCATAAGTTTCCTTGTGAAGATGGCAAAACTTATGAGACTCCCCTCAACCACAAAGTTGTGTGATTGCTCTATGTACATCTCTCTATGAACATCTCCATAAAGAAAAGTGTTCTTTATATCAAGTTGATGAAAGGGTAAAATGGTCAATCAATCTTAGCGTGCAACATATATTTGAATGTATGGTGTGGCCAAACAAACACTAGGAGAAAGTTGTCACTGTAGTCATCACTATAAGCACGCTTGCAAAAGTTTAACTAACTAGGCCAACCAGTTAGGACCCAACTAGACGAGTCGGGAGGCATCCAACCCGAATAGGGTTAGTCGGGCAACCAGACCAACTACAATTGGCAGACCTGACTAGTTGGATGACTTTTTAATCATTTTTTAATAAACAAAATCTAAGATAGATAATTAAAATAGAATTCTTTCTTCCAAATCTATGTAAATGAAATTTTATTTTTATCTATTTCTTTTGTCTTAGTTGTCTTAGTTATGTAATTCTCTCTTTACGGTTTCTCCTCTCTATATAGGAGAGCCCTATGGCCCCCTTTCATAATCAAGTCACAATTTTCATTCCACATGATATCAGAGTGACGGTCCTAGACTAGAGCCTTGAGCCCCATAGCCCCCACCCTCACTGTCCAACATCCACATGCAGCCACTTCTAAGCGATCACCACCCCTTCTCCTATTTATTCGTCATCGCTGCTAGAACAGAGGTTGTAGTGCCGGTCTTGCTACTACATGGTGCTTTCGTGCACCACCTAGGGCACTTGCATGGTGCTACCGTGCATCGCCTAGGGCATACCCTGGCTTACCCAGATCATTGCCTAGGGCCCCGCACCTCCTCTCACTGCACAACCTATTGAAGCCCCACTCGTTGCACCTAGTGAGGGGGTCGTGGCTATCCTAGTCGTTTCCGGATATCTATGCACCACACCGCCACCATTTCGATATTCTAGACTGCAATACGATCTGATTTTGAGATATTTCCTATCTTTCGTGTTGTTTTCGCGTTATATATTTATTGTCTACTTCATGTAATTTGCCCAATTGGTTCCTCTCCTATATAAGAGAACACAAGGGCCTCTCATTAATCAACTAAGTCTTTTTCCTCAACATGGTATCGGAGTGAGGTCCTAGACCAGAGTACCCATACCCCACCAAACCCTAACCCTACCTGCCCGCCCCTCCCTTGGCCATCGCCGCCGCCCCTCCATCTGGCCGATGCCCGACCTCCCGGCCGCGACTCCTGTCGCCCTAGGCCGCCGCCCTAGGCCAGCCAGACCTCCCCGGCCGTCATCTCGGCCGCCGTCGCCCCTCCCGCGGGCTTCTGTGCACATCTGCAAGTCACTATACGATCTGAACCGATCTGATTTTGACTGGAAAACATAATTTCTGACCTACAAATGTTTTCGGCCCTAGCAAGAAAGGACGATTGATGAGGTTGGTTGTATGAGTCTACACGTACAACCAATCCTCCATATGATCGTGTAGACTCGTTTATATCGATCTACTCCCTAGTTGAGTTCCGTTATTTGGCCATTTTACCATCATGTCAGAGAACAAGGGTGACATTTTCTCGTCTGAAGCCTTCAAGGGCCCGGCTCCCATCGATAAAATGGATGGGACCAACTATGAGTTGTGGTCCATGCAGTTTCTCACCCTCATGCAATGCAACAACAAGGAGCACATCCTGACAGATCCAGAGCCAACGGATAAAACTGAGGCAAATGCTTCTTAGAAGCAAGATGACGTGTATGTGTGTGTTTGGCTAAGTAAGACCCTCACCACAGAGATAGCCAATGATATTATGAACCAGCCTACTGTCAAGGCGATGTGGGACACTTTGGCTTCCACCTATGCTTAAACGAAGAATGATGCCAAGATTCTCCAGCTACAGTTTGACATCTACAAGGCCAAGCAGAATGGTCGTCCTCTACACGTGTACTACAGTTCACTCTCTGGCATGTTTGAGAAGCTTCATAGCTATATGCCTATTACTACATCTCTTGAGTAGCAGAAGGCATATAGGAACTCCACAATGGTTGAAGTTTTCATGGTCAGTCTTGATGCAGAGTATGATGCAGCACATACTCAGCTTCTCACTAGCGCCACCATACCTCCCATGGAGGAGGCCTATAGCCATCTCAGTCGGATTATCATGCTTCCTACGATCATTCCGCAGCCCTCGTTTACTACGGTCATTTCTCGTGGTCGAGGAGTGAGGACCCAGTCTAGAGGATGTACCCCTCATGGCAAAGGTGGTGGCCATCCGCATGGCCCTTGCACCTTTTGCCGTCGAACGAGACATGCAGAGGCATGGTCTCAAATTTTGACAAAATTCGGCTGAATTTCGATCAAATTTCAATATCCTGTCGAGATCGAAATTCGATCGAAATGATCGAAATGACCGAAATATAGGAGCCCTATGACAAAAAATGACCGCAATGATCAAAATTTTCGTCTAATTTCAATTGAAATTCGAACAAAATTCGGTTTCCGTCGGTCACCGAAATGGTGCCCGAAATCGACATTTAAGACCTTGTGCAGAGGATACATGCTATCATAAGCTGCATTTAAGACCTTTAAGACCTTGAGCAGAGCGCGCTACGAAGCTGCATGCGCTAATCGGTTATGCGGTGCGGAGAGATATCGCGTTGGACGTGGTGTCTTCGCACCTTCGTGGCTTCTTCGGCCCGCGTTTCACTGGAGACGTGGTGGCGATGGGGCCGGGGAGGTGCTGTGTTCGTGGCTTATCGGCAGAGCAGAGGGATTGACTGCTTCGCAACGGTGATGTCGCCAACGTTTGCTGGAGAAGTCTCCTGTTTGCAGATGGTGCATGCTCGGAGATGGAGGTCTGCGTGGCCCAGGTAAAAGGCGTCTCGCTACTATCGCGGTCGGTTGGGTGCTTGAGGGAGGCACTTCGGAGGTGGAGGAAGGTCATAGCGGTGCTGGAGGACGGGCTCAGGCATGGTTCGGCTATGCAGGACACGAGGGTCGTGCTTGAGTGCAACAAGAGCTTCTCGCAAGTTCAGCGACTGAAGCATGTTTGCGGAAATGAAGATCGGATGCTTCTCTTTCAATATTGAGTTGTTGATCGAGGACCCTCCGCCTCCGCCAGAGCTTTCGAGGGAGGATGCCGGTGGAGGGTCGGGGGACGTTTCGGATACCGTGATGGCGGTTGGGTTTTCGAGGGAACCCTTCGGTGGATGGGCGCGGTCTTTTTAGTGCACGCGGCGCTTGGAGAACTCCTCCCAGTCTCTGTACTCGCTGCCATCTATATTCCCTTTGCATGGTGACGTGGCCATTGGGTTGCTGGAAACATCGACGTCATCGTTGGAGTCGGGTATGGATGCGGGTCCGCATGTTCGGGTTATTGAAGCGGACCCGGGTGCGAATCCTTATGCGGACCCAAGTGCGGTTTCTTTCACTATGAACGATCCTTGTGGGCCTTCTCTTATGGTGGCGGATTCTGAAGCGGCCTCTTTTCCTTTGTCAGATCTGGTGCGGTCATTCGGACGATGACGGGTCGGAGAAGCTTCCCGGACGCGGGTGTTCTATGGGGGTCCACGGATCCCGCGATGGTGATGCCTTTCATGCCTTCCTCTGCCTCGCCGACTTGGTTCTTCCCTCATTGGGGGTTGGGTGTGGTGCAGAGTGGCCCTTCGCAGATGGTCTCGATCTCGGTCTTCCCTCCTGTCGCGGAGGTAGGGGGCACGAGCACGACCCTATATGGCCCCGGCGCTTTCTTCGACCGCCTCTGGTGGCCATTCTCGAGGGACCGCGGCCACTGTTACTGAGGTCCTGTCGGGGCAATCTTCTGATGCGGGAGCAACTGACAGGAGAAGCGGGAAGAGATATAGAAGAAGGAACAGGTCCAGGCCGGTGAGGGTGGAGGAGATGTCCAGCCCAGCTTTGAAGGACATCGTGGCGGAGGCCGCGGGGGTGGTCAGGTCCCATGGGTGCTTCGACTGTTGCAAATGAAAATTCTCTCTTGGAATGTTCGTGGTCTTGGGGACCCAGATAAGAGAAGGATCGTCGGGTCCAGATTTAATGAATGGGGATGTGACATCATTTTGATACAGGAGACGAAACTTCAGGCAATGTCAGAAGACCTTTGGCGTTCTTTCGACGCGGGGGCCATTGACCAATTCCGTTCTTTGGATGCGGCGGGTTCTTCGGGGGGGGCTGCTGGTGGCATGGCGATCTTCGTCCATGACATTTGAATCGGTGATTTTTGGAAGGCATGTGCTGACGATGATTCTGGTAGGTACGTCCTCCTCCCTTCGGTAAGCTGTTTCGTGCGTGTATGGACCTTGCTGCAATGTTTTGCGGGGTGAATTGTGGGATGACCTCATGGCGGTTGGCAGTACTATCGACGACGTCTCCTGGCTCGTTGGGGGGGACTTCAATGTTACTCTTCTCTCTTCTGACAGGCCTGGGGGTAGGGGGTAGGGGTAGGATCTGGGGTCGCTTGCCTTCGCGGACGCGGTGGACTCCCTGGGCCAGGAGGTGATGGATGCGGTAGGCACGGCTTATACTTGGAGGAACTCCAACTCTAGGTCGCGTATTGACCGTTTTCTGGCTTCCAACGAGCTTATGGAGACTTTTGTTCTGGCGTCGGTAAAGGCTAAGCCGCGGGCTTGTTCGGATCACAATCCAATCATTTGGTGCTCTGGGGATGCTCCAATGCAGAGGGGGCTTTTTAGATATGAAAAGTGCTGGCTGTTGGAGGAAAACTTTAGGGAGGTGGTATCTTCGCACTGGACGGGCTTGGTGGTTTCGGGCTTCGCGGCGGCTTGCTTCATCCAAAAATTATCTTCGCTGTGGGTTAGGCTTTTGGCCTTCAAGCGGGAATCCAGGGCAGCTAGGTGCGCTACCAGGAAGGAGGCGGAGGAGATCATTCGCTATCTCGATACCGTGGAGGACCAAGGGGACCTCACGGCGGTAGAATTGGCTGACCGTGCTGCTGCTCAGATGAAGGTTTCGTTGGAGGATAGGAAGCGCGTCGCGGAGTGGAGGCAGCGTTCGAGAAATGTGTGGCTCCGGGAGGGGGACGCGAATACCGCCTTCTTCCATCGTGTTGCTAGCGGGAGACGCAGGTCCAATGCGTTGCGGTCCATCTCCATTGATGGGACTCGCGTGGAGGGGAATAAGGAGATGGGGAGAGCTATTGCGGCCCATTTCAAGAACGTGTCCTCTAGAACTATTCCGAGGGTGTGGAGGTGGCTGGGCCTCGACACTCGCGTGGTGGCGGACTCCGATCATGACATGCTCGTTCGTGATGTGACCTTGGAGGAGATTAGGGATGTTGTGTGGGATCTGAACGCTGACGCCGCATCTGGCCCTGATGGGTTCCCGGTGTCTTTCTACAAGGATTTTTGGGATCTTGTGGGGCTGGAAGTGTTGGATGTGGTATCCGAATTTTGTCAGGGGAACGCTGGGTTTGATAAGGTCAACCGTGCTCCCATCATCTTATTGCCCAAGACGTCAGCGTCGGATTCCATTGATGACTATCGACCTATTGTGGTCTCAAACGCACTATATCTTATTACCGTTAAGGTTCTCGCTTCCCGGCTGAGCGGCATTCTTGGCACTGTTATCTCGTCGCTTCAGTCGGCTTTCATTCCTAGGAGGCAAATTAAGGATTGCCTTACGCTTGCGTCTGAAATCATTGCGGATTGGCAGAGGAGGGGGACAAGTAGCATCCTGTGGAAGGTGGACTTTACAAAGGCTTACGATAGCCTGGATTGGAGATTTCTATGGTTTGTGCTTAGGAGAAAGGGGTTCCCGAAGATGTGGATTTCTTGGATGAGGAGGTGTGTCACCACTGCCTCCTTCTCGATCATGGTTAATGGCCGCCCGGAGGGGGGATTGGTCCAGCCCAGGAGGGGGGTGTGCCAGGGGTGCCCCCTTGCTCCCATGCTTTTTATCCTTGCGGCGGATGTCCTATATTATATTGCCACTCGGGTCGTCAACAACGGCCTTTCGAAGGGGTATTCCAGGGAGGGCGTACTGATTCCAATCTTGCAATACGTCGATGATACGCTTTTTTTCATTGAGGGGGGTCCGGAGGAGACTAGGGGCATGGCGGTGGCCCTAAAGATCTTTGGTGAATTGTCGGGAATGAAGTTTGTTCCTTTCGGCCTTGCGGATGTGGAGGCTGACGCATGTGCTATGGCGTTGGGTTCGGCTTGCTCTTCTTTACCGATGAACTATTTGGGGATCCCCCTGACCTTGGGCAGAACGCGGACGAGGGACTGGCTGAGGGTGGCGGAGAAGGTGGAAGAGAGGTTGGCTAGGTGGAAGTCCGCGATCTTGTCGAGAGGGGGCCGGCTGGTTCTCTTAAAAGCGGTCATTGCATCCATCCCGATCTATTTTCTCTCTAATCGGCGAATGTCTAAGGGGATCAGAGCCAGATTGAGAAGAGGATGCGTGCATTTTTATGGGGGAAGCAGAAGGGTGGGTCGAGAGGGATCCACCTGGTTGGGTGGGAGGAGATTACGTGCAGGAAGGATCAGGGAGGGTTGGGGGTGAAGTCGCTGGACCAAATGAACGACGCCTTACTCCTTAAGTGGGCTAGCAGGATATGGGGACCGGGGGAGGATCTCTGCTGTGAGGTGGTTCGGTGGATCTATGGCGTGGGCTAGCAGAATATGGGGACCGTATTGCTTCACCCACGCATTTTTGGAGGGGGTTGTGGAGGTCTTCTTGAAGAATATTGCGCTTTTTAGGCCGGTCCTTGGTGGGGGGGACTCTTTCTCCTTTTGGACGGACGATTGGGGGGGGGGGGGGGGGCTTAGCTCGCGCTTCCCTCGGTTGTATGCATTGGTTGATGACAAATTATGTTCAGTTGTGGATTGCTGGGTTGATGGTAATTGGTGTCCCACCTTCTCGGCGAACTCCTCGGACCAGAGGTTGGAGGAGTTCTTGGTTTTGCTCGATGCTGTGAGGGAGGTGAGGCGCCCTTCGGGAGGCCGGGACCACTGGTCTTGGAAGGGGGGTCCTTTCTCGATCAAGAAGGCCTTCGGGGCTATCTCTCGACCACCACCGTCGCATTCGGAGATGCTTAGCCGGGACTGTGCTTTTCTTTGGGCTCTCAGGCTTCCTGAGAGAATTGGTTTCTTTCTTTGGCTGCTCAGGAGACAGAGGCTGATGACAAGGGACCGATGTACCAGTCTATTGCGCTCCATCTCGGACAGGTGCTTGCTTTGCAATGAATCGATTGAATCCGTGGAGCACCTCTTCTTCCTATGCCCCGTGGTGATTCAAGTATGGCAGGGGGCTGGCTTGGACTGGTGCTGCACGAACGACTTCCAGACCTTCTGGAGCGCGCTTCGTTCAAACAAGGATAGGCCGACGGTGGAGATTCTTTATCCGGTGGCCATTCTGTGGGCGATCTGCAGGGGTAGGAATGATTTGCTATTCTCGGGCCAAAGATTCTATAAGGAAAACGTGTGCTTTTTTGCTAAGCGATTGGTGGATGATTGGGCGTTGTAATGGGCCTATTGTAACGACGTCTGGTTGTACTCTCCCCTTTCTTCTTTTTTCCTCTTTTACTCTTAAATAAAGGCTTGGGACGTGCACCACCGAGTGTTTCCCCCTCATTTATGGATTTCAAAAAAAAATAAGCATGGATATCCTATCTCTGGTCGTGTGGTAGAGCAAATGAGCCTTCTGATATACTCCTGCTTCCCAGGCTGATCCTCGCCTGGATGATATCATCTCTCGTATTCGAGAGATCATGACTCATGTTGTAGGAACCACCACTACAGATATCGTTGTCGCAGCCAAAGCCTCTTCGATCTCCTCAGGTATCGTTAATGCTTTCACTAGTAGTAATGGTGCAGATATAACATAGTGGATTATGGACTCTGGTGCTTTCCATCATCTTTGTGGAGACAGAGCACAGCTGAGGTCCTATAGGATTATACCACCAGGTAGATGGATTGTCATTGCCAATGGCGACCATTTACCCATTACAGAACAGGGGGAGGTGCACTTGACGACGTCTACGCGTCTTCAGAATGTTATATATGCTCCTGACTTTCAGATGAATTTACTTCCCATTAGTCAGATTACTAGGACTTATATTGTCGTACCATCTTTGACCCTCCGTCTCTTGTGTTTCAGGGCATACTCGCGGGCTGGGTGATTGGATGTGGTCATGAACATCAGGGACTCTACAGACTGGTCCAACCTCCTTATTTCGACGTTTCCACTATACTTGTTGGACCAGTCTCACCATATATGTGGCACCTTCGTTTTGGCCACCTTCCTCTGCAGAAGCCATGTCATGTTCTCCCTCATATTCCATGAAATCCTTCTTCCAGTGTGAGGTATGCCAACTTGGGTAGCATCACCATTCCTCATTTCCATCCCATCAGAGTCAGAGCAGTTCTCAGTTATATGAGCTCCTTCATTTAGATATCGGTGGTCCGAGTCGTGTTCCTAACCACCAGGGACACCACTTTTATCTAGTTGTTGTCGATGATTTTTCTAGACTTTCCTGGATCGTTTTATTGAAGAATAAGTCTGGGGCTAGATCTGTTATCAAATCTTTTATTAATGAGATAAAGAATATTTTTCTGCCAATGTCAAATATATTCGTTTTGATAATAATTTAGAGTTCCACACCTTACAACTTTCTGACTTTCTTGGATCTCTTGGTATTGTTCACCAGATTTCATGTGCCTATACATCTTAGCAAAACAATATTGCCGAGCGCAAATACCGTCACTTGATGTGATCCGAACATTGTTGATACAGAGTCGTGCTCCGCTTGCCTACTGGGAGTGGGGAGACGTTCTTACGGCTTGCTATCTGGTAAACCGCATGCCTTCGTCTGTATTGGGAGAGAAGATTCCTTTCTCGATTGCATTTTCCAAGAAGGATCTTTTCTCTCTTACACCTCGTGTGTTCAGTTCAGTTGCTTTTGTTCATGATGTCTCTCCAGGTCATGACAAGCTCTCTCCCAGAGCTGTCGAGTGTATTTTTGTTTGCTACTCTCGTACTCAGAAGGAGTATCGTTGCTTTGATCCGCTCAAACGAACATACTTTGTCAATGATAGCGTTACTTTCTTTGAGTCAGCCATCTATTTTTCTCCTATAGGTGACAGACTAGACTCGTCTGACGATGAGGTCTACATGCCTCCACCTCCTACAATCGTGCCACCAACTCCCTCTACTCATGTTCTACCACCACCTTCCCAATCACCACCACTATTGCCACCACCTACACCTACTCTGGCCTCTACACCTGCTCCTGTGGGGCCACCTCGTATTGTGACTCGGTTTTTTCCACGTGCTTTTACTTGCAAGTCTCGCTCAGTACCCCCTATTCATAGGCCTTGCCCATCATCTAGCATGCCTCAGGTGTGTAATGAGTACATTGTTTCTACTGATGGCAGTACTGAGTTGTCTACGCAGCAGGATTCTATACAGGATGAGCAGGTGCCCTTAAAAGATGATATTGATGAGTCGATTGCTCTACGGAAGCAGAATTTTAAGTGTGCTACTTTTCCTCTTGCAGCTCAGGTTTCCTTGTGCATATTGTCAGAGGATTTCAGGAGGTTTACCTTGGCACTATCAATCATGGAGATACCACGGACATATCAGGAGGCTCTTCAGGACAGTCAGTGGAGATCGGTCGTGGAGGAGGAGATGGCTGCATTACAATCACGTGGTACTTGGAGTCTTGTTTTTGCTCTAGTTGACGCATATGTTGTGGGATGCAAATGGATGTTCACTGTAAAACATTGCGCAGATGGCAACGTAGATCGCTATAAGGCGAGACTTGTGGCACATGGGTTCATCCAGACTTATGGGGTGGACTACCATGAACTTTCTCTCATATAGTTTGTAGACTTCACAAGGCTATCTATGACCCTAAGCAGAGTCTGAGGGCTTGGTTTTAGAAGTTCTTTGAATTGATTGAGCAGTAGGATTTTGTCAAATCGATTGCAGATCACTCCTTTTTAGACGTATCGTTGCTATTTTGATTTATGTGGATGATATCATTGTTACAGGGGATGATAAGCAGGGTATTCATGCAGCAAAAGATTTCCTTCGATAACAGTTTGTGACCAAGGACCTTGGCAATCTTCGTTATTTTCTTGGCATTGAATTTGCGAGGAACCAGAGCGGCATGGTCATGACGCGAAGAAAGTACATTACTGATCTCCTAGTTGAGACGGGCATGACACGATGTAGACAAGCTATACTCCCATGGATCTGGATGTTAAACTCTATAATGATGATACAGAGGAGGTTGATAAGAGATGATATAGAGAGCTTGTGGGGACGCTTTTATATGTCACCATTACCAAACCTGATATATCCTTCGCAATGAGCAGAGTTAGTTAGTTTATGGAGCAGCCCAGACAGGTACATATGGATGATGCACACATGATATTGAGATACTTAAAGACTTCTATAGGTGCAAGACTCTTATTCAGTAGAGACACATCCCTTACGGTTACAGCTTGTGCTGATGCAGATTATGCAGGATACCCCAAAGACAAGAAGTCTACTTCAAGCTTTGTTGCCGATGTAGGGAGTTCACTTATTTCATGGAAGAGTAAGAAACATACGATTATAGCTAGATCTAATGTCAAATCAGGATATAGGGCCATGACGCAAGTTAGCACAGAGATGATGTGGAACATATCCGTCCTGACTGGCCTGACTATTGAGGTGCCACTTTACATGCACCTCCAATGCGACAACCAGGCCGCCATGTTCATACTTCATAGCCAATAATCCATCCTTCCATGAATGAACCAAGTACATCGAGGTAGACTGCCGCTACACTCGAGATATGATTCAGAAGAGATTTATCTCCACTTCTCATGTTACTTCAGGAGATTAGACTGCAGATTCACCGAGCACTTGCTAGAGGCTCATTCCATCATTGATGTTCCAAGCTGAACGTAGTAGACATATATGCTCCAACTTGAGGGGGAGTGTTGAGATAGTTGTGTTTATTTGTCCTTTATTCATATTTCTTATTCCTCTGTCCACTTTATGTAATTTTTCCATAGGACTTTTCTCTTATATAAAAGAATCCTGTGGTCAAAATGAACAATACAATTTCTTTATTTTCCTTCCCACATTCTATGCTCAAAACAAGATCTGGGAGTGTTGATACAGTTTTTAAGGGGCATCGGTTTTACTTTGAAAATGATCTTGCTAAATGTAATGCCTTGTACAACTTCTGGATTTCTAACTGATGTAACTTTTTGCTTATTAATGAATGCGTTGGTGTGGTGACTCCCGCCTTGGGAGGGCACCCCCGTCTTTCCTAGTAAAAAAATGTATAGACATGAGAGCATAGTTAGGAAGCCTCTCAAAGGCTCTTCTAATTGTAGAATAGGTTTCTGGTTGCAGAAGTAAGGTTTCTATCAATCTATAGTAGGAAGAACTTCATGGTATTCTAATAAACTGTTGACTTCAGAAACTCCCATATCCGTTTTGCAGTGGGATGATGTAGCACCTCATTGAATACCCATGAAACAAAAGTAGATTGGATCTATGACTTTACTAGTGCATGTATTATGCTTCCGAGACAAGCACTTGTCATTTTTCTCAGTGGACTCTTCTTCCTTCATATATGCTCCTTCTCGTAAGCATCAATCACATCAAGAAAGAGGGCTTTTCTCTCCCTACTAGCGATTTGTGATTATTCACATGAATCCATCATATAGGATGCCATAGTCTAGGATAAGAGCCCGATTGAACAATCATATTAGTAAAAAAATGGTGTGTCTCACTTGAAGCACCTGGATGCTCGGGTTGTCGTTTATTTGTGCATGCATACTGAGTTGGTAGCAGCACGATGGTGTGTGTGATGGTCATCGCAAGTTGGTGTACATGCTAATGTGCATGGGCATGATGATGTATGTGGTGTTGCACACTAATGCATGCATGAGCGATGATGCACTAGTGGTTGATTGATGGTGGTCAACGGAAAGATGGGAAGAAGCTGTTCGGGTTTCTTCAAAGGTGTGTGGAGACTTTTTTTGGTGGGTAGGTCAATTACTCCAATACCTTGTCAAGAAAAAAGACTTGTTAATTTTGTGGGACCTACCCATTCTTAGATGAGGGTTGGCCAAAGTTATACATAAGTTTTATAGAACTAACCATTGTAAAGAAAGGGAAATATGAAGAAGAAAATGTAACAACCAATAAAAGAAAATGAAACAATCAATAAAGCTTTCACAAGAATATGAGACTGTTATACTACCTTTACATTGAGGTAATCGCATATGGAATCTAATATAAATTGTACTTCATCTTCATGTGGTTCTGGGAGCATTGTTATTGTGGTACTGGAATCTGTAGTTCCTGCAATGGTCCTTCCCAGCCAGGGAAGCATGAAGACGACCCGCCCATCCTTAGTTTTGGGAACTATAAGACCCATCCCTTCTGGAGAATAATAATCTGGAAGAACTATGTGAACTCCACTGCTTGGGCAGATCATAGACTTGGTATCCTTATCCGCCATTTTCCTTACTATATCACAGAAAGGTCCGGCAGCATTAACAATAACTTTGGCATATGCATCGAACTCTTTCCCTGAGAACATACAAACTGAAAGGGATAAGTTGTTATGTTGATAATCAAGGATAAGGACATTAAGTGAACTGCAGATTATGGAAATATTGTTAGCTGGAATATGCAAGATAACGACATTACCATGGAAAAATGCTCCATCCGGGAAGTCTGGTGATAAACGAAGACGAAATTGAGGATGGCGACTCAAAGGGCGACTCTGAAGGCGACCGGGAAGGCGATCGTTCAGTCGTCTGCGCAGACTTTCGCTCCTCGTGAGCGGGCTAAGGGGAAGGGTGGCGCGTCCAGTTCGCAGGTCTTCAGCCCCCAGTTCGTTGCTGCTGAAGGGGAGGACAAGCTCCATCAGGAGGCAGGTTGGGTGACGGTTACTCGCAAGAAGCAAGGGCGCGTTTGCTGGCGGTGTGGGCTGAAGGGTCACCTGGCCTCGGCTTGCGTTGCGAGGCCGCGCTGCTTTGCTTGCGGCGGGTTGGGACACAAGCAAGCGGGATGTGGTGCAAGGTCCAGGGGGGATGCGGGTCACTTCCTTCTCGGAGGTCCTCCCTCAAGAGGGGTTGCTAGCGGTTCGGGGTCTCATCATGCGAAGGGGTTCCCCTCGGTCGATTCTAGAAGGTCGTTCGCGCAGGTGGTCGCGGGGGGGGGGGGGGGGGGGGGGGGGGGGGGGGGCGCTCTTCACCGGAGGAAGGCGGGGCCTGCGGGAGGATGGAGTCTAGCTCCCATTCAGCGGTTGCCTCGCGGGGGGCGCATGTTGCTGGGGGGTCTACGATGGTCGAGGCCGTGGTGGCGGGGGGTGCGAGTTCATCGCATGGGGGGGCTGGCGAGGCGCGTGGCCTGCGTGAAGGTAGGGTGTTGGTAGGGGTCTTCCTGAATCAATGCATGTCCATTAAGGAGGTGAACCACGTTCTCATCGACCTTTTGGGGACCAGCTTCTCAGGAGACTTGTTCCTGCTGGGTTCGAAAAGATGCTGTGTTAGAGGTCTCCTAGTGCACCAGCGCTCTCGTTTGCTTCATGCTGGGCCTCATGGAGGCATCGTGTCGAGGGATTTGCGGTTTGCTGACGGTGCCTGCTCGGAGTTGGAGGTGTGTGTGGCTGAGGTCAGGGGGGTCCCTTTCTTGTCTCGAACCGTTCATCGCCTTCGGCGACCCCTTAGAAGGTGGGGTGAGGTGTTGGCCGTTACCAGCGACGGCTTATCGCCGGGAGATGATCCTTCAACTACGAAGATCCTAATGGAATGCAACAAGGCCTTCCTCGATCGGGCGGATGGCCAGGTGTTCTTCGAAGAGTTAAACTTGGGAAGATTCTTCTGTAGAATCGAGATGTCTGTGGTGGTGCCTCCGCCGCCTCCCCCCTTGTCGGACCGGAGGGCTCTTGGGGGGGTGACCAGCTTGAGGGTCGTTCCGTTTTCCGAGGAGAAGCAGCCGCTTTGGGACTTCGCCTCGACGTTCTCGCCGCAGATGGGGCCGTCTTTGGGGGGTGCGCCTTGCTATGATGTTTACGTAAGGCCTTCTCCAGGAATTGTACGTGAAGCCCATCCCACCGCATGGAATCGGTGCATGGTAGCCGCCCTCGGGAGTATGCGGGGGGACGTGGCGGGCGGTTGGAATGACGTGGAGGGTAGGTGCACGAATCTCGGAGGAGATTTGACATCCTCGGTGGGGTCGCATTGTTCTGCCTTCCGGATCTTCTCTCCAGGCTTTGCTCTCCTTGGGCATGCCGCCTCTCCATCATCCGGAGCTGCGCGTCATTCCTTGAGTCGGGTTGTTGAGTTGGACCCGACTATCATCTCAAAGGCGGATCACCTTCTTCTCTCGGGTCGGGCGGGGGTTGATTCGGGTTCGAGGGCACAGCCGGACCCTCCTTTGCTGGCGGACCCTCCTTTGTTGACGGATCCTCCTTTGTTGGCGGACCCTCCTCTGTTGGCGGACCCGGGCGCCTCGTGCTGCTCATATTCACTGTTCGCCGCTTCGCATCCAGACTCTCGGCCTCTCAACCTCCAGGTGGAACTTTCCTCTTCTCAGTCCGGAGCTTCGTTTCAGGAGGGGGTCGCCCGTGGGCCAGACGCGCCTGCTGCGGAGCCCCTGGATGGTAAGGCTTCAGATGCCGAGCCTTCGAGGAGATCTTGCAAGCGCTACAGAAGAAGGCGAAGCGCTCGTTCGCTGTCAAGGGAGCACCATTCATGTCAATCCTTCGAGGAGGCGGTGGCGGAAGCAGCGGGGGTGGTGCCTTCAGGGGTGTTCAACAAGGTTGCTAAATGAAGATCCTTTCATGGAATGTCAGGGGCATGGGGGATGCGGCTAAGCGAAAGATCCTGGGGTCCAGATTCAAGGAATGGGGGTGCGACGTCATTCTTCTGCAAGAAACCAAGTTGGCCTCTTTGGATGATGACGTTTGGCGCTCTCTCGCGGCGGGGGATCTTGATCAGTTTTGCGCTTTATCTGCATCTGGGAGTGCTGGCGGTTTGCTTATTGCCTGGAAGTCATCTCGGTTCTCCCTTGTCTCTAATGTGACGGGCAACCACTCTCTCTCTGTTCTGCTCTCCAGGAGGGAAGACTCTCAAGCTTTCCTTCTCTCGTGCGCCTACGGCCCTTGTGATGCGGCTCGCAGGATGGACCTTTGGGACGAGCTCCGCAAGATCTCGTTGGACAACGAGGGTTTGCCTTGGCTAATTGGGGGTGATTTCAACGTCACGTTACGTTCATCTGATAGGCCCCGGTCCAGAGGTGGCTGCGACTCGGGCTCGGAGGCCTTTGCGGACTTCATCAACGGCCTGGCTCTTCAAGACTTAACGGCATCGGACGTGAGGTTCACTTGGAGGAATTCTTCCTCCAAGTCTCGCATCGATAGATTTCTCGCGTCGATGGTTTTCATGGAGTTCTTCCCTCTGTCGGTGGTACTCTCTAGGCCCCGTGCTTTCTCGGACCACACTCCGATCATCTGGGATTCCCAGATGTCTTCTCCGGCGGGTGGCTTCTTCAGATATGAGAGGTGCTGGCAGCTTGAGGATGATTTCCGTGTGTTGGTGTCTTCTTCTTGGGCGGAGGCTAGCGAGGGTCGGTCGACGGTGGATAGGTTTCGGAGGAAGCTTGTGCGTCTCCGTGGCGTCCTGTCCAGTTTCAAGAAGAGGTCTCGGGAGGCTAGGCTGTCTGCCAGGAAGAATACGGAGGCCATCGTTGACGAGTTGGACACCTTGGAGGGGCTGAGGGAGCTCTGCTCGGAGGAGCTGGTCTCCAGGTCTGCGGCAATGGCCGCGGTCGAGAGGGAGGAAAGAATGAGGGTGGCGGAGTGGCGACAGAGAGCGAAGCTGAAATGGATCAAGGAAGGTGACGCAAATTCCTCCTACTTTCACAGGGTCGCATCTAATAGGAGGCGGTCAAACCTGATTCGATCGATTTCCTTCGGGGGTCGCGAGGTGGTGGGCGAGGAGGCGATTGGGAATGCGGTGGCGGACTACTACAGGGCCTTCTCTTCGGTTCGTTTACCTCGTCGCTGGTGCTGGTTGGGGGAGGAGGACTCGATGCTCTCGTCCGCGAGCTGTGCGAAGCTGATTAAGGAGATCTCCTTCGACGAGGTCAAGGATGCTGTCTGGGAGCTTAATGCCGATGCCTCGCCTGGCCTCGATGGCTTCCCTATTGCCTTCTACAAAGATTTTTGGGGGGTGGTGGGCTTCGAGGTCTGGGAGGTGGTTACGGAATTTTGTACGGGAAACTTGGGCTTTGATGGGATTAATAGGGCTCTTATTGTTCTTATCCCTAAGTCTCATTCTCCGGTTGCTATTGAGGACTTTTGGCCGATCGCGATTTCTAATGCCTTGTACTTGATTGTTGCGAAAGTGTTGGCGAGGAGGCTTGCGGTGGTACTGGACGATCTTATCCATCCCTCGCAGGTGGCTTTCATTCCTGGCCGAAGGATCTCTGATGTCACGGCACTCGCCTCTGAGATGGTCGACAGTTGGGTGAGGAGAGGGAAGCAAGGGATTCTTTGGAAGGTAGACTTCGCGAAGGCGTATGACTCCTTGGACTGGAGTTTTCTTTGGTCCGTGCTGCGGGCGCGTGGATTTCCGAATATGTGGATCTCTTGGGTGCGCCGATGCGTTACCACTGCATCCTTCTCTATCATGCTTAATGGTCGTATCGCTGGTAGCCCTTTTCAGCCTAGGAGGGGCGTTCGGCAGGGGTGCCCTCTGGCACCCATGCTTTACGTTATTGCGGCGGATGTGCTTCCTAGGATGGCGGATAGGGTGGTCGCGCGTGGCTTCTCATCGGGATTCTCCTGCGACTACAAGAACACTCCAACCCTCCAATATGCTGATGACACCATCGCCTTCATTGAGGGGGGTCTGGAGGAGGTCCGGGGGATGGCGGTCACTTTGTCGATCTTTAGTGAGCTCTCGGGGCTCCGCATCAACCATTCTAAGTCCAAAATGATTCCTTTCAATTGGGAGGACCGCTCCGCGGCGGCGTGTGGCGTGCTGTTGGGTAGTCCCCCTTCCTCTCTTCCGATCGACTATCTGGGCCTGCCGCTGGGCGCGAGAAGGCCAAGATTGGTTCATTGGAACAGGGTGATGGACAAGGCGGAGAGAAGACTTGCTGGTTGGAGTGCGGCTATGCTCTCCCGGGGTGGACGTCTTGTGCTGATCAGATCGGTCCTTGCATCCATTCCAATTTATTTCCTGTCGAATTGGGCGATCCCGGTGGGGATTAAGAGGCGTCTTGAGGGCCTTATGCGGAGCTTCCTGTGGGGAAGAAGGGGTAACGCGTCGCGGGGCATCCATCTGGTGGCGTGGAAAGAGGTGGCCAAAAGAAAATGCGATGGTGGTCTCGGCATTCGAAGGCTTGATCTGGTTAACGACGCGTTGATGCTTAAGTGGGTCAACACTCTTTGGGGTAGCGCCATCGGGTTCTTTCCTTCTATGCTGCGGGATGTTCTTTCCATCGGGGTGGACATGATGCGGGACGCCAACTCTTTGCGCTCTGGTACCCCTTTCTGGAGGGGGATTGCTTCAACGGTGAGGCGCTTCTCTCACTTGTTCAAGCCGGCACTGGGGGATGGTAGCTCTTTCCTTTTTTGGCGCGACGCATGGGCGGGGGACAACTCTCTGGCTTCTTCTTTCCCCCGTCTTAGTGCACTGGCTTCTGACTCTATGGTGTCGGTGGCGTCCTCTTGGAGCGGGAGCGATTGGTTCCCCACCTTCGCTAGTAACCTTTCCGACGACCGATTTGATGACTACTTAAGGCTTCTGCAGCAGCTTTCGGCTGCGCCAAAGCCAACGTCTAACAGGGATCATTGGGTTTGGCGCGACGGCACCTTCTCGTCGAGGCGGGCTTTCAACGTCATCTCGCAACACCTGACCTCTGACCGGAACCTTCTATGCAAAGATCTTGGGTGGCTGTGGCGCTTAAAGCTTCCGGAGAGGGTGATTTTCTTCCTTTGGCTCTTAAGGCGTGGGAGGGTCTTGACCCGTGATAGATGTGCTAGGTTTCTATCGGGGTCTGACTCTATGGACTGTGTGCTGTGTGGCGAAAATGTGGAGACTCTGCAACACTTATTCTTCCATTGCCCGTGCTCTAGCGCTATCTGGGAGGACCTCAACATTTCTTGGCTCAACGCATCCTCGGCTGACTCGTTTTGGGCATCCATGCGTTCAGGTGCTGACCGGACAACGAGGGAGCTGCTTCGCCCGTTCGCTTGCATTTGGGCGCTGTGGCTCGCTAGGAACGCTAAGATCTTCAAGGGGCAAAGGTTTTACAAGGAGAATGTTTTAGCACAGGTTGATCTGTTGCTGAGTGACTGGTTGCTATTGTAATTCATGTTGCGTGTGGTGCGGGATCCTCTCGATCCTTTGTGTCTGTACCTCTTTTCTTCCTCCCCCTCTTCTCTCTCCTTTTGATTTTAATAATATTTGGGGCGAACACCACGGCGTGCTTCCCCCGAAAAGCTTTGGTTTCAAAAAAAATGCTCCATCCGGCATTGAATATATATCTTAGCTTAAGTCATGAAAGTTGATCGAAATTTGGAAGTGTCGCAGGTCATGTTCGCTTAATAAAGAAATAAGGACAAGAAAAATGCAAGTCGCCTACTATGAATATTACAGCCAAACTGACAAACGTGAAACTTACACCCAGATCATTGCACAAGAAATACAGGAGAACAGGTATAAGAAACAGCTAGCTTTGTCACCCGCCTACAAGTGTGGGTGTAGATCTGGAAGAATCAAGTTCAACCTGTCAGTCCTGAAAATTTGTGTAAAGGCTTTCATACCCACCTTAGCATATCCACTTCTACCATTTACCTTTTCTCCATGTCTACATGTATTCGTTCAATACCAAAAATTTAGCGCCATATATCATTGGTCCCTCTTGATTTCACTTTGTTTCACTATCAAATGCATATCATGTTATGGAAAACACAAAAAGCTCTTCTGCATTTTAACCAACTTGCATTACCAACAATTGTATGACACAAGTTAATTAATTTTCCTTTTTGAAAACTAGACTCGAGTGTTTAAAAAACTTGATATAGTTTGGACTATTTTCCACTTTTACGCCTCTAGTATAAGCATGCTTGATCAGTCATTGAGATTACTTTCAATATAAAGAGTGGAATAGGTTCCACTTTCTTTGTTTTCACATTTTCATTCTCTTTTAAATTGACTTTTCTTCTAAGTCCCTTGTTTCCCTTTATTTTTTAGATCTTTTCTTTTTTTTCCAAACCTTCCATTTTTTGGTTGTTTCCTTTTCCTTCTTTTTTTATAAGTTCTGGTCTCATGACCGCAAAGCTAATACATGCCAGGCCTGATCGGGCCAAAATAAAAAAATGAAATAAAATGAAATGAAGGGAACCGAAGTACACCAATGCTTCAGCTTTCTCCAGTTCCACTGCTGTGAGTCCGTCATGCTGAGCAAACAACAACACAACAACAACAACAACAAAGCCTTTTCCCACAATTAAGTAGGGTCTCCTAATATTAAAACAAAGCATCCGTCATGCAAACAACAACACAACAACAACAAAGCATCCGTCATGCAAACAACAACAACACAACAGCAACAAAGCATCCGTCATGCTGAGCAAAGTAACAGAAATATTAAAACATATATGCATTTCCATGTAACAAATGCATTTCTTATCCAGTGCAACAAATACTCCCAAAACTTGTCAAGCAATCTCTGGAGTTACCAAATATCCATATCCACATATTCATATATGTCATGAACATCCACCGCACACATATTATTAATAGCCCCAGGAAAAGAACCCGTATAATACAGAAGGTTCATATGTTGCTTCAAACTATTCCTCTCCTCAATATAAATGTCAAGAATAAGCATATCATAGACAGAGGATAATTTACTGTAAGTTCGCACAGATCAAAGCAAAAAGAGAAATATTCAGAGCGGGGACAAACACTCTCGTTCTCAAAAAATGACGAAGCCTTCTCCCACTATAAGTAGGGTCAGCTACATGGATTTTTGCTCAAATCCAAATTGAAAGATTCGACTATTTTTTATGTTGGTTGTCGACTACTTAACGCAACCCCATCATGGGAGGATTTGAACCCTGGTCTTTTGGGTGGTAGACACACTGCACTACCACCAAACCATTTAGGTGGGTACAAAGTCTCCTCGTTCTCTACAAAGGAAATTCCTTAGGTTTATTCTATAGCTCTTCATTTCCGGTGTGGTTCTTTAGATTTTAGTATATTGTCAAATCTCTTCCATTAAAACCATGGGCAAGAAGAGAGATGCTAACAAAATATTGATGTAGGCTTTAGGAACTGATGCAGTGTGGGATCCTAGGCAAAATTAGGGTTGGTCACCCGATTAATAATTAAATTAGTTTTTTATTAAAATTAAGAATTTGCATCTGTCTAATTAGACTCGTTTATTTAAATTAGGGGTAATCATCTTCCTTCTGATACAATTTGAGTCATTTGTTTTTTTAATAAAGAAATCACATGAGATCTCAAACTAGTTTAGTAGGTTAAGTAAATTCAAGATTCAAATTATGCTTGTTGGGGTTTCTATTTTCAGTTATATATTTAATTTTGTAAGTCCACTCCTCTCTGTATAAAGGGGCCATGAGTCATTGTTTACTGTTGAAGTTCCAATAAATTTGGAGATTCTCTATATCCTCTTACGTTTTCTCCTTCTCCCTATACACAATATCAACGTTTTTCCCCCAAAACTTCATGCAACAGCCATGTTTCCACTGGCATATCAAAAATGTACCAACTCACTTTCAGGTATGATTCAAGGCACGTTGAAACAACTAAATTAAAATGACCAATAGTCAAAAGTGTACGAGTGTACATCGATATGTAGCGATGTAACAGTAAGGAATATGCTTGAACTTGAACTCATAAACAATATCGTCAAGAGTATGCACCGATGTAAGGATAACTGATCCATGCAACAGTACTTGTATCGGTGCATATGCATCTTGTACTGATGTAACACTACCTGAATTATGTGATATATTCAGCAGTCAAGGAAGAGCATAAAAGCTTGCACCAGAGCAACAATATTCAAAAGTGTGAGTAAGTGATTTTATGCAATAAGTGCCTTGTACACTTAAATATTAAAAATTAAATAATTACAAACATGCTCGATAATTTGAAATAAACGAGACTTCTATAGTCGCTATATTCGATCATCATCTTCTTCATCAAGCTTTAACTTAGTACTCACTGATGAGACTAGAAACAATTAACACTTCTTCCTTACTGCTTTAAAAAGTGATACAACATATGTCAATATATTTGCCACAAATGCTAGTCTAGCATAAAATAACTATTCCTTATTTTAATTCAATATTGGGATTTTACACCACGAACCCTAAAACTTTATAAATTACTTTCTTAACCCTGTGCTATCTAATTATCACCTTAGCCTCACAAACTTGCTAACTCTTACAATATGAACCCTGTAATTAGCTCCTATCCATTTGCAACACAATAGTGCGGATTCCATCCAAAAAATTTGTATATTACCCTAATTGTTTATCATATTAAAACATGTATACCCTCCTTCCCTCCTCCCCCCCCCCACCCTCCTCCTCATCTCCTCTTCCCCTCCTCCACCCTCCTCACATCTACCTCAACCTATCTTCCCCGACGAGCATCGAACTCATCGCATATAAAACCCTAGGGCTTTCCCAGAACACCCATCCACCATTAATCTCGGTTTGGCCACCCCGAGAGCTCGAGAGTGAGCAAGGTCTTTGGGGAAAGTGACGACCCCATCAAAGCGTGAGAGGTTGAGAGAGAGAGAGAGATGAGAGTGCCAAGATCGCAACTTTGTTGGTGTTAACGCTTTGCTCCGTTATTCCTTCAATTCCGCCATCAGTTCCCCCTCCAATCGAGTAGTATTGGAGATCCATTATCAATTCGCTCTTATGGACTTAACATCCGGTTGAGGTACGAACTTCAAGCCTTATTTGTAGGTTAATACTAGGAAATATGCATACCACCTCGAGAATCACTTGAAGATCTGATCTACCTGTAGCAATCGATCTAGAGATCAAACCACTTGTACAACGATATAGCAGCACATGCAGCACAGCGGCATTCGATGAACAGATTTGACTAGAGACGAAGAACCGTGCTTTAACGTTGAACCTCCTTCATTAGTATACGTGTAACTGAGGCACCTTGTCGTTTAAAACATTATCAAGCAGTACACCTTCATCCGCTTTGAGATCATATCCGAAATATAATGTCTATCGAAGAGATATAGCTTTACTCAGAGACCAATCATCTAGATTGCAAAGGAATTATGCCTGAAGTATCAAATCTAACTAAACATGTTTGCACCGATTAATCGCATAAGTAGCAAACATCCGATCGCTATCACCAGACGAGTACGAGAAATTGGGGAAGAACAAGTTTTCTCCCAAGACATTGCAGGCATTGTCTGATTAAAGGAAGTTAGGTGTGTATATGACATTTGATCAGGACCAAAGCAAGTTTGCGGAGCTTAGGTGATAACTATGAATTATACAAGGTCAAGAAGGTGCTTTACAAGTTCTTTGGGTTCATGGTGTAGAAATCCCATCAAAATAATTATAGGGCATATGTTTTAACAAGACCCATATGATAATGCACATTTTTTGCAAGGTGTGTATATTCCACTAGGCAAGTAGAACTAGGCATTGTTTGTGTTAATGATTTACGCTAACACAGGAGACAACGAGATAAAATTGGTGATGGCATTCGGGGATCTATATATAACATCTAATAAGCATCGGTGGCTCAGAATTTACACACAAGATAAGTCAGTGTAAACCGATAATACAACACCATTGTTATGATGTGTGATAACGAAACTACAATCTATCGAGTACCAATAGTCTTACCCCCGAGCATGAAGATTGCTACTTTATTAAAGACGTAGGAAAGTGGGTTAGCTCAACGGGTCATGTTACCCCGAGCATGAAGATTGCTACTTTATTAAAGACGTAGTGGGAAGGTGGGTTACCTCAATGGGTCGTGTTTGCTGAGAGCAACATATAGCAGTTATATTAAGTGAGGCCTTTAGCATTTGATTTCTTTTCTAGTTGGTATAAGAGGAAGATAATGATATAAAATCATATTGTAGAGATATATTTTACGTTTCATGTATCTTTTATCTGTTTTCTTTCTTCTTTGTCTACTTTATGTAATTTTCCCATAGGTCTCTACCTATATAAGAGAGCCTAGGACTCAAGGAATAAACATCTCCCTTTATTTTTCCCAACATCGTATCAGAGTAGCGGTCTTGAACTGGAGCTCCTGTATCGAACCCTAACCCTAATCCCCCACGCTTCAAGCCTCCCGCCGTCACCGCCCATGGCCCGTCGACCAGGGCCCCGCCGCTGCCCAGGGCCCCACCGTCCTGGGAACAAGCGCCTTGCTGCTCCGCCGTGTCCTCGTGCCGTGTGAGGCGCACCCCGTGCCAGATGGCCCCTCTCCCCGTCGGGCGACCCCACTCCCTGTCTTGTGACCCAGCTGCCTCAACCTTGTAACCACTTAAGCCTGGCTCCGTCGTGAGGCTCTTCCTCGAGGGGATTCCTACCGCACCTCCATGTTGATGGGTTTCGTTGTGTAAGCCTACACATGCAACCAAACCTCTTCATGTCCGTGTAGACCAAAGTTTATCTAGTACACAACCTTAGTCGTTTGCAATCATCATGTCAGAAAGCAAGGTAGAGATCCCCACCACAGGCGCCTTCAGAGGTCCTGTGCCTATTGTGAAGATGGATGGGTCGAACTACGAATTATAGGCCATGCAGTTCACGAGCCTAATGAAGCCGATGGGTAAGAAACATATTCTTACCAAGGACGAGCCAACGGAGAAGACAAGGTTGTATGCCTCATGGGAGACTGATGATGCCTATGCTCAGGTCTGGTTGCCGGGTACCTTGATTCCATACATTACAAATGATGTTTTATATCAGCCACTGCCAAAGCCATGTGAGACATTCTTGCTGCCATGTATTCACAGGCCAAGAGTGACACAAAGATTTTACAGCTTCAGCAAGACAACTTCACGATAAAGCAGAATGGTCAACCCCTGCATGCTCACTACACTGCATTGCGGGGAATGTTTGAGAAGCTTCATAGATTCATGCCCCTCGAAGCTACTCCAGAGCATTTGAAGACATACCGAAATGCCACGATGGTGGGAGTCTTTCTAGCCTCTCTAGACTCACAGTATGAGATTGCTTCTTCTCATATTCTGGCAGATGCTACCATTCCTCCCATGAAGGAGGCCTTTCGGAGATTGAGCAAGATCAATATCTCAAGCCCTGCACCTATGCCAAATTCTTCTGCTATGGCGGCCCCTCATGGGAGAGGTAGCCCATCTCATTTTCGTGGACGAGGACCACGTGATAGAGGTGGTCGCGGTCGTGGACCACTGTATACCTACTGTCATCGGACTGATCATGCTGAAGATACATGCTACTCCAAGCATGGTTTCTCAGCATCTGCCCGTGTAGCAGAACAGATTCAGCATCATGGTGCTCCACCCGCATCAGATCAATGATATGATGAGCTTCTGTCTCGACTGCGAGATATCATGCCCCCAGCAGTACTCCTTCACCTATTTCAAAGAGCAACTCGGACGTTGCTACTACTGCAGGAGCTAGTTTTTCAGGTAGTGCCCATACCTCAACTTCTTATCAGAGTTCAAGTACCTCAAAATGGATTATAGATTCAGGAGCGATACACCATTTGTGTGGAGACAAACATCAGCTCATATCCTACAAGCAGGCTTCTCCAAGAAAGACAGTGGTCATAGCAGATGGGCCTCATTCTCCCATCATAGGATAGGGGGAGATTAACTTGACGCCTTTTATAAGTTGTAGAATGTGTTGCATGCTCCTAATTTCTCAATGAATTTATTGTCAATTAGTCAGATTATTAAAGACTTACATTGTCAAGCAATATCTGACCCATCATCTCTTGCGTTCAGGACATTCTTACGAGCAGAGTGATTGGTTGTGGCAGTGAGCACGACAGGCTATATCGATTGGTCCAAACACCTTATGCTGGAGCATCCTCTCATTCTACTAGACATGTCTCTCCTCATCTATGGCATCTGCGCTTTTGTCATATTCCATTTCAGAAACTGCGTCAAATTCTTCCTCAGATCTCACATCGCTCGTCGTATAATTGTGAAGCATGACAGTTAGGGAAACATCATCAGTCCATCTTCCTTAGTCGTCAGAGTCGGAACAGTAGCTCTCCTTTAGAGTTTTTCCATGTTGACATTTGGGGTCCGAGACGCGTTCCCGATCATCAGGGACACAAGTTCTATTTAGTTGTTGTGGATGATTTTGATTTCAGGAGGTTTGTAGTTGCTTTGTCCGCCGTGGATATACCACAGACATACTTGGATGCATTTGCTAATAGTAGATGGCGTCTGGCTATGGAGGAAGAGATGGCAGCTCTTCAGTCATGAGGTACTTGGATCCTTGTTCCAGCTCCTACTAGGGCATCTATAATAAGTTGCAAGTGGGTATTTATAGTGAAGTAAAATGCAGATGGTAGCATTGACAGGTACAAGGCCCGACTGGTTGCCCGGGGATTTACTCAGACATACGGGGTCGATTATCTTGACACATTCTCTCCAGTTGCTAATCATTCTACCTTACGGATTCTTTTATCTGTGGATGCAATTCGAGATTGGCCCCTATTTCAATTGGATGTCAAGAATGTCTTTTTGTATGGTGATCTTCAGGAAGAAGTCTACATGCAGCAGCCGCCAAGGTTTGTTGTTGAGGGAGGGTATTCACATGTGTGTAGACTTCATAAGGCCATCTATGGCCTTAAGCAGAGCCCGAGAGTTTGGTTCCAGAAGCTCTCGGATTTATTTGAAAAGCAAGGGTTCAAACGGTCGAATGCATATCATTCTCTTTTTGTACAGAGGATCTCCAGAGGTACGACTGTCATTATGGTGTATGTTGATGATATACTTATTATAGGAGATGATATGCAGCGAATAAGAAGAGCAAAAGAATTTTTGGGCCGTGAATTTGTTGCCAAGGTTCTAGGAGCGCTTAGATACTTTTTGGGGTTAGAGTTTGCCAGAAATCAACAAGGGCTTGTGATGACTCAGAGAAAATGTCACGGACTTGCTAAGTAATATGAGTATGATTGGATGTCGACCTGCTTCTACACCCACGGATCCAAGCATGAGATTGTATGATGATGGTACCGATGTCTTTATTTTTCCCAACACATACATTTATGATGTTTGGCTAGTGTCATTCTTGTATCTTCTAGTATGCAATTTCCCATCCTTGGTTTATGACAAAATACACTTTTTTTCTTCTCAAAAAGAAAAAGATGGATGCATGCATCTTCCTACTGAACATGTTTAAAAGGCATAATATTGTACACAAGGAACAATCAACTTGCACATTGATGAGACTTAAATGTCCACGTCAACTATCACGCAAACCTGAAGTTAACAATGAGTTGTAAAGGAGGAAAGAGGAACCTAAACGAGGTATGAGATCAAAACAGGATAATGATAAAGATTTCGACCAACTTAAAAAAGTGAAAACACAAGGGAGCCTTCTCGTTGTCATAACAGTTTCAGCAGATTTGAAGCACGGGAAAAGCCTCTTCAGGAGCACATGGTAAAGCTGCGGGCAATAGATCCAAAAGTGTTAACAAATTCCGTGCACGAGACTGCCCTTAACAAAAAGATTATTTTTAGAAAATCTATCAACAGATTCTCATATAAAACTGAAAGCATCGCGATAATTGCTACGGATTATACTTTATAAGTAAAGAACTTGAATATACTTTTATCATGAAAAAATTCCAAATAACACTTTGGTTTGGTATAAAGCCTTAAATGCGTTAGAATTATGAGCATTGGTAAAATTGTCCTGACCTAGAAAAGCATTTTAATACTGGTACCACACAAAGGAGCTGTGACTTCATACAAATAACAAGGTAACATCTTTACCTGATAAAGTATCACGTACATGCACGCCTATTATCCTCCCTGTACCTCCATCCTTTATGAAAGATACGACTTCAGCATGGTTTAAAACAGCTGCACCAGCTAATGCAGCACTGCATGCAAGCCCTACATTGAGTCGAGAATCATTCATTTGTCCATCATAGTAAACAACTGTGCCTTTTAAACTCCTTCCTCCACCATTTCTAGCAAGAGTCGGAAATAGTTCAACTGATTCTTTTGCTGAATAATAGCGAGACAAATGGAGCATGTGTCGACCAGCAACCAAATCATATAATTTCAACCCCACCCAATAATATACCACCTCGAACCAATCAAAACAAGGTGTCATGCAAGGCAATGCTTGGCATAGGTGTGGAGCATTTTCAATTACTTGCTTGCGCTCCCTAAGTGCATGAAAAACAAGTTTTAACTGGCCATAATCAAAGTTGAAGACGGCCTTTTCAAGGTATCTGACCCCTGCAATTATGGTGAAATAAAGCAAACATTAAGAGGTAAAAAAACACTGATGTTATTTAATCCAGAATGTTAATCTGAGTTATTTGGTCGAGTATTAGAAGATAACCCTTGATTAACTGTTATCTTTAAAATAATGAATTCGGTCAAAGATTTACAGGTGTAAGGGAGCATCTTACATATATTTTATAAGAAGCACATGAAGAAAACCAGTGAAACTATAATCAGACAAAAAAAGTTGGAAAAGAATCACATCCCTAAATATATGTAAAAAGTCAAATACTAAGAGCAATCTAAAACTAAACTTGATCTACACTTCAAATGATGCAAGAGAGACAATCTCCTCTTGAAAAACAAACAGGGGAAAATTTTAAGGCAGGGAACAATATTTCATTTTGGCTCAGCATCTTCTGATACAATAATCACACGGAGGTATAATCACAATTAATGACCAGATATTTGATTTTTGGAACTCCTGTCATGAATATACAGTGCAGTCCTGGAACCAACCACCTATTTTTGTGCATTTGCCCCCCTATCAATATTAACTGATCAAGTTCTTTTGGGATGGGCCAATCTCCCGTCAGATTAACAAGGAATTTGCATAAACCAATGTGTGTATGATAATTAAGCTGCAGAGACTTCAAAAGCATCAAATGTTCAAGCTCCGATCTCACAGTCATGGCAATGCAAAAGCATAAGGAGATAGATCGACGTGTATGACTTTTTAAGACAGGGATAGTCATTAGAGACCAATGGCCATCCATATTTTCATCATTATGAAAATTAGATGAAAGCGGAATCGAGCTAAAACTAATTATCACTCCAAGATCCTTAATACCGTGTACAAGTCCTTTAAATTAAATCTTGATCAAGGTGTCATTATCTAGGCTGCCAAGGTTCTCGTTGGTACACTCCTAATAATATCGTCATGCACTTATTCTGAAAAAGCGAATGCAAACACCATTGGTAAATGTTCACAATCATTGGTAAGTGCTCACCTAGAAATATATTTATTAATCAAAAAGTTTCAACTGCATGGTTTTGAAAAACCAGCCTCGAGGTGTTTGTGAGGCAAAATAGTCTTGATGCTATAGCCTTAGTTGTTGAAGTGAGGTGTATGCCTCGGTCGGTCAAGGTGGTGAGGCGGAACCATGGCGTAAGCCTCAGTAGATCGAGGTAGTTCAAGGTGGTGAGGCAAAATTGAGGTGATGCCTCGCTTGGATTTGAAGGTCAAGACTTATTTAAATGAGAAAATGTACCTTTATATATGATCAATGTCATACTATACGAAACTTCAGCCCTATAAACAATCTAATTGAAATCATTGTTGAGAGGTATTAGCATTTGTGTTTCTCATTTCTTTCTTTTGTAATGTGCCCTCTATGATTTCTCCTCTCTATATAAGAGAGCCCTATGGCTCGCTCAGAGAGAGAGAGAGAGCCATAAGGCCTCCTATATAATCAACTCATTAATTTTTTTTCCACATAGTATCAGAGCAACAGTCCTAGACCGTAGCTATGTTATCTCAGAATTCTACCCCCACCAACCGTTCCCACCCCACCTAGCGCCACCGATCATCGGGCGTCGCCACCTCCCTCTCCATTAGGCACCTAACCACATCGTGCGGAACCACATCCGCCCAAGTGATCGTAACCGCACCGTTGAGGGGTCTCCTACGGCCTTCACGTTGCCAACACCCATCTTCGACAGCCTCTGTGTAACCGTCCAACGGTGATGCACCATCATGCGGCCTCCATGACCGTCATAGCACCTCGTCGTGCCGCTTCTTGCTACTTCTCTAGCGCCATAGGTCTGTCCGAGGTTTGATTTTAGTGCGACATGGATGATTTTAAATCTTTTAAATCCACTGAGCTTGGACTAGAGCGCCTCTAGAGTTGATGAGCATGTTCTTTACATAATTGTATAAACAAAATCAGATCGTTCTGCATCCCCATTCATGTCCTTCCCGTGTTCCGTCGTTCGTCATGTCAAAGAACAAGGTCGATGTATCCTCCTTTAGAGCTTTCAAAGATCCTACACAAATCATCAAGATGGATGGGACCAACTATGAAATATGAGTTGTGCAACTCATGAGTATTATGGAAAGCAATAACAAGGAATACATACTAATGTAACCTGTTTCGGCCGATCATGGAAGGAAATATCGCGATATATCGGGCGGCAATATATCACCGATATATCGATATCGAGACGCAACCGATATTGGTATCGATATGGTGATATATCCTCCTTTTAGGCATTTCCTTCCCAAAAATGTGTCGATATGGGCGATAGTTCGGCAATATATCGTCGAAATATCATATCGACACGATATCGATATCGATACAGCCTTCCATGTGGCCGATAAGGCTGGGGTGAATGCTTCGTAGAAGAAAGACAATGCTTGGACGCATATTTGGCTCTCTGGTAACCTTGTCACAAAGATAAGCCAACGATATTCCACATCAACATATGGTCAAGGCAATGTAGGACATTCTCGATGCCACATGCTCTCAGAAGAGAGATAAGACGAATGTTATCTAACTTCAATACGGCATCTTCACAACAAAGTAGGATAATCGTCCACTTCATGCTTTCTATTCCTAGCTTAAAGGTATGTTTGAGAAGCTACATAACTTCGTACCTCTGAATGCGACCATTGAGTAGCAGATGGCATATAGGAATGCCACAATCATGGGTGTGTTTCTCACGACACTTGATTCATAGTATGGTGCTGCATATAGCCATCTTCTTACGAATGCCTTTATTCCTCACATGAAGGATGCCTACATCCGACTGAGCAGAATCATGCTACGACTACTTCTCAAATCTACTATGTGTCTGCAATGGTCACATCTTGTGTTAGAGGAGGTTCGTCACAATTTAGAGGACATAGTGTTCATGACAGAGGAGGATGCCCTTGCCAGCAGTGTACATGCTACATATGTATTAGGCACTCAGAGTATACATGTTGTCAGAAGAATCATCACCATACATGTTGTCAGAAGAATCATCACCCAGCATTTGCCCGTGTTGCTGAACAGTTTGACCCTGAAGCTACTTATGATGATCAGAAGTACGACGATCTTGTCTCCCATCTAAGGGATATCATGACTCCCTCTACCAGTTCTACTAGTACTAGTGCTCCTCCACTACCATCAGATGTTGCAGCCTTTTTCCAGTACCTCGATTACAACTTATGTACTTACCACTTGTCACAAGGTCGACATTCAAAGTGACTCATGGACTCCAGAGCGTTTCTCCATCTCTACGATGACAAAGTACAATTTACATCCTACAGTTCAATTCACCATGCTAGATCTGTTGTCATCGCATATGGCAAAACATTATCCTATTACAGCCTATATACCCCTCACATTGTGGTGCCCCCATTATACACGTCTTTTACATCAATAAAACGGGTTTTCTTCAAAAAAAATATGAAACGGGTTGCCCGAACCCCTATATCTAGGTTTGCTAGTAAGGGAAAAAATCAGTTTCACCTTCACCATTATTAACAAGGATATCAGAGCTGATTGCGAACAAAAGCTCCAACTTTTTGTCGACTTTCATACCTCACAGGCATGGGAATATACTTCAGTCTTTACATATCATTTACATTAGCCACAATATCATGTTAGAAGCAAACAAGGAGCAACAATGAATTTTCCCTTGGTGATCAACCTCAGGTATCTATCATCGAAAGCCAAGTGAAATAATATGGATAAATTCTTGAAACCCATTTTTTTGGGACTTTCTGATAAACTAAGTCAAATATCCAAAAGAGCTAAAACACCCTCTCTCCACACACCCGTAGGAGGTTCCGGTATTTACAACACTTGCCATCCATGCAGTACTGAAGAGAGGAATAGAAGAGAACGGCTCCAAAAATGCCCCATATTGCCAGTTGCCTCCAAAGTTCGACTACATTAAATACGGAAAAAGAGTTCATTCAGATCATTTTATCTCTCCTGCAGATGGCACTTCCTGGAAAGCATGATGCAATTTTCAGATCAAAAGAAATCCAGGGGATATCTTCGAATCGTTGCATGTTCGTTTGGACGTCTATCTTGGCCATGATTTTTTATACGGAACAATTTGTAGTTACACATCTCGTTATCGTGTGCCTTACAGATGCGGGATTATCTTCAGCTCGACTATAGAACAACTGCAGCTAAAACATCCAAACGAACAGTCCATTAAGCCAGGAGAGCAGCGTTCCTACCCAGCCACAAGGATCCTCTTCTTATTACCACAACTCTTATTTCTTTCTCGAACGTATTTGCGGTTCTCTCTTTTGACTAAAACTCAAGCGCCCAAACAGTCACAACTCACAACACTGTAGACAACTCGTAGCTTTACGAAGTCCCACCAACAAATCTGAGAAACCTAATCAGATGGACAATAATTTAACCCAAAACGATAACTTTTCCGCGAAAGAGAACGCCAAAATCACCGAATCCACAAACCCGGAACAGTCCAAAACACCGCATGCCAACTCACCTCCGTGCACAAGCTTCGTCGACCTCGACGACGTTCCGGACGAGAAGTCCTCTCTCTCCACCAATCCCACTCTGAGCCCCCTCGACGCCGCGTCGAGCGCCACCCCGCACCCCGTCGCGCCACCCCCGATTACGATCACATCGAGCGGGTTCGCCGTGCTCGACCCCATCAGTGCCGCCTCCTGGACCTCCCTACGCGGCACCACGGCCATCGGATCGGCGATCTTCCTCCGAAAGCGCTCGCGGGCACCGACGCCGGAGTCATCGGCGACAGCAGGAGAGTCGTGGTGTAGGGCTGCCGCTGCGGCCGCAGCACATGCGGCGGAGGCGGCGAGGAGAGGACGGAAGTGCCGCAGTCGTGAAGACGTCATGGTGTGTTCCGGTGGCTCAGGGCGATCCGATCGGAGCCTTAATCGCCATCGCCGGAGCAGAGTGGAGGTCGAGAGGTCGTGGAGTCGGAGGGGAAGGAGCGGACGGAAAAGGGAACATTTATAGGATGGGCGGTAGCGTGGGATCGGTGAAGAATAGATCCGGTAAGGCGGAGGGATGGCGGGTAATTACACACGTGAAACTTCAAATTATCTTTTCGTAATGGTAATAGCAAGACATTTTACACACGTATGCATATCAAACTGATGTTTTCGTCAAATATAATAATATTTTTTAAAATGTATATTCATGTGCTATTAATATAAATATTTATTGAATCCTATGTTGTAATATATTATGTCTCTTATTTATGTCTAAATACATCATTTCTTGATACTTCAAGAAACGTTTGCTCCATCAAACATGAAAAGTTAACTCGATATAGATTTATTATTATCTACATCCTCTCTGAAATCACATCAGAGTATCTTACTAATTCAACGTACATTTCTTTTCATAAATCGAAAAATCCTCTTTACAACTTCCAAATGTGTTGGTTCTTGGATTACTTTGATATTTACAAATTAAGCTAATTGGGTAGACAAGTCAGATTGAGTGCACATCAGTATATACATCAGACTTCACATCGCTTGTGCATATGGAACTTTTAAAGGTTTTTACCTTTTTCCAGGACATTGACTCTCATTGTGTCTCTTTCCAATCACAAGTTGTGTAGAATCTCGAGTGTTATTTTGCATTTCAAATCTCTTAAATACAGTATGCAAGTATTTATCTTGACTAAAACTCAATGTTCTTTAATCTCTGTTTCTTGTAATTTGAATTCATAAAACATATAATGCTTCGCTTACATCCTTCAAACAACATGTAACATACGCATGTGGGAAATGTCCAAAAGGAGGTTGTCTATCCTAGATTCAACTCATTTGAAACCCCCTGCGCACATAAATATATTGAAAATATTATCAAACCTCCAAAATTTATTGAAATTTCATCCATCCTACTTGGCCATTCATATAGGACATCGACCTTAATTCTTTTTGAAAATATTGAATGACATGATTTAATGAGTTTCTTTTCCCTACTGGAATTGAACGACCCCTTACAAGCATACATATAAATAAGCAAACACACATGCACATAACAAGTTTCTTGCTTTTATAATAATGGTTTGAACCCAATACGTGTTTATAGTTGATTTTATAAATTTATAGCAAGAATTTCAACATGTGTGTATTGTTGTAGGTTTATTGATCTCATAGCATTATTTTTAGCATACTATATAATTCTAATATGTGGAGTGTGATCCTACTATTTTCTAATCATTCCACCGAGGATATGTGGATGTAAATGTTGACATGTGAACCATCAAAATGTGTAGAGAATGACGGTAGCAGAAATGAAAAGGCTAAGGTGGATATGTGGACACACGTAAATTTTTTTATCGGATTCGGAATGGCGCAATCAAAATGAAAGCGGGTGTAACTCCAATCGAGGATAAGATGCGAAAAAATCGCTTAAGGTGGTTTGACCATTTGCAAATGAGGTTAGTTGATACGTCAGTGGGGAGATGTAAGTTTTGGGATGTTGAGCCGGCCAAGAGAGGGCGTAGAAGGCCCTAGAAGTGTTGGAATTAAACTATACGAAGGGATCTTAGCTTTTTGGATCTAAGTCCAAGATGGTCCAAGATAGATCTGAATGGAGACAAAGAATCCATGTAGTCAACCGTACTTTATGTAGGAAAAGACTTTGTTGTTGCAGTAAACTACATACTTTTTATGGCTTTTAAATTTTTTTTTCCTTTCATTTTGAATTAGAATAATAATATAAAAAATGAATAAAAATAAAATTATATATACACATTAATTTATTTATTGATTTTTTAATAGTTGAAAACGGGAAAATAAAAATAGACAAAGAAATATATACGAGACCATATACAGGAACACAACACATATTTTCTTTGCTTTTTATTTTTTATTTTGTACTTTTATTTTATATATTTTATTAAAACACAAAACAAATGAAATAAATGAACAGAAACAAATTAAAGAGAGTAGCGAGCAATTCGAACCAGACCTTGTGTTCCTACTATTGAGTATATCGTGAAATTTGATTAGTATCATAGGAGTATGTGCTCTATATGAATTTTCGTGAATACAATAAAAAATAGACGAGCGTGAAAGTGGAATGGATAACTTATTGATAAAATGGCAAATACTTCTCCTACATTAATAAGGGTCGGCTACATGGATTCTTATCAAGTCCGCAATCCAACCGATTTTTACACTGGTTGTCGGTTATCTAATGCAAGCCTTCTCGGGGGAGGGGGAGGGATTTGAAATTTGATCTTTTGGATGGTAATCACATTGGATAACTTAAGGAATCATTATATATAATTGTTTCGGTTTGTTTCTAAATGTTTTTACATGTAATATTTCCGCATGTATTAATTGATCAGATGTGTTCCTTGCACCTTGCATTTATAGCTGACATATTGTTTCACCCAAATAAATAGGTCTTAAAATTTACTAATATCGAGAAAACAAAAAATAGACGTGGGAACTTCGATCCATGGTTTAAATGATATAAGTTGTTAGTCTATGTGCAATCAATTGCTTTAGAATCACATGAGAAGAATATCGGAACACAACATAAGGTAACAATGAGAGCGAGAGAAGAAAGTAAGAAAATTAGAAAATGAGAGAGGGTTGTACTTGTTCTTCTTCTTGAAGAGTTTTTCATCAATGATTATAAGAGATGACTTATTGTCACGACCCCGTCTCCTAGGCCGTCGGATCCTCCCATATCCGGATCTGGTTACTCAGCAATAATTTATTCAGCAATCACAACTAACATTCAGAAATATACTGCAAATAAAAATACTCGGAAGAAAGTATTTCAACACTTTTCCATTCACAAAATAAAGTTTAGAGGATACATTGTCCCACTATAACCATTACATGTACATCAGCTTGAAAGGAAAATATACAAAAGATTACTAACTACCTTAAAGAGTAAAGCTACTGTGGCTGGCTGGATGTCTAGTATGTAAGCCGGATGAATTTTTAAAGTCCTTGCTATGGCTCACCGATACCTGTTGCGTTTTCCATAAATCATAGGATAAAAATTAGCGAATGCTAAGTAACGAAGAAGAGAAAAGCAAATAAATTGTGTAATTTTTTTCAAAACTTGATATCACAAAATTTCATTCCTTTTTATTAATTTAAGTCCTATTCCTTTCTATTCCACATCAGGGATTAGTCCAGGGGAACCCCACCATTCTTGGACTCCGAAACTGTGGATGCTTCGGGATTGGAGATTGTGTTGATCTTGGTAAGCTTATGCCGCCGCACGTCGCCTCAACCAATCCTCCAATACTACCCTAACAATTTCCTTTTCTTTTATTAAACAGGGTCTCAACCCTCAGCCTGGAAAATCAAATGAGCACACCGTCCTCGAGGACTCGGTTGCTTAAAACCTCAGGCTAACATTTAATCATATAACCTAGCGGCTTTAAATACATGTTATCGTGACCCAGCCGCTATTGAACCACTCGTGCCTCCACATGACACGACCACATCTTCCGTCGTTCCAATCCGAATATATTGGCTCCCGGTACCACGCGTTGCAAAACATTCCATTTGTGCGCACTTATCATAACAGGGCAACCGTGTACCACCTAGGTAGGGAATGCCAATACGGGTTCCTTCCAACAACCTATAGGTTGCATGCCCGACCAGTAGTACTACTCCCAGTCATCCTTATCGTGACACATGATCCTTTTCAGGATCCAACTCAAATCACACCAATTCACATGATGTAATTCTTTCGTTAAGTCTTTGATTTGCATAAACCGTAATACTTGGTATCAACTCACATATATATATTATTCATAACCATATGTATACTCCTATTTATGCCTATTTTAACTCCCAAACACTAACTTTCAGAGCCAACGCATCAATTTGATGCGTAAATCTTATTTTAGTGGGAATCACAAAGCAATTCTTCAGACTTTTTCAAAAATAACCAAAATTAGGGTTCTTCGTAGCAAAGAACACAAAATCAAGAATTTCAATAATTTCGTATGAAAACCCAACAGCAAAAGGAAGGATTTCGTTACCTAATCAAGCTCTCTCTCGTGTATGCAAGGCTTTATCGAGTTTCGTTTTTAGAAAGGCTAATTTAAGACTCCGGAAAAGATCGAATTTCATTTTTCGTATCAAAACGTTAAGAACATGTTAAGAACGCGAACAACGAACGAAGAACGCGAAGAACGCGAAAAACACGAAGAACGTCAAGAACATATTTTCTCTTAGAAATTCGGCAGAGTTTCCCCTTATATCGGGATTTATTTCTCGGAAAATTTCGGCAGAGTTTCCCCTTATGTCGGGATATATTTCTCGGAAAATTTCAGCAGAGTTTCCCCTTATATCGGGACATATTTCTCGGAAAATTTCGGCAGAGTTTCCCCTTATATCGGGACATATTTCAAAATAAAAACGAAAAGAGTTTCCTCTATAAAATCAATCGAGAGGAAAATAACAATGAAACTGAAAGAATATACTCAACAACAAGAGATGAAGAACCGGTAGACACCACACATCTTAGGTGAGTGAACGTGTGACGAATCACAAGGTCACTGACGTGCACAGCCGCCCGCATCTAAGTAGGGTATTACACAGATTTCTCCATCGAAATAACTATAAAAGCATAATACGAAGAATAGAAACATAAACGATGGAGAATCGGTAGACACCACGCGTCTTAGATGAGTGAACGTGTGACGAATCACAGGGTCACTGACGTGCATAGCCGCCCGCACCTAAGTAGGGTGTTACACAGATTTCTCCTCGAACCACAACGGGAAAACGAATCGGAAAGAAATATGAATCAAAAACAAAACTTGGAAGAACAAGAGTATGAATTGAAAGCCTAGCTTACGAAGCAACTAAGAGAGGATCATACCTTTCTTCTCCTCGTTCTCCCGGCAGCGCTTCGCTAGCGCTCCTCCCTCGCCTCCCACTCCTCCTCCCAACCTCTCGACCCTAGCCCTTGGGGTGGTGGTAGTGTAAGTTGTAGAGAATGAATGGGTAGGGGGGTCTATTTATAGGCCCCAGAAAACCACTAACCATGGTAGAAAACCATGGTTTAGACATTAACCATGGTTTAGCGGCCTATGGTTTTGGCCCATGGTTTTAGCCAAAACTTATCCCAAACTTGGAGCTTAAGTTAGAACATTCTAGAGGATTCTAGATTCGCTAATGACGCTTAATTAACACTAATCGTGATTAACTTTCACTAATCGCGATTTAACTTTCGCGGCTTACGCATATCTTTTGTTAACTATTGATTAGTGTTTACTAATGATCATTAGCGGCTTTCAATCGTCATTAATTTCTTTAATCATGTTTAACTAGTCTTAATGACAGTCATTATGGATTAATGACATCTTAGCCTTCCTTACTTCTCTTTCTTCCGAAATTCATAACAAATCGAAACGAAGTCCGATTCCCACGAAACAAATTCTGTCGGTTTCCTCTTTACGAGCCGGATCTTATTATATAGGATCCGAGATATGCCAAGTTCAAGGCTTTACAATTATAACAACCTTAAAGGAAGTCTCGTCCTCGAGACTAGAAATGCAGGCATAACATCCTTAAAGAGGATTGAAACCATAAAAACTTAAAGAGAATGAACGTCATGTCATTTAAAATGAACATATACATAATACATAATTTTATCATTTAAACAAGTACGGGTATTTCTCTCTCATTTCTGCCTCAGGTTCCCATGTTCTTACATTCAAATGATGTCCGAAAAATACGAAACTTGGCCGAGATGTAAAATATGATGAAATAAGTGCACTGTAATTTTTTTGGAATTTTTGGATGCAATATGAATTTTTTATGGATTTTTAAATGCAGACAGAATGATTTTCAATATTTAATTATAATAAATATTAAACCTACTTATTTTCGAGGAATAAAATTATCTAAGATCTATCACTAGGTGATGGATCCCAGAAAAATCCTAAACTTTGAAAATGAGGGGTTGAATATTTATTAAAAATCAAAACTGAAATGTGCTAAATGATTTTTACAGAGCAAAGTATGCATGCAAATGCAAAGATTTTTGGGCACAATGTTAATCAAAGTAATCTCTACAATATGTGATTTTTCGAAGATTTTTAGAGTAACGGTTAATTAAATATGAATTTCCGAGCACAGATTGGGCAAAGTATGGTAATTTTCACCGAATAATTAATTATTAATCAACCGTAAATCACAAAAATGTCCACAACATGCCAAACTGTAGAGAATTATATGATGAACAAAATGCTATATTTAAATAAATGAAATGATGCAATGTAGAGGTCTATAATGGATGACAAAGACAGGGGTACATGTGCAAACAGAATAAACACATAAAATAATGCAGGGGAGAACCTAGTTGAAATTACCAGTAGTTTAGGGGCCCTTATTGCAAATTCCACAGAGCGGCACGTGCGCAGCACGTGCCCCCTGATCTTGGACTGGAATGGAAATGGCGAAAGAATCCGGGCGTTTCTGCAAATTAGCCCAGGCGGTCACGTGTATAGCACGTGACCCCTCGGACTTAGTGGATAATTGGGGGGTGCCCGGGGGTGTCGGTGCAAGTTCCCCCAGACTCACGTGCGCTGCGCGTGAGTGGGGGCCTCGGGCCGTGCCCGGTGGTGAGGCGGAGAGGCAGCGGTGACTCCCCGGCGAAGATTCGCCCTTGCACTGGCTGGTGGATGGTGGCGACGAAGGCTGAAGCGGCGGAGCAGGTCCCTTGAAGGCGGAGGAAGAGGCTCCAGACGGCGGTGGTTGAGGTTGCTGTGGAGGTGCTCCGGTGGAGGCGAGAGCGTGGTGGCGCTCCGAGCTTCGGCGGAATAACTCGGAGATCGAGTCGTTGTGAAGTCGGAGAAGACGTCGGGGCGGAGGCGAAATAGTTGCTGTCGCGGCTAGAGTCGATGAAGACGGCGGTGGTGGAAAGTGGAGCTCCGGGCGGCAGACGATGAAGTCGTTGAGGGGTTGATGTTGATGATGATGATGCGAAGTGGAGGAGAGGGGTCGAAGACGAAGGCGGAGGAGGGTCGGCGTCGTTGACGGTGGAGGTTGGCGGAGAAGTCGGTCGTGGAGCTGGGGCTCAACGGCGGCGAAGATGAAGCGGTGGAGGGGGAAGGGTCGACGAGCGAACGGTGATGGAGGCACGAGGTCTCGAGGTGGCGGGGAATTGATAGAGAGAGAGAGAGAGAGAGAAAGAGAGAGAGAGAGAGTACCTGGGGCTCAACGGCGGCGCCGGAGCGAAGCAGCGGCTTCAGGGGCGTTGCTGCGACGAGAGGCGGGGCCTCTCGGATCATGCCGGCGAGGGGAGAGGGTTGCTCACGGGCTGTCACCACCGGAGAGTGGGGTCTCGACGAGGATCGGCGGATGGGCGTCTTCGGTTGACGCAGGGGTTCTTAAATAGGGTACGAGAGGAGTGGCTGCGCGAGATAGGAGGGGCGGCGGTTGCGGAGCGAAGGTTGAGGGTCATCGGGGGTTGGCGATGAAGGCGGGGGCCGGTGGTTGCGAAGATAGCGGCGGCGGTTACGGGTGGTCGGCGCTGGGATTGGGGAAGACGAAGGGAGGAGGACGACGGGTCCCCGGCCGTTCGATCGGCCGAGATCGAACCGCCAGATATGGGCCACGTGGCGGGAGCCTGGGGAGAAGGCGCGGCACGTGCGGAGCACGTGCCTGGGGTGGCACGTGCACTGCACATGCGCGCCGATTTTTTTTTATTATTATTTTATTTTTTTAATAAAAACGATATATAAAAATGCGAAAAACAGCTGACATGTGGCGGCCCCTGGGGCGACCACGTGTCAGCACCAGAAAATTCGAAGAGAAATCATTTTGTAAAATCAAAAAGAAATAGCAAATGACCTCGGATCGAAAATATTCCTTCACAAAAAATGCTCGTCTCGATGAGATCTACAACTTTCATGAAGACATCAAAGCCAAAATCGGTCAAATGTAAAAAGTGAATTTTTGGGGTATCCCATGTACATAGAATACCTTGATTTTTGGTTTTCTAATTTTTTTGTCATTTTTAATCACGATAAAAATCCGGAAAAATATGGAAAACTCAAAGATAAATAAAAGAGACCTTAATCTAATTTTTTTTGGATTTTTATTAATGAAGAAAATAAGTACATAAAATACAAGGTCAAAAAACCGCGAAAATACAATGTACAAAAGAGGCCCAAAACCCAACTTTCACATACGAGCTCCGATTCACTTGAACTTGGTCTTGTTTTGAAGGTAATTGAATGTGTATTAGTTCAAAAGTGAGTAGGATCAAGTCGGACACTGGATGGGGAAGATATGTGGCTTTTAGTCCGAAAAATCCTGAAACTAGGGTTTGGGTTTTTGGTCCACTTAACAGGGTTAGTTATTTTTTGTATTTTTTTATTTATTCTTGTTAGTGGTGTGTACACAGTGGAAGTGAGTTTGTGGTATGCGGTGTTAGCATGAAGGAGTTAAAAATAGGGGAAGTGAGGCTATTCACAGGTCACTTTTGGCTTGGATTTTTGGCTTCTTATTTTATGCAGGAATTAATGCTAAAATGCAATTCTTATGCAATCATGCCCGAATGCTAATTATGCAAAATAAATGCAGAAATGCAATTGATTTTGAGGGACTTGAGCCTAATTAATGAGACTTAGAGTGATGAATCCGAGATTCATCATCCCCCTATACTTAAACCATGCTCGTCCCTGAGCATCAAAAAGAAATGCCATGAAGTGAAATGAGACTGGGTTCCATACCAAGACCATGAGCTGAAGGTGAAAGTGAAACTAAACTCGACCTTTGGATTAATAATGTGGCGGAACTTCTGTGAGACTTAGAATTTTTAAAATCAACAGTCCTCAAGTTCTACATATCATTGACACAGTTTCAACTCAGAAGTCATCTTAGATCAATCCTCTTCCCAAAGTATACCCTATGAACATTGAATAACCGACTCATGTGTGTGAAGGGTTTTAGCTCTTCTCATTTAGAATGCCGGACTACCATGCTCCTCTCCTCTCTAATAACTCGTCCTCGGGGAGTCAGGTATTTCCTTCTAAGGTCTGTCGCGCTGTGTTCACAATCGAATGAGGGAGAAGATAGAAGAAAGAGAAAAGAATTGGAGGGAGTGGCCAGTGTAGTCACCCCTCCTTGTGAAGATGGCCAGTGTATCCAAGTCTCCACCAAGATCTGCAGGTTTCTTGAAGCTTGGACCTTTTGGTCGAATTTTTATTTGGTAGAATGCTTCTTTGTATTTGGAATTTTTAGTGGTTCTGCTTGGATCTTGTTTTGCCCCTACGGATATAGCATCTTTTATTCCGTACATTTTTTGGGGTCTTAGAAAAAATTGTTCCCAGCCGTCCATCCCTTTTCCGAAGCTTTATTTCAACCCGTACTCCGGTCTTTAGATTTCCACGCTACCAGAAAAGAGACTCACACAGTCTTCCAACATCCCGTCTGGGTTGAGCTAAGTGCATAGTGCGAGAGTACAAATTAATTCCCTATTCCAGAGTTGTACCCAGAATGAAGAGATCAGGTTAGACATTAAGAGTCAAACGCTGCACATTGTCATGTGGAACTTAAAGAATTAAGTCAAAAGACCTGAAGCTCTTAAAATCCTATTTCTCTGTGAAGTTCTCCTCTGAAAATTAGGTGGATTAAGGGCAAGTTCAGACCACTCTCGGTTTCGGCTCATAACTCGATTCAGAACCCAATGACTTTTCACAGATGTAAATGCATGTAATGTTGGATGAAGTGCAGGTGTGTGCAATGCAGACACATTTTTTGAATTTTTTTTGACATTTTATGCAAGGGATTTTTTTATGCAGAAAATGGAATCAGAAGCCTCTTTTTTTTCAAGTTAGTACCCACCCCGTAAATACATATAGACTTACGCGAAAGTACGAGATATGGGTAAAATATATACAAAGTATATATACAGACCCCCCTATACTTAGCGAGTGCTGTGTCCTCAGAGCACAAAAAGCGTAATGAAGTCATAGCTCGTGCTAAGCGTAAGGGAGTGTAAAATTTACATACAATGGGTTAGGAAGTAAAGTGGAAAAGAGGCGGTCATGATATGTGAATGAGGAGAGTATATACAGGTGGGTGTCGGTTCCCCCTATACTTAGGCTCTTGACAGCCTAAGTATGGACGAATGGTGGGAATGGAGCGATCGAGAGTTAGGAGAGGAATGATATATACAGATGGCATCGGTCCCCCCCTATACTTAGGCCTTGGCCTAAGTAGAGGAAGAAGCTGTACAAGGAGACCAATGTGGTCGGGAGGGAGGGTGGGTGTGATCAGATAGATTTTCAATATCCTCGCTCTGCGTGAAATAGATGGCCTCGACTTGAACTGTTTGTTCGTTGGATGATTCAATGTATGGCTTTAGCATTTGTCCATTTACTGAGAACGGTTGTGCATTCTCTTTGAGTTCGGCAATATCTATGCTTCCATTGGTATGCACATCGACAACAATGTAGGGGCCCGTCCATTTTGATTTGAGCTTCCCATGAAAAATCTTCAACCGAGCATTAAACAACCACACTTTCTGTCCAGGGATAAAGGTCTTCTCTCGAATGTGTCTATCATGCCATCTCTTGACCTTGTCCTTATAAATCACACTGTTGTCATATGCCCGATTTCGGATTTCAATTAGCTCATTCAGATTTAAGTCTCGACATAGTTTCCAAGGTGACAACTCCAATTCAACTTTTTGATCGCCCATTCAGATTTGTGAATCAATTCTGCAGGAAGATGACATGACTTGCCATAGATCATCCTAAAAGGTGAAGTACCGAGTGGAGTCTTATAGGCTGTCCTATAGGCCCATAGAACTTGGTCCAACAGTTTCGACCAATTCTTCCTATCGGGACGAACCAACTTCTGGAGAATGCTCTTCACCTCTCTATTAGAAACCTCTGCCATGCCATTAGATTGTGGATGATATGGGTTGGCTATTCTATGCTCAAATTTGTACTCCTTAGCCAAAGATCTCATTTCCCGATTCACGAAGTGGCTACCTCCATCAGAAATCAATACTTTTGGTATCCCGAACCTCGCAATGATGTTATCTTTGATGAACTTGCAGACTACCTTGCTATCTGTGGTTCGGGTTGGAATAGCCTCTACCCATCTTGATAAATAATCCACCGCTAACAAGATGTACTCAAATCCATTGCTGTTGGGAAAGGGACCCATAAAATCAATCCCCCATGCATCAAAAACATCACAGAAAATTATTGGTTGCATGGGCATTTCATCTCTATATCCCATAGTCCCTCCCATTCTTTGACAAATCGGGCATGACCGTACAAATTCATTAGCATCCTGAAATAAGGTCCGCCAGTAAAATCCACATTGGAGTACCTTGTGCGCGGTTCTCTTTCCCGAATGGTGTCCTCCAGCCTCGAGAGAGTGACAGTGTGTGAGGACACTCTGATATTCCTCCTGAGGAATACATCTTCTCCAGACACAATCCGGTCCTTCATAGAAAAGGAAAGGATCGTCCCAATGGTATTTTCTCGAATCTGACTTTAATCGATCAATCATTTTTTTGGTCCAACCATAGAGAACCTTCTTGGAGACAAGATAGTTCACTATGTCGGAATACCATGGGGTTGACTCAATGACGTAAACCGATTCGTCTGGAAAAGTCTCCTTGATTGGTCCAATATCAGGATGATCATTTTGCTCGATTCGGGAAAGGTGATCAGCAACCACATTCTTTATTCCAGGTTTATCCTTAATCTCCAAATTAAACTCCTGGATTAACAAGATCCATCTCAAAAGTCGTGCCTTGGCATCCTTCTTATCCATGAGATATCTGATTGCTGTGTGATCTGTGAAAATGTTCACCTTGGAGCCCAATATGTATGATCTGAATTTTTCCAGGGCCCAAACAACCGCGAGCATTTCCTTTTCAGTTACTGTATAATTTCTCTGTGCAGGATCCAACACTTTGCTCGCGTAGTGAATCGCATAAGGAATTCCATCTCTTCTTTGTCCGAGTACTGCTCCGACAGCAAAATCCGATGCGTCAGTCATGATCTCGAAGGGAAGAGACCAGTCGGGAGCTTGTAATATCGGCGATTCACATATTTTCTTTTTCAGGAGCTCGAAGGCCTCTAGACATCGGTGATTTACAATAAACTCGGTGTCTTTTCCTAAGAGCTCAGTCAGTGGGCGGGCGATCTTTGAAAAATCAGGAATAAACCGTCGATAAAATCCAACATGCCCTAAGAACGACCTCACTGACTTGACGTTGGTTGGTGGCTCAAGTTTCTTGATCACATCCACCTTGGCAGGGTCCACCTCCATCCCTTTTTTGGAGATGACGTGCCCCAACACGATACCCTCAGTCACCATGAAGTGACTCTTCTCCCAGGAGAGTACCAAATTTACCTCCTTGCATCTCTGAAGGACTCGGTCCAAGTGTGCTAAGAATGTATCAAATGAATCACCATGAACCGAGAAGTCTTCCATGAAGACTTCCAGAAAATCACCAACCATTTCGGCAAATACGGCAATCATGCACTGCTGAAATGTGCCTGGGGCATTGCAAAGCCCGAATGGCATGCGCTTGAATGCGTAAGTACCGAAGGGACATGTGAACATGGTCTTTTCCTGGTCCTCGGGAGTGATAGCTACTTGATTGTAGCCGGAGTACCCATCAAGAAAACAGAAGAATGCTTTCCCTGCAAGTCTCTCCAATATTTGATCAATGAATGGCAGTGGAAAGTAGTCTTTCTTGGTCGCAGCATTCAGGCGCCGGTAATCGACACAGACGCGCCACGACGTGGGTACTCGGGTCGCGATCTCTACCCCCTCCTCGTTGGTAACCATCTGGATTCCCGACTTCTTCGGGACGACATGAAGGGGGGCTACCCACTTGGAGTCAGAAATGGGGTAAATAAATCCTGCTTTGCACCATTCTCTATTTCTTTCTTCACCACTTCCCGAAGATTGGGGTTTAATCTTCTCTGAAATTTACGGGAAGGCCTTGCATTATCCTCAACATAAATTTGGTGCGAGCAGAGAGCGGGGTTTATTCCTACGAGATCCGACACAGTCCAACCTATGGCTTTTCGATTTCGCTCAAGGACTTCGATCAGTCTGGATTCTTGGTCTACGGTTAATGATGAGCTAATGATCACAGGGAATTTTTCTTTGGGTCCATTGAGGAATGCATATTTCAGCGTGGGAGGTAATGGTTTCAACTCAGGTAATTCAGAATCATCAATCAAGTCTGGCTGAATTATCTTTGTATCTGGTTCAGTGTCGGTCGGTGGTGAGTCACTGTGTGAAGTGTTGGCTACCAATTCAGAAGTCAGATGGGTCGGATCACTAGAGTAAAATGGTAATTCAGCCAGAGCCGCGTCCGATTCGTCATTGATTTTTCTTGACACATCCGAAAGGCTTTCTGTGTCATTAATGGTGAAGTAGTCTGTGTAACACCCCTTAATTTTCGGATTTTTCTGAAGCTTTAAAACCTATTCAATATTATACTCAAAAGAAGCGTCTCATCGCAAGCTTTCCAACGAGCCCAAAAACGTGAAATTCCGAGTCCGGATGTGGGAGATATGCCTGTTTTAGTGAAGAGGGGTCATGGTTTTTGAGGGAATTAAGGGTTACGGGTTTTGGTTAATTAATTTCGAATTAGGATTGTTTTAGGGTTTCTAAAACTAATGTTTTAATCCCCAACTATATAAAGACCCACACCCTTTATCTTCCCTCATTCCTACTCCTTTTCCAAACCCTAATCCACCCTTTCTTCCTTCCCAAGTCATTCTCTTATCTTGTTCCATCTCCTTCTCTAGAGAGCCAAAAGGATAATGGTGCAAGCTCCGTAGCTTCGAGACAAGAAGAAGACGAGGAAGGCCATCGCAAGGGAAAGGCATCCCTCTCATCGGATTGGTGATCGGGCGATCGAGCACGTGGATTAAAGGTGCCACTTACTCCTTAGCAGGCTATGCTGAGGAATGGTGGAGTTCTGTGGAGCCGCAGATTACAACGCCAGTTACATATGAATCAAGGTGCAGAAGTCTTCGTAATAACAGTTGGGTCGAGGTCTATGAACAGACCCATTATGTCAAGTACAATGTTGATGCTTGTGACATGGTTTAGAATCAAATATGTTGTGTAGTATGTAGGTAAAAAGATAAATACCACAAGGTGGGTGCACACCCTTGTGATCCGGTTGAGCCGACAGTGAGTCACCCCCACTCGAGGGGCATCAAAGAGTGGGGTGGTGGTAGGTACTCTGGTGGAATTGAGGTGGATGCACGCGTGCATCGCACATATGGATCCGTTTTGTTGCACTTTTTAAGGAGCGAGCGAGACTCCTCTGGCAGACTCGATTGACAGGGTTGAGACTCATTGAACATATATGCCCGTCTCGAGTGTCAGAGTACTATCAACTAGACTAGCTGAAGGATCGCGTTTGCACACAGGTTTTGGGTTGCACTTTAAATGAAGTGTTGCAGACTTCATTTCTAGTGTAATCTTTCTCCTTTGACGGGCGAGTCCGGGATAGGTAAATGAAAATATGAATATAGATATGTCAAAGAATTGGTTTGATTGTGTACGTATTAAAGGCCTAGAATATAAGTGATTGTATAATGCTAGATGTTTTTAGAATGTTCTCTTCTAAACTTGTTAAGTTACTGCATTTGCATTGCCTACCTATACTCTCTCTTGATTTATAAGTTATTTTATCCTTACTGAGTCAGTTGACTCATGAGTTACATTCTTTGGAAATCCAACAGGAAGTGTAGAGCAGGAGACAGAGGCTCATATCTTTGGTGGTGCATCTGAAGGACGTGGTTCAGGTTGAGGACTAGTTTCTTAGTAGTTGTTGCTATCTTTCATTTCCAAGTATTTATGATGTAATAAAGAGACTCTGAGAATTTATTGCTCACGTCATTGGGAATCAAACTTCCATGGAAGGAATAGAGGATGTTGAAATAGTAAAGAACTTTCCGGATGTATTTCCTGCAGATTTGCCTGGGCTTCCCCCACCTCGTGAGGTGGAGTTTGAGATTTCTATCATTCCAGGAACCCAACCAGTATCCATGACACCATACCGGATGGCACCAACTGAGCTGAAGGAACTCAAGGTGCAGTTACAAGAACTGCTGGAGAAGGGTTTCATACGCCCTAGTACATCTCCATGGGGAGCGCCTGTCCTTTTTGTTAAGAAGAAGGATGGATCTATGCGCATGTGTATAGATTATCGGCAGTTGAATAAAGTAACAATCAAGAATCGTTATCCTTTGCCACGCATTGACGATCTCTTTGATCAGCTACAAGGGTCATCCATCTTCTCCAAGATTGATCCGCGGTCTGGTTATCACCAACTACGTATTCGGGATGTGGACATACCAAAGTCTGCCTTCAGAACCAGATATGGTCAATATGAGTTCTTGGTGATGCCCTTTGACTTAACAAATGCCCCAGCAACATTCATGGACATGATGAATCGGGTGTTTCAGCCTTTCCTCGACAGCTTTGTTGTAGTTTTCATTGACGATGTCCTCATATACTCTCGAGATGAGAAGGAACATCGCACTCACTTACAGACAGTGTTGGAGACCTTACGGAGGCACAAGCTATATGCAAAGTTTAGTAAGTGTGAGTTTTGGCTTCAAGAAGTATCATTCTTAGGCCATGTTATCTCAGGTGCAGGAGTGTCGGTGGATCCGGCAAAAATCGAAGCAGTCCTTAGTTGGGAACGACCGAAGAATGTATCTGAGATCCGAAGCTTTCTTGGCTTAGCCGGTTATTACAGGCGGTTTGTGAAGGGATTTTCTCAGATTGCCCTTCCCCTCACCCAGCTAACCAAGAAAGAGATGCCATATGCTTGGTCAGAAGAATGTGAGAATAGCTTCCAGACTCTGAAGGAAAGGCTCACTACAGCTCCCATCTTGACAATTCCGTCGGGCCCAGATGGATTCACAGTTTACACCGATGCATCAAAGGAGGGTCTGGGTGCGGTTTTGATGCAACATGGTAAGGTTGTTGCATATGGATCTAGACAGTTGAAGCCCCATGAGAAAAATTACCCAACTCATGATATGGAACTGGCAGCAGTTATCTTTGCTCTTAAAATGTGGAGACATTATCTTTATGGTGTTGCTTTCGAAATCTTCACAGATCACAAGAGTCTCAAGCATCTTTTTGATCAGAAGGAGCTCAATATGAGGCAAAGGAGATGGCTGGAGCTGTTAAAGGATTATGAGTGCACCATCTCTTACCATCCTGGTAAGGCGAACGTGGTTGCTGATGCCCTTAGTCGTAGGCCTCATTCAAGTGAATCTCGTCCTCAGCTTAAAGCATGGGATCTTCTTGCAGCTTTCAGTGATTGACATCCATTTCAGAGTAGTCGAGAGACTGTCATAGTTCCATCCCCTTCTCGTCCAGAGTTAGTTGAGCGAATCATCCAAGGGCAACAGGAAGACCTGAGTATGCAGAGACTCAAGGAGAAGGCTATCGCAGGAACCTTAGTTGACTTTTCTTATCAAGATGGTGTGCTACGAAATGGGAATCGATTGTGTGTTCCAGCAGATGTACAATTGAGGGAAGAGATCATGCGTGAGGCACATAGTTCACATTTGTCGATACATCCTGGTGGCACAAAGATGTATAAGGATTTGAAAAAGAATTTTTGGTGGAAGCAAATGAGAAGGGATGTGGCCAAGTTTGTGGCAAAATGCCTGATGTGTCAGCAAATTAAGGCTGAGCATAAGAGGCCACCTGGACTTTTGCAATCCCTTCCTATTCCTGAGTGGAAGTGGGAGGGTATATCTATGGATTTTGTGACGGATCTTCCTAAGACCACTAGTAGTCATGATGCCATCTGGGTCGTGGTTGATAGGCTTACTAAGTCAGCACATTTCATACCTGTGAGTATGGCATGCACTCCCTTACAGCTTGCAGTGGTCTTTATTAAGGAGATTGTCAGACTTCATGGGCTGCCTAAGCAGATTGTATCTGATCATGATCCAAGGTTCACCTCTCACTACTGGAGGGAATTCATGAGTTCTTTAGAAGTACAACTATGCCTCAGTTCTGCTTACCACCCTCAGACCGACGGACAATCTGAGAGGACAATTCAGACACTGGAGGATCTTCTTCGAGCATGTGTGCTGGAGTGGAAAGGGTCGTGGAAAGACCATTTGCCGTTAGCAGAGTTTACGTATAATAACAGCTACCATGCCAGCATAGGTATGTCTCCTTTTGAAGCATTGTATGGAAGACGATGTTCTACACCTCTGAGTTGGCAGGAGATTGGACATAACCTTCTACATAAGGTAGAGTATTTGGAGGAGACCGCTAAGGCAATCAAGATAGCTCGGAAGAAATTGCTTACTGCACAGAGTAGGCAAAAGAGCTATAGCGATAGACGACGCACTGATCTTAGTTTTGAGGTTGGAGATTTTGTCTTCTTGAGAGTTTCTCCCATGAAGGGAGTGAAGGAAAAATTAGCACCACGATTTGTCGGACCGTTCGAGATTCTCGACAAGATTGGTAAAGTTGCGTACAGGATTGCTCTTCCTCCTCACCTTGCCGGTGTGCATGATGTTTTTCATATCTCCAACTTGAGAAAATATGTGTATGATCCATCGCATGTGATTAGTTATGATGATCTTCATGTGGATACTAATCTGAGTTATCCGGAGGAACCAGTTCGGATCATCGATCGTTCAGTGAAGAAGTTAAGGCACAAGGAGATATCCTTGGTGAAGATCCTTTGGCAACGACACAACTCCGAGGAGGCCACCTGAGAACCTGAGGCGGATATGCGACGGGACTACCCATACCTTTTTGAAGGTAATTTATAAGCTACTTTCATCCTTTTTAAGGTTGTTATCTTTTACGCAATAGGATCCAACCTTTTAAGGTTGTTATATTACACCTTTTACATCGTAAGTCTCGGGGACGAGACTGTTTTTAAGGTTGTTATGATGTAACACCCCTTAATTTTCGGATTTTTCTGAAGCTTTAAAACCTATTCAATATTATACTCAAAAGAAGCATCTCATCGCAAGCTTTCCAACTTGCCCAAAAACGCGAAATTCCGAGTCCGGATGTGGGAGATATGCCTGTTTTAGTGAAGAGGGGTCATGGTTTTTGAGGGAATTAAGGGTTACGGGTTTTGGTTAATTAATTTCGAATTAGGATTGTTTTAGGGTTTCTAAAACTAATGTTTTAATCCCCAACTATATAAAGACCCACACCCTTTATCTTCCCTCATTCCTACTCCTTTTCCAAACCCTAATCCACCCTTTCTTCCTTCCCAAGTCATTCTCTTATCTTGTTCCATCTCCTTCTCTAGAGAGCCAAAAGGATAATGGTGCAAGCTCCGTAGCTTCGAGACAAGAAGAAGACGAGGAAGGCCATCGCAAGGGAAAGACAGCCCTCTCATCGGATTGGTGATCGGGCGATCGAGCACGTGGATTAAAGGCGTGCACGAGCATAGGTAACGGATCCTCAACCTTCTCCATTTTATCTTCGAATGTTTTGTGATCTTGGAGAATGGCTTGAGGGGGGAATACCTATCCGATTTTGATCTGTCCCGAGATCGTCTTTTGCTGTTGGTAAACATGAAGTTCTTTTCCCATCGAATCGCCTCCACATATTTCGTTCTAACCATATCTTGCTACTGCTCATCGTCATTAAATGGACAATCTAGAATGTTAAAGGGATAATCTAGATGCTTGTTTCATAATTCTTTTGGTCATGATCTGATTTTGTTGCAATATCGTTTATGAGATTAATCTTATGATATGGGTGATATGCATGTGTTGGGATAAGGCTTTGTTGTGGATTAATGCAAGATAGCAACTCAAGATAGATAGCATCTATGTACGTTATTAGGTTACTAATGCTACTAACATACAAAGTATAAGGTACAATAATATTGAATAATATCAACAGTGTTGCGCCCTGAATTATGATATTACGTAATAAAGTTTTGACCTTCTATCATGGGTGATATATTTTCCATAATCCTTGCTCATTAAATAGTGGAAAGTTTAGTGTCAAGATAGATAAAAGTATGTATTTTATTATTATGTAATTATAGAATATTGAGAGTGAAGAATGTATCAATCTATATCTTGTGAAATGTTTAATTCCTTCCGCAAAGATGAACTTAATCTTAACCTCGAGCTATTATGGACGAAGACGTGAAATCTTTTTTTGACACAGTCACAATAACGTATCTAGGCAGTTTTTTTAGCATCGATATCCACGTGGTTTTGATAATTATAGTACGAATTTGTTATACCCCATACCTGTGTTAGTTACAATGTGATTATCTTTTCCAAAAAAAATCAAGTGCCTTTATTATTAAATATATTTTTAGTATTAGGCCATCCGTTGGTGCTCTCTTCCTAAATAAACGTTTAAACTTTTTTTCTATGTACATTACAAAATGCTTGATGTCCTATTTATGGTGATTTAACTTTTTTTTGTATTACCGCATAAGATTGTCTCTCATAGGTTTTATTTTAAAGTGTTCCATATATCTTCTATAGTACTGCATACGATGGGACTTCCCTATTTGGTTATGCCAATTTCGTATTTATTTTGTCTACACCTATTGGCAGTACCATCCGTTTTATATGACATGTCTATAATATATATGTTGGATTTCTCATTTGCATCTCATAATTATCGAGCTGTCGGAATTCTTGCATGTACTTGTAATAGTGGATATATCTAAGTTCCTTGCGACTTGGTATTATAATTATGATATCTCTTGTATGAGCGATATGAATCAAGGTGCAGAAGTCTTCGTAATAACAGTTGGGTTGAGGTCTATGAACAGACCCATTATGTCAAGTACAATGTTGATGCTTGTGACATGGTTTAGAATCAAATATGTTGTGTAGTATGTAGGTAAAAAGATAAATACCACAAGGTGGGTGCACACCCTTGTGGTCCGGTTGAGCCGACAGTGAGTCACCCCCACTCGAGGGGCATCAAAGAGTGGGGTGGTGGTAGGTACTCTGGTGGAATTGAGGTGGATGCACGCGTGCATCGCACATACGGATCCGTTTTGTTGCACTTTTTAAGGAGCGAGCGAGACTCCTCTGGCAGACTCGATTGACAGGGTTGAGACTCATTGAACATATATGCCCGTCTCGAGTGTCAGAGTACTATCAACTAGACTAGCTGAAGGATCGCGTTTGCACACAGGTTTTGGGTTGCACTTTAAATGAAGTGTTGCAGACTTCATTTCTAGTGTAATCTTTCTCCTTTGACGGGCGAGTCCGGGATAGGTAAATGAAAATATGAATATAGATATGTCAAAGAATTGGTTTGATTGTGTACGTATTAAAGGCCTAGAATATAAGTGATTGTATAATGCTAGATGTTTTTAGAATGTTCTCTTCTAAACTTGTTAAGTTACTGCATTTGCATTGCCTACCTATACTCTCTCTTGATTTATAAGTTATTTTATCCTTACTGAGTCAGTTGACTCATGAGTTACATTCTTTGGAAATCCAACAGGAAGTGTAGAGCAGGAGACAGAGGCTCATATCTTTGGTGGTGCATATGCAGGACGTGGTTCAGGTTGAGGACTAGTTTCTTAGTAGTTGTTGCTATCTTTCATTTCCAAGTATTTATGATGTAATAAAGAGACTCTGAGAATTTATTGCTATTCCTATATGGACTTTTGTTATCAATGAAAATTTAGATTTTCCTTCCTATGTTTTTTTTTGTATAAATGGTATATCATGCAGGTTGTTTATGACTGTTGTTGGGTAATAATGTGAATGGGTGTTGAGATGCGCTTCCATCGAGGTGGGGCGTTACAGTCTGAGTGTTTTGAGATGTTTGGAAATATCTCGCAAAGTGCATTGTGCATCATTTCTTCTTCCGAGGAAGTGCTTCCAGTCTGTATGTCTGGAAGTTGGTCCCATGGCCCAGTGGTTCTGAGGAGATTACATTTTGATGTTTCGGCATCTTCAGTTGTGGATTCGGAGTCTGGCCTTTGCCACTTTGTTTGTTTCATCTCCAAGTCCACTTCTCCGCCTGGAGAACGGAATTTCATCATGCCAGTTCCGTAGTCGAATACGGCTTTAGCGGTTCTTAAGAAAGGTCTTCCGAGAATGATTTGTGATTCCTTCCAATGGTTCGGGGTTTCCATGTCCAGGACAGTGAACTCTACTTTGTATTCTGTACCCTCGATAATGATGATGACATTCTTCACTTCTCCCTTAGGTCTTTTAGTGGATATGTCAGCAAATTGGAGTAAAGATGATGATTTCTTGAGAGGGCCCAACTCCAATCAATAATATAAGGCTAAGGGCAGAAGGTTTATGGAAGATCCATTGTCGAGAAGTGTGCGTGTGAATGCTATGCTGCCAATGTGACTCTCCACATAATGGGCGCCCAGATCCCTTTTCTTTCTTGGCAGATGCTGGTTCTTGACACATTTGGTGGTGGCAACTGTCAAGATATGCGTCTCCACAAATTGACTTGTTCTCTTTGTACGAGTCCTAGTGGGAGTGCATTTTGCCTTTAAATATTTCTGAAAAGCAGGATTATTGGCTACATACTGGTCAAAGGGTACTTTGACTGTGATGTTTTGATGGCAGAATTTTTCCATTACTGGATCATCCTGAATGTTTTTCTTTTGTTTTCCTTTCTTGAGGGCATGGGGGAAAGGAATGGAAGCACTTGAGACAGGGGACAGAAGGTCAGAATCATAAATACGAGCATCTTTATTAGACTTGGAGTTTTTATTACAATCATCAGATTTTTGATAATAATCAAAATTAGGTTGCTGAAAAGATGACAAAGGTATTTTTGCAGCAACTAGAGGTTCAAGGTCCTCTGCAGACTCCATAGATGCTTTCCCCTTCTCTGGTGCTGGGATCCTCAGGCGTCTTTCTCCATCTTCCTCGGAAGCATCCTCCGGCTGATCCTCCGAGTCTTCATGAACCGATTCCCGAGTCCGATCAGGTACGGCCACGGTCCTTCCGCTCCTGAGTGACATGGCATGTATATTGTCAAACGAAAGGTTCTCATGTTCAGATGTGGAAAAATATGAATAGTATACCTGGCCATTGTGTTGAGATGATTGAGATCGGTTCAGGCTATTGGGGTTAGCTTGAACTTGGGCGGGAATGGTTGTAGTGGGAACAGTCTGCTCATCCTTCCAACGGGACAAGCGGTTGACATCAACTCGTAGATCTTCCAGCTCATTTCGGAAGTGACGAAACTCTTCAAGTATTTGTCTCTGGATGTCGATCGGTTCTTCTGGGGGTTTGGATGATTGAGCTGATTGTCTGGGGGCTTGAGATTGCTGATGGTATTGGTGAGGTTGGTTCTGGCGATTGTAGGGTTGCTGCTGCTTCGGTTGCTGGAATGCGGCATTATAGAAAGTGGGTGGGTGCTGATAAGTCTGACGGTCTCCCATATTACCCTGTCGGGTAGTGTCTTGGGTGTACCAGATGCCATTCACTTCAAATGTCAGAGGCGGGGCTTCCTTGAATGTCTCAGTCAGTGGGGGCTGCTGTTGGGAAAATTGGGCGTGGGATTGATCGTGAGCCCATGGTTGTTGTTGCTCTGCTCCTGGTTGTTCCTGGACATGATGCACATGATATATCGGGACAGTAGGTGCACTAGGCATCCCCATTTTGGATACCTTCTCGGTGAGTTCCTCCATCTGCTTCGGGAATTGCAAAATCCTACTGTCGATATCGTTCATTCTCTTGTCCACAATTGTCAATTTATCAGAAATAAAATGCATGCTTGGAATCAAGTCCTCAGCTATTTCTGCCACCGTCTGCTTCCCACCTTTGGCTTGAAGGGTGTTCAGGGAATCAGTGTATGCTCTACTAGCAATTTGAGACCGGCTTGTTTCTGCCATCTGCTCCAGTATTTTCCAGACGGTCTCAGCCCCACGTGATGTATAATTCCCTCCGCAGGCAGCGCTAACTAATCCTTGAGTCTCATGATTTAGACCAGAGTAAAGAGACTGGACTAGGATGTTATTGTCCAGGTTATGGCAAGGACATTTCTGAAGTAGATCTTTAAACCGGTCCCATGCCTCACAGAGTGGTACATTGGGCATCTGAGAGAAGCTGGTGATGCGGGTCCTCATTTGATTGGTCCGGCTCAAGGGGTAGAATTTCTTCAGAAAGAGGTTTTTGAACCTCTCATAAGTCGTCACAGTCACCCCCAAGTTTTTCACCCAGTAGTCTGCTTTTCCTTTCAAGGCGAAAGGTAGTGCAGTGAGACGAATGTAGTCTTGGCTGACTTGTGGGTGCCTCAGATTAGAACATATCAGCTCCAGGTCCCTCAGGAATTCATATGGCTCCTCAGTCGTATTACCATGGAATTGGGGTAATTGACTGACGAAATGTGGTTTCAGTTCATAGTGAATCGCCGGTTGTGGTGGCTGTAAATAGTTCCACACTTGGTACTGTCCAGGGTTGTAAGCGGCTTCCATTGGCACTTCCTCCCCAACATTCAACTGCTCAAGTTGTGTCCTGAGTAACTGTTGTTGCTGCTCAGATGCAGCCAATCTTGCTAGGATCATTTGAATAGCGTCATCATTTGTTTCATCTTCAGGGTCTTTTTTGGAAGCCATTTTTTGGGGCATCTCTTCTTCTTCACCTTCAGAATATAAAGGGTTCGAGTTAATAGATTGGAAAAAATTGATGTAATAGTTGTCCTCGATTTTTGGTGATAGAGAGACAGTTTGGGTCTGTCCCCCTTCTAGGAAGAAGAAGGAATCGTAAGAATTGAGTTCTTGGGAATGGTTTCCCGGAGGCCAAGTAGGTCCAGAGTAAGAGTTTCTCTGGGCTTTTGAGATTGGGGAGTTTGTGGTAGAGAGAGACGAGCCTGAACAAAAATTACCACAGTCTTCCATTCTCGGGGTCAACAAGATGTTTTTATGATGTAGACACAATTGTCTGGTATTCGTTGATGAACTACTTTCTACGCACAATCAAACACAATACAAGGGTTGTTTCACCAACTCAACTCAAAGTGAAGACCGTAAGGGTCCGGTCAATTATCTTGTTAGTTTTAATTGGTGATAATTCAAGTCTTGCAAGCCGTTTAAACGAGCTGTTAGGTTTGGAGCTGGGCTCTATCCTAGTGTGCGTCTCTCTCCTCGCTGCAAGATAAAATCAAACAATGTCGGGGTTGCTCTCCCACAGAAATTCTTGATTTTATGATTTTTTTTTAGATCGGCTTTATTTAGCAGTCCCAATTTTATTGAGGCGATCACTGAAGAATTTAGATGAACACAAATACACGTCTACCGTCCAGTCCCAATTTCCTTTAGATTTATGTGATAAAACAAGAGAGAGGAATTCGGGAAAAGCCGATGCACGCGGAAAACTATGATGAATGCTCAGTTAGAAGACTTACAGTGCCTCCTCGCAATCTCCATGTGGGATGCAATACAGAATTTTAAAAATTATACTAAATGCGTGCAAGCCGATGAAAACCGCACCTAAGCAGAAAGTTCTATTAGCGGGAAGAATTGAGTTAAATTTTTGGCTAAGTTGAACGATCTAAGGTGCGTCTCAGTTAATGTGCAGTGTGGCTTAAGATCCTACGAGCACAAGCAAAGATAAAAATGCTCTAAGAGCCGTATGTGCAGGTCTATCCTAATCGCCACTCAAGTCGGGCCCCACCCTCTCCGGAGAGTGAAACATGCCACGACACACCACAGAAAAAGTTCAAGGTCTTTTTTTACATGCGCGAGAGTCCAAACGGACACCGCTGTAAATGAGCAGAAATGGAAATTTGCAGAAATTAAAAACCTAGACTCTACGCTCTCTCACGACTCGACTCGATCTTAATTTAATTGCGGTTTCTTCGGGTGTCGGTGAAGATGCGTCGGTTCCTTAAAAAACCGCTCCACGTGCGCCGGGTACCTCGCAAGAAAAATAAGAGAGAGATTGTAAGAGAGTGACTCAGAAAATAATCAAAAATAAAATAAATGAAATAAATGCTGCAAAATAAATACAAGAAATAAAATGGGATTTACAGTGAAAGATTCGGGGGTCAGACTACCCGAATTCGAAAAACCGAACAAAAAATTTTCAAAACAAAAAACTAAGCCGTTTGCCTCCCCGGCAACGGCGCCATCTGTCGAGTCCGCAAAAGCCGCGTTAAGAAGTTGTTTTTAATCGTCGATCGTGAAAAGAAATATGTGTCGTGCGTTGTAGGCGGCTTTCGAAAACAGTCAAGAAAATAACCACAAATTTTATTCAATTTCAATCAAGTGGTTTTGATGTTTATTTTACTTGGGCAAGTCCCAAGGTCGATCACAAGGAGGCAAAGGAACAACCTAGAGTTGTGTCTATCCAATTTTTAGTTCGGTTTTCAAGGCGGTCTTTTTTTGGAATTTTTCAATGCAATATGAGATGCAAAATGCAAATCCGGCCTATTTTATGGACTAAAATGTGAATTACGTTCAAATGATGTCCGAAAAATACGAAACTTGGCCGAGATGTAAAATATGATGAAATAAGTGCACTGTAATTTTTTTGGAATTTTTGGATGAAATATGAATTTTTTATGGATTTTTAAATGCAGACAGAATGATTTTCAATATTTAATTATAATAAATATTAAACCTACTTATTTTCGAGGAATAAAATTATCTAAGATCTATCACTAGGTGATGGATCCCAGAAATATCCTAAACCTTGAAAATGAGGGGTTGAATATTTATTAAAAATCAAAACTGAAATGTGCTAAATGATTTTTACAGAGCAAAGTATGCATGCAAATGCAAAGATTTTTGGGCACAATGTTAATCAAAGTAATCTCTACAATATGTGATTTTTCGAAGATTTTTAGAGCAACGGTTAATTAAATATGAATTTCCGAGCACAGATTGGGCAAAGTATGGTAATTTTCACAGAATAATTAATTATTAATCAACCGTAAATCACAAAAATGTCCACAACATGCCAAACTGTAGAGAATTATATGATGAACAAAATGCTATATTTAAATAAATGAAATGATGCAATGTAGAGGTCTATAATGGATGACAAAGACAGGGGTACAGATGCAAACAGAATAAACACATAAAAATAATGCAGGGGAGAACCTAGTTGAAATTACCAGTAGTTTAGGGGCCCTTATTGCAAATTCCACAGAGCGGCACGTGTGCAGCACGTGCCCTCTGATCTTGGACTGGAATGGAAATGGCGAAAGAATCCGGGCGTTTCTGCAAATTAGCCCAGGCGGTCACGTGTATAGCACGTGACCCCTCGGACTTAGTGGATAATTGGGGGGTGCCCGGGGGTGTCGGTGCAAGTTCCCCCAGACTCACGTGCGCTGCGCGTGAGTGGGGGCCTCGGGCCGTGCCCGGTGGTGAGGCGGAGAGGCATCGGTGACTCCCCGGCGAAGATTCGCCCTTGCACTGGCTGGTGGATGGTGGCGACGAAGGCTGAAGCGGCGGAGCAGGTCCCTTGAAGGCGGAGGAAGGGGCTCCAGACGGCGGTGGTTGAGGTTGCTGTGGAGGTGCTCCGGTGGAGGCGAGAGCGTGGTGGCGCTCCGAGCTTCGGCGGAATAACTCGGAGATCGAGTCGTTGTGAAGTCGGAGAAGACGTCGGGGCGGAGGCGAAATAGTTGCTGTCGCGGCTAGAGTCGATGAAGACGGCGGTGGTGGAAAGTGGAGCTCCGGGCGGCAGACGATGAAGTCGTTGAGGGTTTGATGTTGATGATGATGATGCGAAGTGGAGGAGAGGGGTCGAAGACGAAGGCGGAGGAGGGTCGGCGCCGTTGACGGTGGAGGTTGGCGGAGAAGTCGGTCGTGGAGCTAGGGCTCAACGGCGGCGAAGATGAAGCGGTGGAGGGGGAAGGGTCGACGAGCGAACGGTGATGGAGGCACGAGGTCTCGAGGTGGCGGGGAATCGATAGAGAGAGAGAGAGAGTACCTGGGGCTCAACGGCGGCGCCGGAGCGAAGCAGCGGCTTCAGGGGCGTTGCTGCGACGAGAGGCGGGGCCTCTCGGATCACGCCGGCGAGGGGAGAGGGTTGCTCACGGGCTGTCACCACCGGAGAGTGGGGTCTCGACGAGGATCGGCGGATGGGCGTCTTCGGTTGACGCAGGGGTTCTTAAATAGGGTACGAGAGGAGTGGCTGCACGAGATAGGAGGGGCGGCGGTTGCGGAGCGAAGGTTGAGGGTCATCGGGGGTTGGCGATGAAGGCAGGGGCCGGTGGTTGCGAAGATAGCAGCGGCGGTTACGGGTGGTCGGCGCTGGGATTGGGGAAGATGAAGGGAGGAGGACGACGGGTCCCCGGCCGTTCGATCGGCCGAGATCGAACGGCCAGATATGGGCCACGTGGCGGGAGCCTGGGGTGAAGGCGCGGCATGTGCGGAGCACGTGCCTGGGGTGGCATGTGCACTGCACATGCGCGCCGGTTTTTTTTATTATTTTTTTATTTTTTTAATAAAAACGATATATAAAAATGCGAAAAACAACTGACACGTGGCGGCCCCTGGGGCTGCCACGTGTCAGCACCAGAAAATTCGAAGAGAAATCATTTTGTAAAATCAAAAAGAAATAGCAAATGACCTCGGATCGAAAATATTCCTTCACGAAAAATGCTCGTCTCGATGAGATCTACAACTTTCATGAAGACATCAAAGCCAAAATCGGTCAAATGTAAAAAGTGAATTTTTGGGGTATCCCATGTACATAGAATACCTTGATTTTTGGTTTTCTAATTTTTTTGTCATTTTTAATCACGATAAAAATCCGAAAAAATATGAAAAACTCAAAGATAAATAAAAGAGACCTTAATCTATTTTTTTTGGATTTTTATTAATGAAGAAAATAAGTACATAAAATACAAGGTCAAAAAACCGCGAAAATACAATGTACAAAAGAGGCCCAAAACCCAACTTTCACATACGAGCTCCGATTCACTTGAACTTGGTCTTGTTTTGAAGGTAATTGAATGTGTATTAGTTCAAAAGTGAGTAGGATCAAGTCGGACACTGGATGGGGAAGATATGTAGCTTTTAGTCCGAAAAATCCTGAAACTAGGGTTTGAGTTTTTGGTCCACTTAACAGGGTTAGTTATTTTTTTGTATTTTTTATTTATTCTTGTTAGTGGTGTGTACACAGTGGAAGTGAGTTTGTGGTATGCGGTGTTAGTTTGAAGGAGTTAAAAATAGGGGAAGTGAGGCTATTCACAGGTCACTTTTGGCTTGGATTTTTGGCTTCTTATTTTATGCAGGAATTAATGCTAAAATGCAATTCTTATACAATCATGCCCGAATGCTAATTATGCGAAATAAATGCAGAAATGCAATTGATTTTGAGGGACTTGAGCCTAATTAATGAGACTTAGAGTGATGAATCCGAGATTCATCACCTACCTCAAATTCAAGGTCTCTTCTCCTGGTATCACTATAACTTTTCTGGCGACTCTGAGCAGTTAATAGTCTTTTTCTAGCAAGTTCTACAGCTTCCCGTGTCTCCTGAAGTCTATCTGAATCATAAAGGTTCTTTATTCCGACCTCTTGCCAACATAAAGGAGTTGTACACTTTCGTCCATATAGTGCTTCAAATGGTGCCATGCCAATACTTGTATGGTAACTATTATTGTAGGTGAATTCTACAAGAGGAAAATGTATAATCCACGATCCCTTCCATTCTAAGGCACATGCTCGTAGCATATCCTCTAGTGTTTGAATCGTACGTTCTGACTGCCCATCTGTTTGTGGATGATATGCTGTACTCAAGCATAGTTGTGTACCTAAAGCTTTCATGAAGTTCTCCCAATAGCGTGAGGTGAATCATGAATCTCGATCGGAAACTACTTCCTTTGGGATACCATGGAGACGAATCACATGTGTAATATATAACTCAGCAAGCTGGTCTGGAGTGAAAGATAAGCTTATCGGAATGAAGTATGCTACCTTTGTCAGACGATCTATTATAACCCAGATACTATCTTTACTACCAGTCGTCTGAGGTAAGTCAGTAACGAAATCCATGGAAATGCTTTCCCATTTCCATTCAGGTATAGGGAGGGGTTGCAATAATCCCGGTGGCTTTTGGTGTGAAGCCTTTACCTGCTGGCAAGTGAAACATGAATTCACAAACTCAGCAACATCTTTCTTCATTCCTGGCCACCAAAAGTATGAATGAAGATCCTTATACATCTTCGTAATTCCTGGATGAATAGATAATCTAGAACAATGAGCTTCACGTAAAATGTCTTTCCTCAGTTCAGGTATGTCTGGTACACAAGCTCTGTGATGGTTATATAGTAACCCATCTTGTGTCTGGAATCCCTCTATCTCATTCTTCTCAAGTTGTTGTTTCAAGTCTTTAAGGACTGGATCATCCTCCTGTCCTTTCTTTATTTTATCCCAGATCTCTGGTTTGTATCGATGAGGAGTAGTTATAGTATCAACACTACTATCAAATGGTTTCCATTCACATAACGTTGATAGTAAACCCTAGAAGTGGATAGCACTCACTAACCCAGGTGAATAAGTTCGTCTGCTAAGAGCATCTGCTACGATGTTCCCCTTACCAGGGTGGTAGGAGATAGTGCAATCATAATCTTTTAACAACTCTAGCCACCGTCTCTGTCTCATATTGAGCTCCTTTTGATCAAACAGATATTTCAAGCTTTTATGATTGGTGAAGATTTCAAAAGTAATACCATACAGGTAGTGTCTCCAAATCTTTAAAGCGAACACTACGACAGCTAATTCAAGGTCATGTGTTGGGTAGTTCTTCTCATGTGTCCTGAGCTGTCGTGATGCATACGCAACTACCTTACCATGTTGCATAAGAACCGCCCCAAGTCCTTCTTTTGACGCGTCAGTGTACACTGTAAACCCTTCACTCCCGGAGGGTAGAGTAAGGATTGGTGCAGATGTTAGGCATTCTTTCAGTGTCTGAAAACTAGATTCACATGTATCAGACCATAAGAATGTGACCTCCTTTTGAGTTAGTCTAGTCATTGGCAATGCTATCCGTGAAAGGTCCTTCACGAATCTTCTATAATATCCAGCTAAACCCAGAAAAGATCGTATTTCTGTGACAGTCTTCGGGCGTTCCCAACTCATCACCGCACTAACCTTTGTAGGATCAACTGATATACCTTCCCCAGAAATAACATGGCCTAAGAAAGATACTTCAGATAGCCAGAAGTCACATTTGCTATATTTAGCATACAGTTTGTTCTTCCTTAGAGTTTCAAGTGCCTTCCTGAGATGATGTTCATGCAGATACTTATCCTTTGAGTAAATAAGCACATCATCAATAAAGACTACTACAAAGTGATCTAAGAACTCCTTGAATACTCTATTCATGAGATCCATGAAGGCTGCTGGGGCATTTGTTAATCCAAAAGGAATGACTAAGAATTCATAATGCCCGTATCTAGTTCGAAAAGCTGTCTTGGGAATATCTGTATCTTTAATTTTCAACTGATGGTATCCAGATCTTAAATCAATCTTGGAATACACAGTTGAACCCTGTAACTGATCAAAGAGATCATCTATTCTTGGCAGAGGATACTTGTTCTTTATTGTCCTCTTGTTTAGTTGTCTATAGTCAATGCACAACCGCATCGAGCCATCCTTTTTCCTAACAAATAAGACAGGTGCACCCCATGGTGAAGTACTAGGACGAATGAATCCTTTATCTAATAGTTCTTGCAATTGTACCTTTAACTCTCGTAACTCAGCTGGTGCCATCCTATACGGAGGGATAGAGATAGGCTGAGTATCAGGTATGAGAGAGATTTCAAATTCAATCTCTCGCTCAGGTGGTAATCCAGGTAGTTCCTCTGGAAATACATCAGTAAACTCGCACACTATAGGCACATCTTCTATCATTCTTTCTGACCCTGATGTAGTGGATACATAAGCTAAATAACCTTGGCACCCTTGCTCTAACAACTGTTGTGCCTTCAATGTAGAGATATATTTGATATTATCATTGGATGTCTTTCCAATGAACTGGAACTCTATCGAGTTAGGAAGGTGGAATGTTACTGTCTTCTGGAAACAGTCAAGACATGCATGATGCCTTTCTAACCAATCCATTCCTATTATAAGATCAAAGTAATTCATTTCGATAAATAGCAGATAAGCAGGTGAGTGATGTCCTGTAATATGTCCCACACCTTTTTCTAAGATCTTCTTGAATTATAATTGACCTCCTGGTTCCAACTGAGATAATGGTTTTGTTCTTATATCGGAATCTTATCCTTACAATAGGAATCAAATATTCTTCTTTGTTTTGGTGTTTCTACGAAGTGCCTCCTCCATCGCTCCTCTAACTGGAGTATGAGCAACCAAATTTTATGGACCGATGGTATCTAGAATCTTTCTTACGAGGATGAATAGAACCCTCAACTCTATTATCTGTGGGTCTGGAGGACTTTGATCTCTCATAGTGGCAGAGTCTTCGCTTTAATGCCTATTACCTTTGATCCATCTCATGGGTCATCACTATCATAACCGCTAATTGTCTAGACATGTCTTGATCTGCCATGATCGTGGGATGAGTCAAGGTCAAAGGTCAGATCCTATATGTCATAGCATGATGTACGTAAGGGACAATGACTTGTGAATGGTACTGCAGTCACTTATTAAGATCAAAGGATCTTAATATAACCTTAGTTTCTGAATACCGCTCATAGTTATTAATTACTAAATAAGTTACTGGAGTAACCAGGCTCTGATACCAATCTGTCACGACCTCGTCTCCTGAGCCGTCGGATCCTCCCATCTCCGGATCTGGTTACTCAGCAATAATTTATTCAGCAATCACAACTAACATTCAGAAATATATTGCAAATAAAAATACTCGGAAGAAAGTATTTCAACACTTTTCCATTCACAAAATAAAGTTTAGAGGATACATTGTCCCACTATAACCATTACATGTACATCAGCTTGAAAGGAAAATATACAAAAGATTACTAACTACCTTAAAGAGTAAAGCAACTGTGGCTGGCTGGATGTCTATTATGTAAGCCGGATGAATTTTTAAAGTCCTTGCTATGGCTCACCGATACCTGTTGGGTTTTCCATAAATCATAGGATAAAAATTAGCGAATGCTAAGTAACGAAGAAGAGAAAAGCAAATAAATTGTGTAATTTTTTTCAAAACTTGATATCACAAAATTTCATTCCTTTTTATTAATTTAAGTCCTATTCCTTTCTATTCCACATCAGGGATTAGTCCAGGGGAACCCCACCATTCTTGGACTCCGAAACTGTGGATGCTTCGGGATTGGAGATTGTGTTGATCTTGGTAAGCTTATGCCGCCGCACGTCGCCTCAACCAATCCTCCAATACTACCCTGACAATTTCCTTTTCTTTTATTAAACAGGGTCTCAACCCTCAGCCTGGAAAATCAAATGAGCACACCGTCCTCGAGGACTCGGTTGCTTAAAACCTCATGCTAACATTTAATCATATAACCTAGCGGCTTTAAATACATGTTATCGTGACCCAGCCGCTATTGAACCACTCGTGCCTCCACATGACACGACCACATCTTCCGTCGTTCCAACCCGAATATATTGGCTCCCGGTACCACGCGTTGCAAAACATTCAATTTGTGCGCACTTATCATAACAAAGCAACCGTGTACCACCTAGGTAGGGAATGCCAATACGGGTTCCTTCCGACAACCTATAGGTTGCATGCCCGACCTGTAGTACTACTCCCAGTCATCCTTATCGTGACACATGATCCTTTTCAGGATCCAACTCAAATCACACCAATTCACATGATGTAATTCTTTCGTTAAGTCTTTGATTTGCATAAACCGCAATACTTGGTATCGACTAACATATATATTATTCATAACCATATGTATACTCCTATTTATGCCTATTTTAACTCCCAAAGCCTAACTTTCAGAGCCAACGCATCAATTTGATGCGTAAATCTTATTTTAGTGGGAATCACAAAGCAATTCTTCAGACTTTTTCAAAAATAACCAAAATTAGGGTTCTTCGTAGCAAAGAACACAAAATCAAGAATTTTCAATAATTTCGTATGAAAACCCAACAGCAAAAGGAAGGATTTCGTTACCTAATCAAGCTCTCTCTCGTGTATGCAAGGCTTTATCGAGTTTCGTTTTTAGAAAGGTTAATTTAAGGCTCCTGAAAAGATCGAATTTCATTTTTCGTATGAAAACGTTAAGAACATGTTAAGAACGCGAAGAACGAACGAAGAACGCGAAGAACGCGAAGAACACGAAGAACGTCAAGAACATATTTTCTCTTAGAAATTCGGCAGAGTTTCCCCTTATATCGGGATATATTTCTCGGAAAATTTCGGCAGAGTTTCCCCTTATGTCGGGATATATTTCTCGGAAAATTTCAGCAGAGTTTCCCCTTATATCGGAACATATTTCTCGGAAAATTTCGGCAGAGTTTCCCCTTATATCGGGACATATTTCAAAATAAAAACGAAAAGAGTTTCCTCTATAAAATCAATCGAGAGGAAAATAACAATGAAACTGAAAGAATATACTCATCAACAAGAGATGAAGAACCGGTAGACACCACACATCTTAGGTGAGTGAACGTGTGACGAATCACAAGGTCACTGACGTGCACAGCCGCCCGCACCTAAGTAGGGTATTACACAGATTTCTCCATCGAAATAACTATAAAAGCATAATACGAAGAATAGAAACATAAACGATGGAGAATCGGTAGACACCACGCGTCTTAGATGAGTGAACGTGTGACGAATCACAGGATCACTGACGTGCATAGCCGCCCGCACCTAAGTAGGGTGTTACACAGATTTCTCCTCGAACCACAACAGGAAAACGAATCGGAAAGAAATATGAATCAAAAACAAAACTTGGAAGAACAAGAGTATGAATTGAAAGCCTAGCTTACGAAGCAACTAAGAGAGGATCATACCTTTCTTCTCCTCGTTCTCCCCGGCAGCGCTTCGCTAGCGCTCCTCCCTCGCCTCCCACTCCTCCTCCCAACCTCTCGACCCTAGCCCTTGGGGTGGTGGTAGTGTAAGTTGTAGAGAATGAATGGGTAGGGGGGTCTATTTATAGGCCTCAGAAAACCACTAACCATGGTAGAAAACCATGGTTTAGACCTTAACCATGATTTAGCGGCCCATGGTTTTGGCCCATAGTTTTAGCCAAAACTTATCCCAAACTTGGAGCTTAAGTTAGAACATTCTAGAGGATTCTAGATTCGCTAATGACGCTTAATTAACACTAATCGTGATTAACTTTCACTAATCGCGATTTAACTTTCGCAGCTTACGCATATCTTTTGTTAACTATTGATTAGTGTTTACTAATGATCATTAGCGGCTTTCAATCGTCATTAATTTCTTTAATCATGTTTAATTAGTCTTAATGACAGTCATTATTGATTAATGACATCTTAGCCTTCCTTACTTCTCTTTCTTCCGAAATTCATAACAAATCGAAACGAAGTCCGATTCACACGAAACAAATTCTGCCGGTTTCCTCTTTACGAGCCGGATCTTATTATATAGGATCCGAGATATGCCAAGTTCAAGGCTTTACACTTATCACTGTCATATTGTGTCTCTTCTTCTTCACCTACTTCGGCGATGGTTGATCCTACGTCCCCATTCTTTTGCTTGGGAAACATAATTGTGCCTTTCTCGTTAGGAGACGGATTGTCTGTTGTAGACAGGAATGCGGCAGATTCTGCAGTAACCGTGTGAACCGCTCGATCTCGATCGAATGATTCGGACGATTTTACACTTTTGTGGACACGTACCATGCAAAATCGTGTGACCCGCTCGATCGATTCACACGATTACAACAGTCACAACACCGCAACAGAAGATCCTCTATATTCTCGTTAACTGCCACTTGCAGAGATGGTGGTCGACCGTATATTATTGGGCAGTGCAGCATGAACGTGAATGGGAATAAAGTTGAGTTTGTTTAAAGGTACAATTCCTCAGGATAAGATTCTCAGATGCTATATGAAAAAGAAAAAACCATACCTAATCCCCCTGCCTTTCCACAAGGGAGGGGAGGTCATCTTGCCCCGCCTCCTTCCCCCACACACAAGAAATGTAATATTATATTATAAAAGAAAAAAAAAAGAAAATAATATTTCAGAAAGAGATGAGATGACATTAGGTTAGGATATCCTTGAGTCCTTGATTGTTGGTGCTGATGCCCCTCTTGATTGTAATAAATATAACAAAAAAATGTAGAGGCTAAATTAAAAAAGGGATATTTACACCCATAACCCTGAGTAATATGGTAATTACCCCAAGAACCCTCGGTAATAACGAATTACATCCAGAACCTTGAATAATGCTTAACCTTTACATTGCATAACCCTGTGTCAATTTCCGTTTGAATTCTCCGTTAACTCTGACGGAAAAGATAATATATTGACTATTTTAACCCTTCGAAAGACATCGTATTTACAATATGATGCCATTCTGCCAAACCCCTCTCCCAGACAAGCCTCCCCCGCCCGCGCCCCTCCTCGAAGCACACCCCCTCCCTCGGCCGAGTTCCTCCTGGAAGCACCTCCCCCCTCCCGGCCGAGTTCCTCCCGGCCCCCCGCCCACCTCGGGCCGAGTTCCTCCCAGAAGCAACCCCCTCGCCTGCACCCCTGCTCACCCCCCCCCCACTGCCCCTGCGCACCCCCTCCCCTGGAAGCCTCCCCGCGTGCCTGCTCGTCCTCCCCCAGCCTCGAATCTCCCCCCGCCCTCGGGCTGCGTTCCTCCGGGAAAGACCCCTGCCCAGGAGCCCCGCAGAAGCGCCCCCCGGCCCTGTTGCCCTCCCCCGGCCGAGTTCATCCCCGCCCGAGCCCTGCGGAAGCACCTCCGCCCATCCCTGCTCGAAGCTCCGCCCGCGCCCAGGCCGAGTTCCTCCTGGAAAGCCCCCCTCCCCCGGAAGCACCCCCGCCCCTGCTCGCCCTCCCCCGACCGAGTTCATCCCCGCCCGAGCCCTGCGGAAGCCCCTCCGCCCATCCCTGCTCTGCTGGTGAAATCCGCCCAACCTCTGCGGAAGCCCCTCCGCCCGTCCTCTGCAGAAGCCCCTCCGTCCGCGCCCAGCTCCACCCCTTCGGGAGCCCGTGCCCAGCTCCACCCCCTTCCCCCGAGCCCTGCCCTCCCCTGGAGCCCCGAGCCCTCCCCTCCCCCGGAACCCTCGACGAAACCCCCTCCCCGGCGCCCCGCGCCAGCTCCACCCCCCCCCCCCCCCCCCCCGAGCCCTGCCCTCCCCCGGAGCCCCGAGCCCTCCCCTCCCCCGGAGCCCTCCCCGCCATCGACGAAGCCCCCTCCCCCTGGACCTCTTCATTTTTACCCCTCTTGGACCTCTTCCTCATTCTTTGGATTAATCTCTGCCATTAGATCACTGCTTGGTTAGATTAACTCAGCCATCTGGTTGAGTTAGTGGACTAAATTGACGGAAGGTTATAGGTGTAAAACGAAGCGGTTATTCAAGGTTCTGGATGTAATTCGTTATTACCGAGGGTTCCTGGGGTAATTACCATATTACTCAGGGTTATGGGTGTAAATATCCCATTAAAAAAGGGACCTCAATTAAGTGTTCATTTCCATTTAAGGACCTCAATTTTCAAGCATTACAAAGAGGAGCTGAGCTTCATCTTGATATGCCTCTTTTTGTCGACATTTAATTTTAAAGTTGAAAGTTCAGGTGCCTTTTTGTTACATTCGAAAAATGAGAACTCAGAATTGAGATCGATGCATATTTGAATCCCTTTTTGTAATTTACCTAAAAGTAAATGACTTTTAAAAATAGTAAGATAATAGTTTTTTTTATCATTTTCATTTTATTTAACTTCCGATGAAAATGGATATGGACATGTCCAAATATATGCATTTATCATATTCAAAAAATTAACGAATGCGGATATCGATCTTTGAACATTAATCAAATATGGATGTCATTTGTAAAAAAAAATCAAATATGAATGTGGATATGGTAAACAACTAACTTAAATTTACTTTCCCTCCTATCCAAATCCATGCATCTGCTTGACCTCCAATCAACGTTACATCTTTTTAATCTCAACTTCATAGGAACTAGGACAAGCCTCATGTAGGATTCGAACCCTCGATGACTAGATACATCTTTTTATCATGGTGTAGGTGTATTTACATGATTTTTAAAAAGAAATCTCTTCATACTTGATAAAAATTCAATACAAATTCATAATGTATCTCTATTTAATATATTCATATTCGGTCTTAAGTCAATCCATATTTGTATCCGTTCTTTATTCGATCCAGATTCACGTTAGGTGATTATTCGTATTCAACTATTTTAGGATATAGTTTTCTAAGCCATTATCCTACATTCATATGCGTATTCATATTCATCTCTACTTCCGAACCGACGAGGAAAGGCAGGGGATTTACACGCATGCCTTGAAATCAAGGTTACTTACGCAATAACCCCTATAATCTTACTAATTACACCAGGAGCCATAAAATACTGCTCAGTTCTCTGCAACCATGTTGTCAACTTATGCTACTAACTCTACCAACACTAAACAAGTACAGAAAATACAAAATTATTAATAAAATAATAGTTCATATTGTAAACTTGAAAAATATTATTATTATTATTATTATTATTATTATTCTCCTTTCTCAGGTAACCTGTCCATCCTCTTTGCACCTTCCATGAGCGTTCAGCTCCTCCTCGAGGAGCATGTACAATCCAGCAGCCCCATCCTTGCTCCCAGAATGCCGTCTCAAGGCACCTCGTCCTTTGCATGGACCAATGCCCGTGGTGCCATCGCGAGCAGCTAACCCTCTGTCTCATCCAAGCAGGTTGAACATGCAAGCAGCACAAAAAAGATGAAATGGTAGGTTGGTCATCATTTGCAAATTTGATGGATATGTAAAAAGTAAAAACGACATTCTTTTTAACAGGTTCTGTTAAGGGAACAAAATGACATTTAAAGTTAACAGAAATGTATGGAAGTTATAATTTTTCAGTTAGTAAAATTACAAGATCGTCATGTAACCATAGATTGTTAAGGTTGTCATGTAACTGGGAATGATTACAATTATGTGTAAAAAAATGTCAATTTCCAGATAAGTGATCCATGTTGATTCTCTGGAGGATCTAAACCTGCCCTCTGTCATCTTGATATAGATGATTTTACCTTGGATATTTATATCTATTTAATATCTGGAGCACAGAAAAGGGTATATAGGGTACTATCAAGTAAAGAAATATTTGAACTGCTATTCATATTTATTTAGACATTGTAATGGGACTAAAAAAGAAAAAAAAACAGAGGGAATTGTCTATATAAAACGCCTTCTCTTCCTCCAAAATCATGCACCATATTAGATGGAGAGTCGATCATTTGAAACTTGAAGCATCTTAAGGCTCCAGGTCCAGACGCCTTTATCTAGGAGTCAGTCCTAACCTATTGGTCAGTGATGACGACTTTTACGAATCTTCTTCACAACCACCACAAGGACTTTAATAGATACTCCATAATATTACGGATGTTCCTCCGCGACGGTGTAACGAGAATTACATGCTGATAGGTTTGTAAAATATCCCATACGAATCCCCAAAATTTTGGCAGGAAATTGGGCTCCCAAGCTAAATGTGAGCTTTCCTCTGGTTTTTAGCGTGCGTTCATTACAGAAAGATCAGACATTTCTTGCTTTGCAGTCATATGAAATCCATTCAAGTTGGAAACACTCCATGATCAAGGGTGTGGTTCTGAAGATCGACTTCTGAAGGCTTGTTGACACTCCAAATTTGGAATTGATCCTGAGGACATTGGACCTTTTAGTTTGTGTTCCTTACAGGAAGATCAGGCATTCATTACTTTGCAGTTGTCTGATCATTTCAAGTTGGAAACACACTATGATCAAGGATTCAAGGGTGTGTTCTTGAAGATTGGCGTCTGAATGGGATTTGACCCTCGAAGGTGGGACGTGAGCGAGAGGGTATTGGACATCTCAGGAGCCTCGTTGAAATTCATAAAATGGATTATGGCAATACTATAAAGGGATATTTACACCCCTAACCCTGAGTAATTCCATAATTACCCCGGATACCCTCGATAATCACGAATTACACCCAGAACCCTGAATAATGTTTAACCTTTACATGATGACATAACCCTGTGTCAACTTCCGTCAATTTATGCCGTTAACTTTGACAGATTCCATCTATTTTAGACAGTTTTACCCCTCTAATAAAATCACATTCCCAAAAGATACCCCCATCTCCTTCCCCAACCTGCAACCTCCACCACCTGCAATCTCGACCCCCCCCCCCCCGGAGCAACTGCGTCCATCGCTTTCCCGTGTTTGCGTCTGTTGCCTGCAATCACCTGCCACCATCGCCTGCAACCCCCCCCCCCTCAATCGCCTCCGCCGTTGCATGCGAGACTGCGCACATTCTCTCCCCGCCTGCGGGCTCCAGCATCGAGCCCCGCCCCCTCATCTGGCTCCTGCTCGCCCTCCCGTCGCTCCCCCCCCCCCCGCTCCTGCTCCCCCTCCGCGCCGCACGCGAGATGCGCGCCTCCGCCTCGCATCTTCGTCCTGCTGCACGGTCCTGCCCTCCCCCCGATCGTCTGCACCCTCCCCCCCTCCCAAATCGCCTGCAACACCCCCGCGCACCCCTTCCCCCCCGATCGTCTGCACCTCCGCCTCTGCCTCGCCCTCCCCCCAATCGCCTGCAACATCCACCCCCCCCCCCACGGCAACATCCCCGCGCGCGCCTCCGCCTCGCCCGCCTGCCCTCCCCCAATCGCCTGCAACACCCCTCCCCCCGTGCCCCCTCCCCCAATCGCTGCAACACCCCCGCGCCCCCCTTCCCCCGATCGCCTGCACCTCCACCTCCGCCTCACCCGCCTGCAACACCCCAAGGTCCGTCGCACCCCCCCCCCCCCCCCCAATTGGGATGGAGCTCCACCCGACGCGACTCCTCCGCCCGCAGGTCCAGACACTGCGCCCCACCCCAGGTCGGTCGCACCTCCCCCCATTGGGATGAAGCTCCAAGGCAGCACGCGCCCGCCCGAACGCGCCTCCTCCGCCCGCGTCCCGACGCGCCTCCTCCATCCGTAGGTCCACCCCCCCCCCCCCCACCCCCCCGCCCAGGTCGGTCGCACCTCCCACACCCCCCCCAACCCTCCCCCTTGCGCCTCCTGGGATGGAGCTCCAGGGAAACCTCCGCCGGCGCCTCCTCCGCCTGCTCCAACCGTATGCGAGCCCTCCTCCCTGTCCCCGCTTGCCTCTGCTCCGAGGAGGCTTGCACCCAGCTCCAACCGTGAGCCCTCCTCCTTGCGCCCAGTTCCTGCCCCGAGCCCCGCCGCATTCCCCGCCTGCAACTCGAAATCACCCCCCTTCCCCGGTCGCACCTGCAATCGCGTACCCTCTCCCCTGCCCTCCACCACCTGCAAGCTTCCCTCGGCGTCTGCAAGCAGAACCCACCCCCTCCAGTCCATGGGTTTCTTTTTTTTCTTCTTTTGACTTAATTTTAGCCATTGGATCGATGGCTAGGTTAGATTAACTCAACTGTATGGTTGGGTTAATGGTGAAACTACCAGAAGGTTATGGATGTAAGACGGAGTAATTACTCAGGGTTTCTCATGTAATTCGTGATTATCGAAGGTATCCGGGGTAATTATGGAATTACTCAGGGTTATGGGTGTAAATATCCCTACTATAAAGTATAAACTGGTGGTGTCAATTAAAATCAACGGAGCCTCCATCGGATTTTTTTTTCAAATACTTTCAGGGTGTTCTGATCCATTTATCTCTCCCCTCTTTTTTATTAACGCCTCCATTTAAAAATGGAATGTTGAAGAAACTGCAATCACTCGGATAGATGCAGGGATTTTCACTGCCGAACTTACCTCACCAAATTACAGACACAATCAGTTTGCAGACGGTCACCTTCTCTTCAAGTATGGTGTGAACACAGTGAAACACATTGCAACGTTAGAAGTTTTCTTGATAATCTCAAGGTTGAACATTAAGACATCTAAATCAGCAGCATGTGCCGTCAATCTCTTGAACATTGAGAGATCATTGGTGGCAGATACTAGATGTTGGACAACATGGCCAAATCTCCTACCTCGATTTCTGACCTACCCCCTGCGGCCATCAAAATGAATGGATGCCTCCAAGTCATCAACAAAACTTAACAACAAATTTCATGGTTGGAAAGTAAAATTTCTCTCCCAACTAGAATCATCTTGCCAAACTCATACAATACCCATGTAATACTTCACCTTACAGGGTTTTGAGGATTCCCAAGATGAATCCAAGTTCACAAATTTCAAAGAAAGTTGCTTTGGGTTGGAGATTCCCAATCCAGGAAAAGACATGCAGTAGCAGGGAGAAAATCACTGACCCAATAACAACAATGCATGGGGGAATGTTGAATCTCAAGAGTTTCAGCAATGCCATGTTGTCCAAACCATGTGTCCTGCGGGATCCGCTCGATCCTTGGCGTCTGTAACTCTCTTTATCTTTTCCTTCTCCGCATTTTTAATAAAAGTTTGGGGCGAGCACCATAGCGTGTATCCCCCGAAGAGCTTTGACTTCAAAAAAAAAACTGTTAGAAAATAGGAATGCGGAAGTATATCAGAAAAATAAGAATAAAACAAGAAGAAACATCAAGATTTTAACGTGAACCCCCTAAGGAGCAGGATGAAAACACGGGAGAACGCCTCAAAAGGCTGATTTATGCACTGCACTTTCTCACTGGAATACAGGGGGTGAGGGGCTTCTTATATAGCCCCCACTGAGTCTCCACATCTCACAACTGGTAGATGTGTGATTAAAGACTTGGATGTGGGAAATGGATCCTGGAGTGATCCATTTACCCATCTCCTACATAAATGACGCATAACCAAATATTCCAACACTCCCCCTCAAGTCGGAGCATGCAATGCTCAGCTTGGACAAACAGAAAGAAATCTCAAACTCATGCTATAGGACACTACGGACCATGGCCTCAAATTTCAGCGAAATTCAGTTGAATTTCTGTCGAATATCGATATCCAGTCGAAATCGGAATTCGACCGAAATGGCTGAAATGATCGAAATATGGGAGTCCATGTACAAAAAATGACCAAAATGACTGAAATTTCCATTGAAATTCGATCAAAATTTGACCGAAATTGCATTTCAGTCGGTCACCCAAATGGTGACCGAAACTGACATTTAGGGCCTTGCTACGGACAATATCAACTCAACGTACACAACCGTCGGCTGAAGCCGAAGATGTTGCTTCTCATCCTATGCAGGTAGGTAAGGAGGACAAATGGGCTGAAGCATGAGTCAAACTGAATCTCCTCGTCGGAGAGCATGTGCTCTGTACCACGCCTGTCAGAGCCACTGAGACTGAAAGCGAGTCTCCACCTAAAGAACTCTAGCTCGTTACATGTAGAAGACTGAATCATGTGGATGACTGCTCCATCTCTTGAAAAGGCCAAACTTCAAAGTCGTGGAAACATCCTCGTCGGAATCCACGGTCGTTGGAGAATGGTATATGAAATGTCTCCTCGTTGAAGAACTGTATTTCTCCCATACTGGCTCAGAGAATGGGATCTCTTCTCTGGAGTCCCTGTGATACTACATGAAAATCCTAACCCACATAACATAGAGAATGGGGTCTCTACTCTGAAGTCCTTATGGAACACATGAAAACTCTGACCAAAATAAAAGATGGGGAGCAGAACAAATGATGACAAACATATGCCACATGACCGAGGACTCAGAAAACGTCTGATCGTTGAGTCAGAAACCTGAACAACTGTAGAGTCTGAAAATCTGGATGGTATGGACTGGAGTATCTGAATGCGGAATCTAACATGTCACTCTACACAATACTCCCCCTTTCTCCCAGACTGGTCGGAAAACAATGACGTCAACCATGTCGGGAGAAGACAAGAAAATGCAAAGGACAAAAAACCAATAAGCCGATCACGTTTTTTTTTACTTCTCTTTTTTTCATTTTTGCGCCTCTTTCCCATTTTTTAACGAAATCTCCCAACCAAAGTGGGCCAGAATATGTAGCAACCCAATTAAGCTTTTCTCTTTCTACCACCCTCTTTTTTCTCTTTTTTTCATGTTGGGACACCAACATGGACCCAACCTTTCCTTTGTGTAGGGTTCTCCGATTGGGAACCCCACACTACTGTCGCCTCTGATGGGGAATCATGCACGTTCAAAGATGACGGTGGAAGATTGATGAATCTGTGATTCATCACTCTTAAAGTTGAAAATAGAGCCTTGCTCCCGAGTATTTAGCAGCATATTTCCCTTTATCTTGCATAAATAGCATTCAGGCATGCATCCACAATACATGCATTTTAGCATTCATACTTGCATTAAAATAAGAAGCCAATTCATTTGTAAAAATCACTTGTAAAATACTCCCAATAATTCACCTAATTATCTGTATCCCCTCTAAAATCAAATACCACCTTCCTTACACTGTGTACATTACTAGTTAATAATATAAGGAAGAAGGTCAAAAATCCCTATCCTATAAATTGCCCAATAAAGCCCCAAACCCAGTTAGAGAACCTAAACTTTAGAATGCCAACATCCACCCCATACAATCTCGGAATTAGGTCTACTCACTTCCAAGTTAATACACATCCAGAGACCTTAAAATGAGACCAATTTTATTCAATTCAGACCTCGTATGCAAAACTTGAGCTTTTGGACCCCCTTTGTATACTATATGTATGTATATTTGTACTCTTTTATTTTTGTATCATATTTGACCTCATCTCCGTTTTTGGTCAACATGAAACTTGTAGATCTCATCGAGATCTACAACTTTCATGTTTTGAGTTTTTTCCAAATTCGGCCTCCTTCTCTCTCGAATTTCATTTTCTTTCTTAGCCACTCAGAGCAGGCCACGTGGCGTCCTCTGATTGCGCCACGCGGCCCACTCCTTTGCGCGCCACGCGTCCTGCCATCTCCGCCGTCCGATCGCTCGCCCCCTCTCTTGATCTAGGCCGTTCATCATCGCAACGCCTCCCAGCCGCTCGATCCACCCACGGATCTCATCTGGACTGCCCGTTAGCGCCGCGCTCTTAGCACGCCACGTGGCGCGCCTTACGCCCTTCGATCTTCGCCAGAAGTAACCAATCCTGGCCATTCACCTCGCTTTGGATCTACCACCGTTCGATCAAATTCCAGGGCTTCATCTCCGTCGCACGCTAATGCATCTACCGACGGCCGCCACGTGGCTACATCTACACCCTTGATCTTGCCCTCGCCGATCCAATCTCAGCCGCATCATAGCACCCTACTCCTGGTTGTTGGATCGCTCGATCCAACGGTCAAGAAGTCATCTTCTAACTCCCGAATGCCCCGCGCCCCACGTCGTCCACCGTGCGCGAGGGCCGCCCCCTTTCTATTTTGGGAGCCACTCCGTCCACCATCTCCGGCCTCTACCACCTCCATCGTGTATCCCACTTTTCCCTCGTCCTCGCCGACCTCCTTTATCACCATGAACTCTACCCACGTCGTCCCACAACCTCCACCAACATCGCCCTCCATCACCTGTTACCGTCATTCCCAACCTATAAATACTGCGCCTCCGGCCATCATCAGCCCCATCCACCATTGCGAGAGGTGTCCTAGAGCTCAGAACAACCCAATGGTGACAGCAATTGAGAGTAAAACCGAGTGAAGACAGGCGTTCACCTTCGGCAAGATCCACGACGTCGCCACGCCGTGCTGCAGCTCCTCCGACGAGCTGCTTGAGCTCGGGCCCTCTACCGTCCCTCGAGCAACGACCAGAAGCATCACTTGAGCATCCAAGCCCCATGTAGATACCTCCATTCTTCATCTGATCTTCTTCTTCCCTTTCGTTTTTCTCTTAATTTTTCCGTCTACCACGATCACCCCCGCTTCATCGTGAGCATCCACTGAGCTTCCCCTCGAAGCTCTGATCCTCGCGCACTATTTCATTAGCCCCGACGACGCACATCATCCTTTCCGTCCGAAGCTCCGCCTTCATGGCGGAGGAACACCACTCCGATCACCCTCACATCCCCTCAGGCCTCACTCCGCACTCATGGTCACCCCACGAACACATTCGCACGCCTCGGGTATTCCACTAACCCCTGCGGTACTCCCACTTCGATTGGTCGGAAGCTTCGTCGGAGCTCCTTCGAGCTTCGTCGCCTCCGTTCTCCAGAGTAGTTCAGCCTCAGTCGAGACCCCCGACAGCTCCGTCACACCTCCAAGGTTCGTTCTAGCTATTTGGGAGCCACCGGCGAGCTTCTCTGACGACGAAAGGAGGGGCGGAGCTGGACTCCCTTCACCGGAGCGTAGCCACCTCCGCCGCAGGAGGCGGCGGACCAGTTGAAGAAGAAGGACAGCAGCCGTCCGATCTTCTTGATCGAACGGTCAGGAGAATGCCACGTCGCCTTCATTCCGCAGCCGTAGGATCAGGAGGATCCTACGCACCACAGCGCGCCACGTCGCTACTCGCCCCGAGCTGCATGAGCCGTTGGATTAATCCTTATCCAGCGGCTCTCGATCGTCCATGCCTTCATCTGCATCGAGCCCCAGCGACCATTGGATCGATCTTGATCCAACGGGTCGTTGCACACCACGCGTCAGCCACCAGCAGCCGTTGGATCCTTACTAGATCCGGTGGTCCTCAGAGCGCCACGTCGCCTACTCCGAGCCTCTTCCCCGACCATCAGGCTCGGATCCCCCGAAGCTAGCCGAGCCTCCATCCGAGCCGGATCCGAGCCTCATCCCGAGCCTTCGAAGTCCACCGAGCCTGGGACCCCCACGTGGTTTGCACGTGCAGTCTGGGTATTTTGCAGCAAGGCCCCTGGAGGTTGTCATATTTGCATTCCAGTCCCTGCCAGGAGCTCCCACGTGAGGCATACGTGTTCTGTGGGTATTTTGCATACATACCTCCCTCATTATAGGTAATTGCACATTAGTCCTTGTCAGCATGTTTAATTTTTTTATCAATTTTATTTCCTGTAATTGCAGTTAGGCCCCTGTCTTTGCATGCATCATTAGGCATTCATTTTAAATCATTTTTCAAGTTTGAAAATTGCATTGTGTAGCTTGATTTGTCCTCTTGCACATGTGACACTTGTCATATTTTTGCGATAACAGTGGATTTTATTATTAATTAAATGATGGAATTTTGTCCTTTTAATTTGTAGTAATTTCTCTGTGACTCCAAAAATCACCAAATATTCACATTAGACCTAGGAAAATTAAGTTCACATTGTGTCCAAAAATCATCTCATTTACACACACCCCGAGGCCTGAATAAATCATTTAGTGATTTCCTTAATTAATTTTTAATAGGTCTATTTCACATAGAAATTTAGATCTATTAATTTTCTTGGATTCTTCACATTTAGATCTATCTAGGATAATTTTTATATCTGAAAATATTGTGATTTGGTATTTATAAAAATTAATTTGGTCAAAATCACCTTGCATTCATTTTTAATTCACAGTAAATCCATATAGTGTCAGAAAATTCTAAAAAAATTAGAGTAGCTTAATTTCATTGCTTCACCACCTGGCCAAGTTTCATAATCTTTGGACTTGATTTGATCACTTATCTGATTTAACTTAGAGATTGGCCGGATTTTGCATGTGTCTTGCATAAAATATATTGAAAAAGACCAAAAATATTTTCTGAAAATCCGACCTTGGAAATTTACCTCAAGTCTACCTAAGGAGACAGTTGTCTCCCTGAGTTTGACCTTGGGCTTGCCCAAGTAAAATAAATTTGCCGCTCGCGATTAACTCATCCTTAATTAAAAGTGGTTTTTGATTAGCTCTTATTATCCGACTGCAACGAAGACAAGAAATTAATTTGGATCATTAATTTGACTAAATTAACAAGGGTATTAAGACGCTCGTCAAAGATCTCACAGAAGGGGGACCTAGAGGTCGAAGGTGCGCAATCGAGCGCCTAGGGTGCGCTGCCAAGCGCCTAGGGATAGGTGCTACGAGGATCGTCGCCTTCACCTAGGGAGGTACTACGAGGATCGTCACCTCTGTTGGAGGAGAGGTTTCTCGGGGGTGATGACAGCTCCAATGAAGAGGTTGCACGAGTAGGGGTTGCGTGATGGGCGTCTGCAGGTTGCGTAGCCAGAGGAGGAGAGAAGCTACTGCCACCAATTTTTTTCTCTTTTTTTCTTTTTTTTTAACTTCGCATGCTGCTGGAGATGTTGGAGAGGTCGAGTTGTCGCTGCTTCCGGTTGGAGCCACGCATCATTACTGGGGAGTGGTGCTTAGGGCTCCGCATCGCTGGAGCGTTGCGTCGGTTGGGAGCACGCGGCGATGTCGGGAGAGACTTGGATGGCAGTGACGCCGCTTGAGTTGGTGTGGCTCGTCGCGTAGAAGCTGAAGGGTTGCACCACCTGGACCTGGATGTTGGAGAAGAAGCGTCGCATGCGCGAGAGAAGGGATCGATCTAGGATGTTGTGATGTGGTGTCACTTGAGGCTCGCGCGAGAAGTTCCGCCAACTATGGAGGGGACTGGAGGAATCATGTGCACCACCGCACTTGTTGGGTAGGGTTCTCGTGATGGAGAACCCAATTGCATCCATGAATTTGTTTCGTCGAAGAAGGTGATCTCGCGAAACCTGGAGTTACAGCTAGGGCTAGGGCTAGTTGCATGTTGTTGTTTGATGAGATTAGGGTTCCAGTTCGGGAACCCTAATTTTGTCTGATATTGCATGAGGATCGTCTGATGAGAAGTTGGAGATAAGCGGTGCCAAGATCACGACAAGGGGACTTTAGGGTTCTGGAGACCCTCCTTTTGAGAAATGCTCATTATCACGACCTGATTTTTGGCGGGTATGTTTATTGTCGTGCAAAAGTTAGGGTTTATTTAGAAACACAAGAACTTCTAAGACATGACTTAATCACAAACAAAATCTCCAAGAATAAAATACTAAAATTGAATCTCGAACAAATGAACATAAAATCCTTGAGAATCAAACCTGCTCTAATACCATGTTCGAAAATAGGAATACGAAAGCATGTCAAAGAAATAAAGAATAAACAAGAAGAAACATCGTGATTTTAACGTGGAACCATGCTCCCTAAGGAGCGGGATGAAACCATAGGAGAACGCCTCAAAGAGTTGATTTATGCATTGTACTTTCTCACAGGATACAGGGGTTGAGGGGCTTCTTATATAGTCCTCACTGAGTCTCCACATCTCACAACTGGTAGTTGTGGGACTAAAGATTTGGATGTGGTAAATGTATCTTAGAGTGATCCATTTACCCAACTCCCACATAAGTGACGCATAACCAAATACTTCAATAAAAGTTGTATACTTTTATAGAAAGAAAAAAAGGTTGCCACTGTATAGGTGTTTGCCCAAAAACTTCACCAGTTATCACCTTGAAAAAAAATACAAGCCTACAATAGGCCAAAGTACATCAAGAAGTTACATATTTCAACTCTCAACCAGTGCCTTAGCATACACCATCGCATTTTCACCATAAACTTGCTTCTGATGAGATAAACACATTATTTATGGCAATCTAAATCGTCCATAGCAATGCTAAACATTTAGACCTCTCTTTTTCTGTGGCATTCCATCCCTTCCCAATGGACTCTCAGAAGCCTAACACATCTTCAAAACGCCATGTCGGATTCCCTAGTAAGGTGCATGCCTTCACAGAGCACCTACATTTCCACTTCCTCTTGACATCGCAAACAAATTGGATCAGCACTCGCAACAAATTGTGCAAGCGGTACCCCGTCAGAAGTTTGCCCCTCCTAACAATCCACGAGAAGACCTTCACTCTATTCGTAATGTTCCATTTCCAAATCTTCCTGCAGTCTGCCACACATCCTCCCGGGTCAAATGTCAGTGGGCCCTTAAGCACTCTGTATGCCTTCCCAATCGAGAAGAATCCATCCCTTCAGCACCAACTATCTCACCATCAATAAGCATGGTCATATTGTCAAGCTCATCAAGCAACACCAGTAGATCCCCCAATCTCTGAAGTGAAAGTTCAGACCTGAATTGTGGGAAGAATGTTTAACCGCCCCACACCTCGACCACCGAAGCGTCTTGGTTAGTGGCCAATGTCATCAACCGAGGAAAGCGCATACCTAGAACCCTGCCCTCGCTCAAATCATCGGCCCAGAATTTGAAGCCATATCCATCCCCAATCACATGTCTCGGGAATGGACGAAATTCCTGCACCACACCACTTCAGAAGTACAAAGGCATTGGTCCCAGCTCCCCTGATCTAGGGAAGGAACAATCGGGCCCATATATCTTACGAATAACACTGCATACCAAGTTGTCATCGTTCACCCTAGATGCACGCAATCAACTTGTCGAGAAAAGCCTTATTCATTTCTTCCAAATCATGTACCCCGAGGCCTCCATCTTCCTTGGAACACAAGATAGTCTTCCAACCTACCAAATGGAAACCATTTGTCCGCCCAGATGAAAACCAGAAGAACCTCATCATTATGCCCTCTATCGCCTTCTCACCCCTACCAGTAGAAGCGTCGCTGAGAGGGAAAAATCAGAATTGTCGACGGTACCGATTCCAGTAGCACCAATCCGCCCCCTCTAGATAAACAGACGGACTTCCAAACTGTTAATCTCTTCTCGATTTTATCTATCACTGGAAGTCAATCTACATTAGTCATCTTCCCTGCCACTAGGGGAACGCCTAGGTAGCATATCGAGAGGTGTCCCCTCAGAAAACGCAACCAGGTCTCACATCTCTCAACCTCCTCCTCATTCAAGCGAAAAGATACAAGTCCGATATTTCCTTGTTGATTCTCAGTCCCGAAACGATCCCGAAGATGTCAAGAACCGCATGCATACCTTTGCAACTCAGGGGCCCCCCTTCCGCAAACAGTAATGCATCATCCGCATGCTGAAGAATAGGGATCGAGGTATCATTCTTTGTAACCCTCTGCAGAGTCTTTCCCCATGAAGTCGTACGGTTCACCATAACCGACAGGGCATCGGTAGAAAGAATAAAAAGTAGAGGTGCAAGGGAACATCCCTGAACGGACTCCTCTCTACGACTGGAATAGTCTCCCATGGGTTGACCATTCACAAGTACTACACAAGATGCGGTCAAGATACACCTCTTCATCCATGTGATCCACCTATCAGGAAAGTCGCACCTATACAAAGAAGTCCGGATGAAATGTCAATCTATATAATCGTACGCCTTGGAAAAGTTCACATTCAACAACACTCCCTTTGTTATACTCCTACGCCAGTCACAACCTCTGATGCCAGGACAACACTATCCATGAGTTGCCTTCCTGGGAGATAAGCAATTAGAGCAGGTGAAACAATTTTATTCAGCACTCTCCTCAAGTAATTTGCCAAAGTCTTCGTCATAACTAAGTAGATCGCATTTGAAAGAGCAATGGGTCTATACTCCACCTTTGTAGCAGCATTTTTCTTGGGAAGCAAAATCAAAGGACTGATTGAGTCTATCAGAGCTATAGTCCCCTCCATAAGCTCCATCACTGCCCATATTAACTCCTCAACAATGAGGTCCCACAACTCCATGTAGAAGAAGACCGAAAATCCATCTGAACCCAGACACATATCCAGGTTAAGAGCATGCATTGCCTCTCAAACCTCACGCACCCCAAACGATCTCGTCAACTCAGCATCGTTGTCTGAGATGCAGTTTACCTCCAATTCTACCAATCACAAACCATTATGAGTTGTCCTCTTGCTCATATTTTTGAAATACTTGTCATGACGTTGCAACCTCCACCTCTCTGTATACTTTCACACCACCAACCTCTAGTAAATGGATCCAAGGCCATAAATGTCGGTTTCAGTCACCATTTCGGTGACTGACTGAAACGGAATTTCAGCAGAAATTCAATCGAAATTTCGGTCATTTTTTGTACTAGGGCCCTCATTCCGGTCATTTCGGTCGAATTTTGATTTCTACGGGAAAAAATATGCCTCCTTCAACCACCTTTGTCTTGATCTTTGTCCCCATTTAACCTCCCTCTTCTTATCCTCCACTTCCAAGAACTTTTGAACCATCCTGCAGCTCAGAATCTCATCATCATCTAGCACCCTATTATCATGTGTATCTCTCCCACTAGATCTATCCACCATATAAAACATGACATTAAAGTCACCTCCCACAACCCAAGCCACATCCGAAAACCTTTCCTTAATGAGCCTCAACTCAGCCCATAAAGTCACATTAGGAGAGACGCTCGAAATGACGTACACCGAAGATACAAAAAGGCGTGACTAATCCGTCTTGCAAACCAAAAGTACCGAGATCGAGTGGAGCAGTTTCACCTCATCAACCCTCTCAAACAAACTCTCGTTCCAAGCTACCACGATTCCTCTGAAGCTCACATTCATTAATGTTGCTCTAAAATATGTGAGATAGGGCCCAAAATGGAGCTCCATCTCATAGAATCTCACGAATCAATCTTTCTTTCCTATAGACAAGCCGCATCAATCTTCCACACTGCCATCATAGAGTTGGTTGCCAACCTCTTCTGAGGTTGGCCCAACACCCGCACATTCCACGACAATAGCTTCATTTATGGACTGAGGGGATTTTCCCCCTCCATATGAACCCCCACCGTCCTCACAACTTCCTGCTCAAAAATCACCTTTGATTCGGTTTTAGCCACCTTTACATGAGAGTTTTCCAATCTTCCCTCATTTATTTGTCCTGTAACTTCCACTCTCCCTCCTTCCTCGGTGCCATCCACCTCTTAGGCCACAGAACTCATCTATTACAGACCTACCTCCTCAACACAGGCATCTTGACTGCAGTCCTCTTCTCACACGCGGTCCAATCTTGTTGTTCCCTAGTCCAGACCATCTGCCCTACGACGCTTCCGCGAGAAACGCCTAATTTGTCGCTTTGACTCCCGCAAGGAACACGTAATCCTGCTCGAACCCTGTGCCTTGTCTCCACTCTGCTACGATCAACTCCTCCCCTCACCTTCACATGCCAAGGGACACATGCAGAAGACCTATGCATTTCCACCAGCCGGTTATGGTCGTGTGACTCCAACCCTCATCTGTTCATCGACCCAGCCACCACCGTGGAGGTATCCTCATGTCCCTGCTTACCTGCAACCTTCTGGATTATAGCCCCCGAGGGGTCCTTCTCTATTGCAAACTCTCGTGATAGCAGTAGAGCATCTCCCGCATGCTCCACACTTAGAGGACCTTCCAAAAGGTCGAAGAACTCCTCCAACTACGAGGCTTTAAACCCACAACTCAAAGCTTTGTTATGCACCATGATTTGTTTCGCATCATTAGACACGAACAGAGAGAAGGGCAAGTGACTCACGTGACAATCGGAGACTTTCTCAGCTGCAGTAGCACCCAAGTCAATCAGGTTGACGTTGTGAATAAGGCTAATCGGATCATTGAGAAGACTCGAGGTTATCGAGTTGTCAACGTGGTTCGCAATAATCGATTATTGCACGAGCTTGAAGTTATCGAGTTTGTGCTATGAGCCAACGTAATCGGGTTGGCGAGACAACCCGATCTGGTCAAGTTGTCCACCAGGTCTGAATCCAAAGTCCATTTTAGGGTTCATTTTGCTCCGCGATCTTGGAGGTGCTAGGGTTTGTCATTACTGCCGTCGAGATGCCTCCCTTGATGCCTGACGCCTCTGAAAATCTTACCATTAATTGCGTCATTTGGGTTCCTCTGTTAAAAACATTAGCCACCCTTCGTCGACGACGGTGACAACCCACCGCCATGGAAGCACCAAGGATCTACACCCTACCCATTGTATCGCCCTCATCGGGATTGGCGGCTTTGACCCTCGCATCAAGGCCACTACCTTAGGTTTGTCAGTCAGTTGCATGCCCGAGTCATGGTATAAAAACGCGCCTCAAGGCCATCGAGACGTACGTCTCGAGGTGAGGCGGTCCATTTTAGCCTCGAGGTGTGCGCCTCGACCCTGCCCAGTGAGGCGTGCGCCTCAGGTGGCTGAGACGTAGCCTCGAAGTGTTCCGCCTCAAGGTAGTCGAGGCATTCCGAGGCATTTTGCCTTTTTTGAAGTTTTTTTAATGATTTTAATGGTTTACATAATGGTTTGAGAAGCTTATAAATATATACTTATTTAGGATAATGATTATGCAAGTTAAATGCCTAAATCTGATGTTTCTTTCGTGCCCATAACTTCATATTTACTATCAATTATGCCTAACTATTTCAGCAAATTGCTTCATATTTACTATTAATTATTTCATGGTATGGCAGGAGGGGTGCATACACAATTCTTCAACAATGTCCAGATGGTTAGGATTCAAGGCATATCAACAATTCGGCATATATTTAATCGTACTTTTATTACAATAATATTTCAAAGATTTGTTCGAACTGGATAGGATTCTCGTGTTAATCTCACAATCATATATTATATGTTAGACACATAACATAAATTTTTTCGACGTTTTTTAATCGTACTTTTAATTACAATAATATTTCAAATATATATGTATTGTTTAATTCTTTCACAACATTTATTGACGACGAATTCCTTTTTTGATTGGATGAAAATGTGTAGAAAGGGATATGGTGATGTTCTATCTTATATTTTGGGGTTCTCATCTCTATTATTTCATCATATCTTATAGTGTTAAATATTATATGTTGGGCATAGAACATATAATTACATTGACATATATATAATTATAGTTTTATGCATAATTCTCTATAAACTGAGGCTTATGCCCCGACCGTCTCGAGGCTACGCCTCGCCTCGATTCCAAGGAAAATGCCTCATTCTGCCTTTAGTTTTTTCAAACATTGGCCCGAGTTACAGATATTTGCGGCCTCCCCTACATGATGTAGTGCCTCTCGAAGGGCGTCCGTATTCCGACACCGTAATGGGACTCCAAGGACCTTCATCTTCCACATCACGTATGCACCTCCCGGAACTCCATCAAGAAATCTCGAGCTTCGCCACTTAAACATCCCCCTCGACTCCGGTGGCAAGCAAGCCTCCAAGGCCCCCTTCAAAAACTTTTTTGCTCCTCTCAAAGATAAGCCCCTCAGGCAAGAAGCTCTCCCATAAGGCATCAAGAGTCCACGGACTCCACACTCGTCCCATGTCAATCTCACTGCTAAGAACCCATCGTGAATTAAGTGCGAAGCATTCTCCTTGCCTTCCCCGATTACGAGGCCCTCAAGAGGTAGCTTTGCCATCATTCCCTTCGCAAGATGGGCCGAAAGTGCAAGCAAAGTTCACCTACGATCGACCCTCCTGGTGGATTTCTAGTCTCATGTTGCCCTCATTGTGTACAGGATTCCTCGGATGAATCTTCTTCTCCGCCCCGGAATCCTTGGTCGGACATTCCCTCCGACAATATCTCGGGAGCCCACAGCGAAAGCAGCAGCTCTGTTGTTGCACACGTCTTGGAGATGTGGTCCCCTGCTCCACAACGGAAGCACCATGAGGCTTCTTTTCATTGTGCATCTGCCTCCACAATCGTCATCGCTTCTCGGTACTGCTTCGGGGTCCCGTCCCCACCAACTTCTTTAGGATGGGGTCATCAACATCTTTCCCCTCAACCATTTTCCCTCTCTGCTACACTCCCCAAATTATGGTGGCCCTCCGATCACCGGAACTAAGAGACTCCCGAGTTTTTTCTCCTCCCGCTCCCTCACCGCTTCACCTCTATGCTCTCACCATCAAGCTCGGTCTTAAAGTATATACTTCAAAGGTAAACCAATACCAATACCTTTGTATCTCATTTCCTCAGTCAAGGATTCAAAAACATTGTGCGCTCGATCTTAGAGTGGTGTTCTCGAAGATAATAATCTCGGGAGCCCTTTAAAGTTATGATTAGATAGTCTAAGTAATACCTCTGTACAAAAGATGTAATTTCATGCTTGATTGACGAGCATGCTACTTTGAATGCAAAATTCTGATTGGATCAAGGCATTGAAAATCAAGTCTGGTCCAACTTTGCAACACAAATCCAATCCCATGGGAAAATATTAATGAATGTACATTGGGTTGGGTCAAGGGATAGGGAAAAACATCTTCTCATCCTTCTCGCCAAAGACTCCATTGGTCGACCAAATTTATAACATGCTTTGAACCGGAGGAGAGATATCCGCATTACAAGATATTTTGGTCTTATTTTTTCATCCTAGAGTGACCCTCTTCCTTTGGATGTGGAAACACAATAAGCTAACTACCGAAGACTGGTTGTTAGTTTGGTACATGTCATGTAGACAAATGCAATCTGTGTAAAAATGCCCTCAAAACAGCAGACCATATCTTATGTGATTGCCCCTTCCTGACCTTTGGGTTGCTAAATATTACCCCAGTGAGCAACCCGACCTTGTCATATTTCCAAACACCATGCTCTGCAGAGTCAAATGCTTCCAAGATAGAAAGTTCAAAATCGTCGAAACATGATGGTTTATTTGGAAAGCCAGATGAGAATGTGCCTTCAAGAATAACTTCTTAAAAATCTTGAACCTGGTCTAAGGTTCCCTTCTTCACCCTACTAGATAAATATTTGGATATATGACAAGGGTATATCCCTTTGTATTCTTTTGCATGTACTAAGAAATCTATGGCCAACCTCAAAGTATCAGAGAAACAACAATAGTAGTGATCCGTCCCTGACAATGCTCTTGCTGCCGGGCACTCTTACTACAAGCAGCTCCCCTTGCTAGAAGCAAACTCAATCTGCGATCAGGTCTTGGCCTTGAGTTTGAGGTGATATCTCGCACCCTAGCTTCTCTCCAGAGTTCGGTGATTTTTGAGTTGGATAATGAGGCGTTTACTTAAGATTACCCCTCTAAGAAAGGTCAGCTAGTTACTAGGTAGAGAAATGTACCCTCAGCTAAGATTATCTTCTGACTGTTCTTTTATGAATTAATTAACCTTTTCTACTAAAAATGGCAACTAGTATAGAAGGAATGTCCTTTCTTTCTTGTTTTGAGCTCTGCAGCATGGCCAATAAATCTCCAAAATTTAAACCACGTTACATAGAATTGCTTATATGTAATGGATGTTTTATTAAGTAGAGCAATATGATATAACATAATATTTACAGAGATTTACCAAAAAAATTCTTACATGTATGGTTATATTAGTATTGAAATGATACTGTGAACACTACATGCACTGTATCTATGGAAAAACAAAACCCTTCAAATCTGGTGTTCCATATTTTCACACTGGAACATTACTTACAATTTCAGATGGCCTGTACATGTCTACAGAAGGGCATCTCTCTGTGATCATCGACTTCAGCTACCGCAGCATATTAAACTCTGATGAAAGATTTGCTATAGTAAAAATTACTTCCATTCAGTTACCCGTCACTCTTATTCATCATCCAATATCGACTGATTGAGCCTCTTTCGTGAGACTCTTCTGTGCTTCTTAATGTTAAGCCGTGGTTCAGCTTGCTTTACTCCAAATTCACCAACCTTGTACCTATAAGAATAAAAGGAAGCTGTTATTTATGTAATGAACTGTGGTTCTGCATTAGATGTTAAATTCAACAATTTACAAGGAATATATCTTTGTTGTTACATCATGTATATGTTTGTTACACAACATCTACATATAAAAGAGGGAACTTTTTCCGTTGTATGGTAATTCCAGCTTACGGTGAACACACTAAAATACGCAGACCCGAGAAAAAATGACGACATGCTGGTAGGAAATCATTGAACTTCCGGGCGCAAGTCCAGCTAGAACTGAGTGAAGAATAAGTCTTGTGCCCAGCTCCACTCAGTGTTAAAACAGAGGCCTAATTTTGGTTCTTTAATGTGTATCTGATTATAGGGATAATTTGAGTTTTTTAACAAGTATTTGATAGTTTCATCCATTAAAGCAATGAGTGAAACTTCTCTTAAAACCCATGCTGGCAATTTCCATGGTAAGTTCACGGGACGTTTCTTTGTATTTCTCCCATACAATGTAGTTGAAAGAAGGTACTGAATTAAACAGATATTGATGGAGGATTATTAAAGCCGTGTCTTGTAAAAAACAGGAAAACACCCCTCCCTTTGTTTTCAAACTGAGGAAAATCTAGCCAGCAAAGAACCATCATCGTTCCCGTGATTTTCTCTCTTGTAAAAGAGGATTTCCAAATAAATCTCATGCCACCCAAGCACGATTGACTATTATTTTCTACATGGTATCAAAGCCTATATAATACTGCATGGGAATTTCATGGAGATTCTTTCCATCCTTGCATGATGTGGGTGTCCACACAATCATTGTGGGCTATTGATATCCGTGCTTGCATGGAGATCACCATGTTGATGGTTCACGGACTTGTGGAGACACCTATTGAGATCAATTACTGGGATCAGAGTTGTTAAGCACATAGAGGTCCCTGGAACTTCCTTCAGACTATTATTTGGTCAATCATTCGGAAATGACTGACCCATCAGTGTTGTAGCGGAGATAATGCGATCAATCACTCTCACAAAAATGACGATCATGGGGGCCTTCAGTTTTTTTTCCAGGCGAAGTCCATGATCAATTACTCGGATCAACCTGATCGATCAAGCAAAACCGCTATCTTTAGGAAGATCGATCACTCGTAAATTATGCCCTAGATGAAATCGACCACTAATGATGGATTGTATCTCTAACACGCCCATTTTCTGATCGATCAGTCGGAATTTCTTGATCAATCACTATATCTGAGAATACTGATGTTGAAAGTCGCAATGGCATCACAACCCCTCCCGGTTGTTGTCTGGCAATATGAGTGTTCAGGTCAAATCCACAAAGCTCACCAAGGACAACTATTGTCCATGGCCTCAAATTTCAGCGAATTTCGTTCGAATTTCTGTCGAATATCGATATCCAGTCGAAATCAAAATTCGACCGAAATAACTGAAATGACCGAAATATGCGGGTCCTAGTACAAAAAATGACTAAAATGACCGAAATTTCGATCGAAATTCCATCGAAATTCTGTTTTGGTCGTTATTGAAATGGTGACCGAAACCGACATTTAAGGCCTTGCTATTGTCTAGGAGTAGCTATTAGGAAAATGGGGGTAATGAGATGTGGTCGCATCGAGTATCTTCAAGGAATAAAAAAAGATTATCCCTTCTGGGAACAATAAAAAGCTGAAAAATAAGACAGATGGTTGCCTTACATAAGCCAATACTCGAAGAGAGTGTTGAAACGAAACAAAATATTCTCAAAATAAAAGTAATTTGTTGCAAAAATAATACCATTTCTTGCTAATCAGATTGCCCAAATGACTGCAAAAGGAAGAAGGGTCTCATTTGGTGGGCTTCACCTAACAGTGAAAATTGATTCACGAAAATCAACAGATCCACGGTTTACCCAATTAATTTGCAGCTCATGCCAAATGGGTCAGGTCTTCTCGCGGGTAACTAAAAGATGTTATGTAATTTCCACATCATTCTCACATAGCGGGCAGCAGTCCGAGCTTCCAGCCATAAAGCTTGAACAAGCAGTCTCTCATCATAATACGCCCTCTTTGCACCAACCGGAAGAAAATGTCGATACAATGTCGATATCTATAGGCGTCTTGATCTCCTAAATAAGTTTGCAATCACGAATTACCTGCTGTCTTGATCTCCTAAATAAGTTTGCAATCACAAATTACCTGCTCAGACATTTGTGCTATTGGTTTGTCCATATCTTTGTAAGCGCATTTAACAAAGAAGTCCCCTCTTTCCACATCTAATAATCTCAGCCATCCCCTAAACTGCCCCACTGTTAGAGTATCCCAATAAGCTCAAGGAGTTCATCCAGTTGTTGAACAGGAAGGCCAGACCGAACTGGAAAGCATCCACATTCCATTCTCTCAGCAATATGTCGCACTGATGCAATCTGCAGCCACAACATACAGTCATGGAAAGCGTGTTGGCAGAGGGTCTCCATCTATCCAATTGTCGGTCCACAAGTAAAAAGAACTGCCATCTTCAAGAACCGGATGAAAACGTTCAGGTAGTCATGGTAGCTGAGAGTAGGAATGAAAACGATACGGATATGTCCCGATATCCGCTAATCGTGTTTGAAAAATCTACAGATGCTTGTATACGATTTTTAATCGAATCCAAATATGGATATCGGAATTAAAAAACTCGAATATGGATATGGATATGGAATTCTCTTAAAGTTTCGGATCCGAATCCGGATACCCAATTCGATATATTGTTATTTATCTTTCCTTCCCATTCAGGAATCGGCCTTCAATACATGTGTGCGTCATTTCCAATTCCCATGACCTTATTCCATAAATGTAAAAGAATCACCATTGACCCATTCACTAATTTGCACGTTGAAACTTCTAATAAAACATAATAATTTCTATATTTAGCACAACCATTCTGGTGACCATCCCATGATTCCATCCATCCCCGGACCAGGACTCTAGTGTTTCTTCAAATTATTTATGTTATTTTGTACTTCTTTATCAAGATTGTAATTTTATGGACTTCGTATTTGATAACAATTGGATGGTTTGGACCCATATTTGAAATAGATACTTATCTCATCATGTTTGTATTGGATCTTTGTTTTATCCATATTCGTATATGCTCTATATTCGATTTATATTCATATTCACTCTTTATTCAATCCATATCAGTATCTAATGAATATTCGATCCGAGTTCGTATCCGATTATTAATCGGATATAAAAAATGGCAAAACCTTTCCCCACTTTAAATAAGGTTGGTTACATAGATTATTGCTCAAATCCATGTTAAGATATCCGACTATTTTTTAGATGGTTGTCGGCTACCTAACACAATCCATAAGGAAGGATTTGAACCAGGGTTTTTAGGGTGATAGGCATACTGCACTACCATCAGACCATTGAAGGAGTACGAGCAAAATCTTGAGCGATGACAACAAACAAATGAGAGGGTGCAAGCAAAAGCTTGAGTGAAATCTAAAAATCAAAGAAACAAACAAGTACAATAAAATATAAATTATAGAGCATGGCATTCATGATAACAACAAAGTTGAAAAAAAAAGATGCTCCAATGTATATCTTTTTAGACAATGATCCATCGTATATAAGAAACAAAAATTTTTACATGAACCGAAGCTAGTCAACGACAAATGAAGCTCATCTTGGATCCTTGTATCCATAGTCGGCAATATCGCGAAAATCGGTGATATGTCGCTGATATATCTGTATCGACGAGAAGTGGGTACCGATATTCATGTAGATATCCTTTTCCATGATATCGGTCGATATCTCGTGTGATATATCATCATATCAAGCCATATCGCTCGAAATTGAATGGTTTTCAGTACAAAATTTCTCGAATATCGATTGATATCGTCGATATTTCACCAATATCTATATCTATATATACCAATGATATTACCCTTGTAAGCTTGATTTCACTACTTTTTTTGCTACTCCTAGTGCTAGAATACATCATGAATTATATGTTTGATTTCACCAGCGAGACCCCCGTCTAGTAAGGTATGGTACTACACGGGGTGAATACGACGATTCTTCATTTGGTGGACTTCGCTCTCTTTGATAATAGAGATGAAAACAAGTCTAACGCTGATCAAGTTAGAATCATAGGTCCAAAATACATATCAGCAGTCAACTATCAGCATTAACAACCAGTGATTTGTGCAATATAATGTGTACGAGTGTGCTAAATGCACATCATTCTTGCATATAAATGTGTATTTGTATGTTATTTATTGTTTTAATAACTGGGATGATCTTAATTCATGAAAAAACGCTTTTGATACCATTTTCGACCTGGCGGACCAATACAATATCGATATCGATGTTTCCTACATTGCCCTCCACGAAACTCTTGGGTTCTAAACCCCTCATGACTAGGTAATCTCTTTTACAATATTGCATGAATTTACATTTTTCATTTATTTTTGTTAATAGATAAATCTTTATACCAAAGAAACATGCCTCATTAATCATTATGTACATTTTTTGAATCAAATGAGTCATTCATTGTCTTCCATCAACAAAACAAGTGTTCTAAGTGTGCTTAACTTAGCTAGTTTGATTCTAATTCCAATGTTTATTAATCATTAATCAACATTAACAACGTGGATTTGAGCAAGAATCCATGTAGTCGACCCTACTTATAGTGTGAGAAGGTTTAGTACATTTTTAATCAACATTGACAGTTATATGTTCAATATGACCGATATGTGTGATATAAGGATCATAGACGATCTATGCGTGTCATATAAATGCATATTTGTAAGTTATTTAATGCTACAAGAGCTTGGATTAAATCCATTTCCAATATATATAAGTCAGCAATCAACATTAACAATCAACATTAACAGTGATATGTTCGATATGATCGATATGTGCAATACATGGGATATAAATGACCGATATATGTGATATAGGTGTCTATTTGTAAGTTATTTGTTGTTTTAATATCTTAGATGATCTTAATTTCTAAAAAAATGTAAAAAATGACTTTTTTGAGCCAATTCTGACATTTACACAGATATCGTCAATATATTGACGATGTATCCCGATATATCATTTTCCAGGCGGATTGATACAATATCGATATCAATATTTCCTACCTTGCTTGTATCTTCGTATTAGATCAGTTTGGGTAGCAAGAAACAGGGTGATTTTTGCATTAGATCACTTTATTTGAGAATATATTTTTAAAATTTAATCAGATATTACAGTGTGTCCACCACTTAATGGTCTAGTGGTAGTACAGTGTGTCTACCACACAGACCAGGGTTCAAATCCCACTCTTGCAGTGGTTGCGTTAGGTACTCGACAGCCAGCGTGAAAAATAGTCGAATCTTTCAACATAGATTTGAGCAAGAATCCACGTAGCCGACCCTACTTATAGTGGGAGAAGGCTTAGTACATTTTAATCGGATATGGTTTTAAAATTCATATCCGATAACTATCTATATGCATATTCATATTCAATATGGATGATGTGAATATAGATATGGAAAGAGTCACATCCGAACCATATCCGATCTGGTTTCATCCCTAGCAGAGAGCATAAGCCCTTCCAAGAAGATGACATGGCAGAAGAAACGCGAAGATCTAAATTGCCCGATCGTGTACATCATAAATTCTATAATGAGTCTGCAACAAAGGTCGTATCCTCTTCCCCAAATTTTTGCCACCCGTTTCATTAGTAGGGCATTGTTCATATTTCCAGACGAAAGATCCCAAGGCCACCAGACATATCACAGATATCCGAGAAAAGACTTCCATTGATGATATGGCGACTGAAACATATCAGTGATGTATCGTCGATGTGTCACAATGTTTGATAATATGACATAACCCTCATAAATGGTGGAAGAGGTTACCCTCGAGATACTGGACACGAAAAATACGTGGCTTACTCTACTCTATATTCAAATTATGATTTTTTTCATTACTTTAAGTTATACCTAAGAATGTGGTTGAAACGAAGCTCATGTTAATCCCACGTGATTGGAAGCAACAAAGGAGAAGGTAACAACCCTCATAAAATGCGGACATTTTGAAATAATCCCATGTAATAGAATCCAAATGGGCGTATATAATCAATTATATGGCAGATTATCAAAGGGGCAGATATAAAACTAAACTTATCTGGAAGCCAAGGGTTATACTCAAAAAACTGGGAAAACAAACCATGTAGCCATACTTTCTCTTGCAAAGGCGATTGCTAGACCGACGGTAGCTCCTCTAGTGACAACTGATACCGAAAAAGTAGTTGCGTAGAGGATGCTTTCCATGGAGGATGTTATGACGAAAGCGGCAACCATTGAGTCGAAGCCAATGGAAAGGAAGACTAAGATCATCGAGTTGCCGTTAGTTACTAGAGATGCACTGACTCCTCTCACGCGAGGGGAGTTTAGGGTTTTTGCAATAAATGACTTGAGGAGTCGAAACTAAGTGAGGATTTTCGAACCAATATATGGATCCAGAAGATGAGGTTCATGCCTACCGTGGAATTGAATCCCAGGTAGCATGTATGTTAGAGATGTATGAAGATCCTAACATAGGACGTAAGGGTCTAGGAGATCCTAAGAAGAGGAGATCAACGGGTTCCCTGATCGAAGTGGCGGGGGATGCGACATTACTGAAGGCAGTGTCCCAAATGTTATGTTGCTATTCAATATACAATTGGAGTGGTCGTTATGTAAAGAATAAATGGTATTCGGACAAGTACTTAAATTGTTTGGTTATGTATTTATGATTATTTTAAATATAAAATTTATATTAAAGACATATATTCTTATATATGTATAGCCATCAGTTAAAAAGATAAAAGTACAAGTTAAATTTTAAACAAAGTTAAGATGCGCGTATTAATGGGTTTAATTCCAAAAGAAAAGATAATGCATTAACACTTCTATTTAATCATGGTAGTAGAAGCCATTTCTTAAATAAAAAGAAACTACGTGTCAATTGAGATAGAGCTTTACCTTTTTAGTGATAGTGGGATAAACTGGAATCATTGGAAATAAAAAAATGTTTTTTAGCAATCAACCAATGGTCAACCAAATAGTGGGATCAAATATTCGATCGGACAAATATTGATTAAATAATGATTACTCGATTAATCAACTTCCCCATGCACTTCAAAATCAAACCAACTATGTAGTCCAGTCGGCTAAATATTGCAAACGTGATTGCACAAACTGAATATACACTATTAACCTAAATGATTACAGAGGTCAGTTTGGGTGCGGAAGATCTCAGCATTCAGACCTATAGATGTGGTAGGGAGTGTCGATGGGTTGTTAGAGTGGAATAGCAACATGTCTTCATTGGTAGCCGAGGCCACTGGTCGATTCGTATTGACAGTGGTACTGCAGTTTGAGCGTAGAAGCAACAATCTGGTGGTTTCTTCTGTCAATGAGCCACTCGAGGCAACTTTGCGATCAAAGATGTGGGCAAAGACTCGAGCAATTAAAGAGAAGTTTCACGGAGTCGCTTGGATAATCGGGAGACTTCCACGTGATCTATTTTCTTATGACTGATCATGACTTCATGGAGGATTGAATCTAGCTTTAGGTTGTTCAATGACCCAGTCGATGGGAGACTTGTAATTAGAAGCACTTGATGCATTAGATACAAGTTTTACTTGGAGAAATATGGGTATCGATCCAGGCTAGATCGCTTCTTGGTCATTGTGGAGGTGTTGGAGGATTTCTCGTTAGCCTTTATTTCTTCCAGCATGAGATCCAAATCAGATTAAATGCCTCTCATATGGGTTTCTAAGGAGGGGGTCTCTTCTCGCTCATTTTTATATTGGAGAGATCATGGTTCTTAGAAAGAGGGTTCTTGTTCGCCAAAAGGGAGTTTTCCATCACCTCCAAGTTTCGGATCACCAGCCCACCATCCTCATCCCTAAGGACCAAAGTCTTCCATTCCACCAACGACAACCCATGATACTCCCCAAAGGTGGACCAAAAGAATCTCCACATTATTGCCTCCAACTTCACCTTTACCTGAACAGGTAAAAGGCGTGTAGACAAGAATACAGTAATAGCCGATAGAACCGCCTTCAACAGGATCAGACATCCACCTATAGACAAGCAAGTGGCATGCCAACCCGCCAGCTTCTTCTTCAACATCTCAATAACAGAAGTCCAATCTGCTTGTCACAGCGTACCACCCTTGTCGTCTATAAAGCCGCCTCAAAAATAGTCAGCTCCTTCTCACTCATCCCGAAAGGAATAAAAGCAGACTTCGCATGATTGAATCGAAAACCGAAGACCAACCCAAACAGCTCAAGAACAATGCTCATCCCATCCGCAAATGTCGAATACCTCCACACAAAAATGGTATCATCTGCGTATTGGAGTACAGGAATGGAAATCTCCCCCGAACTAAAGCATGCCAAAAATCCCCCTCTAGCATTTAACACCATCCTTATCAAAGCATCTGCAACCACAACAAAAAGCAATGGAGTCAACAGGCACCCCTGCCTCACCCTGCATTGAGGTTAGAAAAAGTCACCCTCTTACTTCCCATTCAGTAAGATTGTGTGAGAAGGCATAGTAACGCATCTCTTCATCCAAACAATTCATTCAATGGAAAAGCCCCTATGATGAATAGACGACCAAATGAACCTCAATCCACGCAATAATTGGCCTTTGAGAAATCCACCTTCTACATGAACCCCTTCGTCTTCTTTCTTCTTCACTTTACTATCTTAGAAGACAAAATGACAACATCCATCATGTAACGGTCAGGGATGAAAGTTGTCTGAGTTGCATCGACAATAGTGCCAGGAACCTCCCGCATCATGTTTGCAAGAACCTTCACCACAATGAGATAAATAGTGTTAGATAAGACAATGGGACATAAGTTCTCCACCTGCATCACCACGTCCTTCTTAGGAAAAAAGGAACAACAAAGACTTGGTCAGTCGCTCGAAGCCACAAATGATGAGGCGAAGCCCTTCCACCACTTCCAAAGTCTCATGGCCCACTAAGTCCCAAAACTCACTGAAAAGGAAAATCGGGAAGCCATCCGTTCCCAAAACGACATCTGCATTCAAATCAAAAGTAGCACGCTTGACCTCTGGAAGCAGAAAAAGCCGCAGCAACTCTTAAGACTGCAAATCAGTCAAAAGTGGGGCATCTCTTCATGTCCATCTAGCACCAATGTAAGGACCACGATTGTAGAGCTCAAAGTAGTGATGCCACACTGCCTCACCAATACGTTGATCACCCACTAGCTCCTCCCCACCCACATCAATTGAGTGAATCAAGTTGTGCCTTCTGTGTCCACTTGCCAACACAAGAAAGAATCTCGTGTTCACATTGCCCTCCTTCAACCACCTTTGCTTCGAACGATGCTTCCACCCAATCTCCCTCTTCTTGTCCTCTTCGAGTAGGATACGATTTTGCCTACATCTTGTTACCTTCTCGCTAACATGCATGTCCCTAGTATCTTCCAACTGGTTAGGGCGCACCACCTCGGCTTGTGATGAATCCCTTTGTTGGCCTCTAAGTAGGGATAAAAAGGATATGGATATGATCGGATATCCACTTACCGTATTCGAAAAGTTTCAAAATACGGATATATGTATCTGACTTTTTATTAAACACGAATACGGATATCAAATTTTATAAATATTCGAATACGGAATGGTTTGAGCTCCAAATTTCGGGTCTGAATCCAGAAATCTAGAGTTATACATGTTCCATTAGTCACTCCTTCTCCCTTCAATACACAATTGTAACAAAGGGAATGGCAAGTAGTTTCCAATTCCAGTACATATTTAATATCATACCATAAATGTAATATAATCACCTCAAAATATCCATCTGCATATTGAAATCTTCCTTTAAATATAATTAATGTATACACCAGTCACAAGCCATTAACGTCTATTCCAATCCTATGACTCCAATTTTACGGCTATGATTGCAAGATTGTTTGCGTCTATTCTCATACCCTGACTCCAATGCCATCATTGTGAGCTCGTTGTCTTACGGCTCCCTGCACCTGATGGTCAGCGACTCGGTCCCTCCCTCGCGGGTTGTGATTCTCTTCCCTTCGTAAACTCCATGATCTGAACAATAAATGATTCAATTATATCACGGGTCCGGAACAGTCCACCCCATGTCACAGTTCCAACATTACAGTTTTGACATCGGTCTTGCTGTATCTTCTATTAAGCTGACCTGACCCTCCATTGCGGAATCATGCATGAATCGAATTGTCAAAAAAATCAGATTTCCCATTTTTTTTAAATTCGAATAGAAATTGAATTTAGATATATTTTAAATAATGTTGTCTAATGGTCTTTAATTCACACTTTAACAAATCCTATGAATTATACTTATGTACTTCAATCACATGAGAATTTTAAAGTTATAAATTTGTATTTTATATATGTGCTCCTCTCTACATGTATTATATATGTGATTTTGTGTAATGAAGAGTTATTATGAATAAAAGATGTTTCTTTCAAGTTAGTAATGCTACTATATCCATCTTAACCATGATTATAGATTTTGATCATTAGATCTGTATTTGCAATGGATATTTTTTGATAAATATCCGTATCATACTGTCATTTTATCCATACCCATATTAGCTTTATATTCAATCCATATTCGTATTCACTCGTTATTCGATCCATAGTCATTTTTCGATGAATATTCGATCCGAATCTATATCCGACTATTTAAGGATATGGTTTTCAAAATACATATCCGATTAATATCCATATCTGTATTCGTATTTGATATAGACGATGCGAATATGGATATGGAATCGGCCATATCCGTACCATATCCAATCTGGTTTCATCCTACCTCTAAGGGCACGACATCTTGATCGAAGGAATCAGCATCCAATGCAATGCTCTAAGCTTGTCTGCCATTTGTTTAGACGTCAAGCCAGTCACATCCTACTCCTGCCAACATCTACCGATCCTTTCTCATAAACCCACCTCTTGCATCCAGGAGCGCTCAGAATTGAAACAGACTACCAAGGCATTGATCTTCTCCTGAATACCAGCAAATTGGCAAATGATCCTAGTGAGACCTCGACGGTGTTGCCACAGAGCTCAACGAGAAATTCTCCAAAGGCCCCACCGAGCCATGAAAATGATCGAGGTGAGACCGAGAGGATGTGCTCCTCCAAGTATATCTCATATTAGCACCATCGAGCACATCCAGCGCTAAGTCCCCCACAAAGACGCTAAAGCAAGAGACCCAGCATCCAAACCACCCCTAATTGGACAATCAGAAGCAAGAAGAGCGACATTGAAATCACCACCAATTATCAACATTGGTGCATGTGGTAATTGGACCATGGAGGGATCCAATTTCTCACATATAGATGCATACTCTAACAATATTATGTTTGATTATATAATATATCTAAGGCAGACACCGTAGTATGTTTCCCCCTTTCTGGTCTCATAAAAATTAGGTTTATGTGGCATTAACGCTAATTCAATGTAAATAACCTCGGATGTGATTTGATGGAAATGAGAAATTAAGGGGTGTAATGATGGAAATGATGATTACATCATCCTCATCAAGTACATGCTTGAGAAAACCACCTTGTTAATCATCTATATCAATTATGCTTGACCCTACTTAGAGTAGGAGAAGACGTCCCCATCACTGGTAATAAACGAATGATAACGATGAGATCAACAACTAGAAAGCCAAACTTGCAATCGAGTTCAAGATCAAATACTTGGAGACGTATTGATATTTTAACGAATATAAAATGGCCACATCCAACAGTAAGCTAACTATTTGCTAGAGAAAATATGTTCTTGATATGCTTGCCCCCCAACTCCCAAAAACCATTGTTTCATTTCCATCCGCAACCAATCCCAATACTTTGAGGCCCTTATAGAATGTAAACTGATTTTTGAGAAGAGGAAGAACGGCAAATCAAGGTGTGCAACTATCCATCACCTGCTCGATTTTTTAAAAATAGTTTCAAGAAAATAAGAGTGATCGCAAGTGTTCTGGGGCCACAAAATTGGAAAAACAATGCCCAAACTATATTGCTTACTTCTTATTTCCGTTTAAACAAAAAGCATCTTCACATGCAAGCTTTTATTATATATCTTTATTGCATCTGGCAGTACGCCATGGAATTTCTTATGCATTAAAATAGTTAACAACTTCCAGCAGTTTTGTCTTCAAGTTTCGAAGGGAAGAAAAATAATGTACCAAGGTAGACGACTTACCTCTTGTGGTAACTCCTTCTGTCCATGTCAAATTTGGAATGTCATCTTTTTTAATCTATTTTAGTCTAAATTTCCTTATTAAGAGAATCATCTTTATCTATTTATCCTTATTGTATGACAATTTATTCCCCGCCCCTAATGAATCAAAAATCTCAAACTTACTTGTAATGAAATTGTTTCCATACATCATAATCTCGGTGGTCAGGAAATCAACCCGTGCGGCCGCATACGCCTATGTGTCCCCTCGATGAACTGCAGAGATGAAGTTGTGCATTATGCTTCCTTTGTGCATATATAAGATGTGTGGCCGCATAATCGGGCCGTGCGGCCACCTAGGGTTTAGATCCGGATACCCCTCCCGAATATGGTTGATCCAAATAGCCCTCTCGACCCCCCACCCCAATACCCCTCTCTCACGAAACCACTATCTCAAAAGCCCCCTCTCACAATGCCCCTCTCACAATCCCCCCCCCCCCCCCCCTCTCCTGATACAATAATACTCCTTAGTGTGAAACTCCTCTGCCTCCAAGCTCTTTTTGCCACTGTGAAACTCCTCCGCCTCCGGTAATCCTAGATACATTTTCAATTTTTCATGCTTCGCCGTCACTGTGAAGCTGCTACTTCTTTTATAATGTCATTTTTTTGCTTTAAATCTTTGATGATTTGCATTATTGTTTTGTTTTTTGGGTGATTCACACTGCTACATAATGCTACATATTCCTATGCTTGAATTATTTTAACCTGTAAGTATGGTGATCATTCAATAGTTTATTCATGTGAGCAAAAAGTTCATTGGAATTGCTCTTGTCATTGACACAAATCTCTTATAAAAACCGATCCAATTTATTCACCTCCAAGTTTTATTGAATCCAATAGCATACTCCTTTATCCCTTGGAAATATTTAAACCATCTTTATTTATGGAGTGAAATACACAACACTTCTCATTTATGATATTGGAGGTTTGAAATTTAAATGGTTTACTTATCGCTGATGCTTTCACAACATTTAAATGATTGTTATTTGAATAGTACAAGTTTAGCGGACTGCATTTATTCATAAATTTAGTTCAACTTTAATAACGTTTCTAGATATTTATTTATTTTTAAAATATAAATTAGAAAACCATGTAGAACTGCATATGCCCCCGCACACTACTTAATCACTATTCAGTGACATGACCGAACGCATACGCATACCGCTTTCATTCCACTATAAGTAGGGTCGGCTACATGGATTCTTGCTCAAATCCATGTTGAAAGATTTGACTATTTTTTACACTGGGCGTCGACTACCTAGCGCAACCCCTGCAAGAGTGGGATTTGAACCATGGTCTTTTGTGTGGTACAAAGCCATATGATGAAAAAAAATTGGAAAGGATTGCAAATCCAATCTCCGAAAAACATGCTATAAAAGAATCCATGCAGCATAACGAAACAAGTCCTATCAGAAAACTCAGCATGTGAACAGACCTGACATCACTTTCCCTTTTGGTTCCTCGGGTTCGTAACTCAAGTTCCTCTCGAATCTTGATCTCATCAAGTAGCTGAATATAGTAGGCATATCTTTCCCAATCCCCCTTAACTAAACACCCAGGTTCACCCAGATGTAAGCAATCACTGAATGAACATCTGAAAGGATCTGCCTTACTAAGCATTTGTCTGATCTGGAAAAAATGAGAAAAATAGTAAAGCGTAGGAAATTATAATAAGCTCAAAATCATTCATTCGAAACGCGAGATGCATGAATTGCGGTGTCCACAATATATTATTAATTAGAAATTTTATATTTACAAGACTGCAAAGCCAACCTCTGGGAATGTCTCCGCGAGGGATTTTTTCGTCACTTTTGTTAAGGTCGGTTGACTAAATCCAGGAGTGTCTGCAAGGTAACCTCCTCCGGTTATTGGCAGCAATGTAACATTTCGGGTTGTGTGCTTCCCTCTTCCACTTCTCTTGGACACTGTACCAACAGGCTGATGTTCAGACCATCTGTTTCCTTCAGCCTGCAAGTATATAAGAACCCAAAATGTTTTATTTTTTAGGAAAAGCTCTCCATGTTAGCCTATCAAGAAAACAAAGCATATGAATCAAGTATCCTCCTGCTACAATATTGTGCACACGAGCTTTTAATATTTTATTGTAAGGGCTGTAAAAAAATGCAAGGAATACGCACATGGTCCAAAAAGCTGTGAACTTCAGCATCTCCAAAATTATGTGAATTGCCTCTAACAGCATTGATAAGGCTAGATTTTCCAACACCACTAGGACCAACAATCACGGTGGTTCTTCCTTTCAGCATGTCTATCAGAGATGCCAGCCCATAACTCTTCTCCACACTACAAAATATCGGCTGATAGCCCCAAGAATGAAGTCTTTCCTCCCATGAGGATATCGTCTAGTGAATCATAAAGCCAAGACATGAGAATAGCCAATAAAAATGTCTAACTAATCTTTTAAATAATAACTCAACTATTAAAAATTTCACTTCATAATTGCATAAATGTGTATCAACAGTTGGCCAACTCAAAAATGTAGATCCATTTTGGAATGCCGTGATTTTATTGGCTTTCATGGACTTGTTATCACAGTATCTAGTATGAAGATTCTCCATGTATAGGTTTCGCATTAGCATTTTATGCACCATCGAAATGGCTTTAGAAATTTCGCAATTTGAACTTTATCATGAATACACCAGTTCATCTGGACTAATATGTGGCATCAAACTCAGATTAGAGTTGCATTTGCATTTCAAGCTAGCACTAGAAATTCATTCTCCACTAACGTCATTTAAATATGGGAAGAACATCTAGTCACACAAAATGAAGATAAAGCCCATTAATCTCCCCAAGAATAAGAACAATTGCTATCAGTTATGTTTGACCACAGAATCACAAGGCATGCACAGGCTATTGGGAAATAGGATATCATAACAAGACAACAGCATTAGATTTTTATCCTACATATGAATACTACATGCACCCACGTAAATGGTCTGATGGTAGTGCAGTGTGCCTACAACCAAAAAGATCAGGGTTCAAGTCCCTCTTTGTGGGTGTCGTGTTAGGTAGTCGACAGCCAGTGTAAAAAATAGTTGAATCTTTTAACATGGATTTGAGCAAAAATTCATGTGACCCTACTTTTAGTGGGAGAAGGCTTCGCCATTTTTTTATATGCATGCTATATAGTTTTCATTCTTTGTCAACAAACTGCATCTTAAAATAATATCCATATCACCCTATTTATAGCCTTTTAATCACTGTTACTGTCAAACCTATTTGCTGCTCAGAACCCGTGTAATCAGAAAATTGGATCACAAGAAAGCTGTTGCATTGGTATATACATTTTAACAATGTTGAAGTCAGATTTCCTGATATTACTTCAAGGAAATTATGAATTGGATGTTGGTGTCACCAACCACATTCCCATGTGATGTGAGAGAACAGGGCATTAAAAAAATCCACATCAAGTAATCTAGATATTTCTCATTCAAAGAAATGTGCATTTTCGGAGATCCACCGTCTTCACATCACCAAGGATACAACTTTAAAGTTTTAGGATGTGATAGTTTCGTGCATTTTTGGGCACTAGAACATAAGTCACTCTTGAGTTTGGCCGTTTCTTTAGAATATAGTTTTATTATCACTTGGTTTGTAAACATGAAATCCCGAATTGACCATATTCAAGTATGGGATTTCATCAGATGCAGTGTGACCATTAGTGGTTAGAGAGCTCATTTTATTTTTCAAAATCGAGCTTTGTTGCAACCTGTTCGACCCATTTTTCTTCATAAAAATGGGTCTAAACTACGTTCACATGATGGTTAGAGCAACTTCGGCTTAAAATCTAGTGGCTGGCAGATAAAGAGTGCTTAACTACAATTCCGTTCCGAACCAACATGACCAAACTGCTAAAACAAACACGCAGTGCAGCAGCTAAACTATCAAAACGCCACACGGCCAACACTGCAAAGCAAAATAGAACAGTTGTCTCACACTACCTCCATGGGCACGAGCTCCATCTTGTTAATGGCGAGGGTGGCCTGGATCCCGGTGGACTCGGCCTCGATGAGGAACCGCGTGAGAGCGAAAGCTTCTAGCCGAGGCTGCTCGATGGAGAACAGCACAAGCAGGTGATCGACGTTGGCAACTGGGGGATTAAAAACTTCGGTCTCCCTACCGAAGGCCTCCTCAATCATGCCTCTCCTCCCCGCCCAGTCCACAGACCCCACGAGTACTCGGTCCCCGACGAGCACCCTCCGCCCGATCTTCTTGGTCACCGCGCGGACCACGCAGAGGAGTTCCTCCCCCGCGTGCGGGCCCCCGCCGAGGACGAAGACGCGCATGAAGTTGGCCTGGGCGGAGGCGACGAGACCGATGGCCTGGTCGGGGAGGAGGGAGGATGGGTCTAGGGTTTCGCGGAGGAGGGGAGAGAGGGATTGAGAAGGGTGGAGGAGAGCTTCCTTTGCGCGGAGGAGGTTGCGGTCGGGGGGGCTCTTGCGGTGGTCGCGTAAGGAGGAGGTGGTGGTGACGACGCGGCGGAGAGAGAGGCGGATAGGAGGGAGGGGTAGCTGCGGAGGAGGGAGGGTTTTGAGGGGAAGGGACAGGCAAGGCGCCATTGGCGCTGTGCCTATACGAGAGGAAGAAGAAGAGGGGAAGGTTTAGCCGCACTGACTGTAGTGGATGACTGGCTTGTGGTTAACGCGGGAGGAGTGGAGTTGGAGAGTGAGCTACGAGCCTACGAGTGAGTGAGCTACTATGAGAATAAGGTCACCCCTCTTAGGGGGTTAAACTCCATTCGAAGGGTTTATACCCTCACAAACTTCTTTTTTTCTCTCTCACGTGGGGTTCATTATTCCTCTCTCTTTTAATACATTAAATAAATCATTTTTTTATCTCTTTCAAAAAAATATTATATTATATCATCATATCATATAAAAATTGTAAACTACTCCACTTCTACTCGCTTTTCCAAACTTTAATACAATCGCATCACAATAACTAAACACTTTTTCAAACTTCAATACAATCATATTACAATAAACACATTATAAATCCATCCCCAGTTTAACCCTCTATCCAAACACCAAAACACAAAAATGGATTACCCCCGACCAATTTAATCCTCCCTAACCCACTACCCAAACACACCCTAAGCGGTTATAATTTTGGATCTCTACCAAAATTAAGTGACCATACCTCCACATTCAAACCATAATCACTGCTTATGTACTTGGTATTGGCTATAATTTACAAAAATATTATGTAGTATTAGTAAGAGGATGAAGGGTTAAGGATTTAACTTGTGTGAGATATCACATTGTTCGAGGAACCTTAGATGCTGTCGAGGTAGAGGATCATCAACAAGGGCGTTCTAACTTCTAGTGCGTTGTAGATTCTTATTCAAGACTTGTATCATTTGATGATGCCATGTAAATCGCTTAAAACATGTGAAGTGTACGACCAACATAATAACGAAAGTTTCGTAAAGGGACTAGAGCAAGCTACTGTGAGACAAAAGATCTTCTTTCTAAAGAGATTCGATTCAAAACTTCTATAAATATACTAAACTTGAGCTCTTGCCCTCTTAGTCTCGTGTTTCTACATGTGACTCTATATCTTTTTAACCTCCAATTCTCTCTCGTCCTCTCATTTGCATCCTTTCCATTTCTCTCGCACGTGGCTCTCTCTTGTGCATGCTCTCTCTCTCTCTCCCCCACATTTCTCTCCCCCGTATATCTCCAATCTTTCGATTTTTTTGGCATATGCCATCTCTCTCCCCTTTAGATATGAGAGAACACAAATCATCAAACTTGATATTAATACCTCTTTCTAGATATTTTTTGACACGTGATTTTTGTAAGGACTTTTTTTATTGTGTATTACTAACTTCATGACCTTTGATGTAATTTACCATTTATTTTATTATTTATGCAATGAAATATTCAACATTAATATTTCAACTCTTGCAGAGTATTGATGTCTAAGTGAAATATTTAATATTCACACAAAAACTAATTCGGGGAAAAATCTGTTAGTACCCTTGGGAAAAAAGCTTTGAAAATATGTAAAATTTGACCACTACGAATTAGAGATTTTATGACGACATGTATCATTCTAACAAATAATTATGACTTTTTTGTATCATATTTTAATTTTAGTCATTGTATTTTTATGATTGCGAAGTAAGGGGATGACATTAGTGTCATTTGACGATTTCGATATAATAATTTTTATTACATTTTATATATCTCTAAAAATTTCATTTTGTTTTACAAAAATGTTTTTTATTTTGAATAGAAAATTTTGATACTATATCATCAAATAAACCATCTCCAACATATACTTTACAGTAGAAATATGAAGGTAGAAGTACCAACATTATATGTATGTATGTGTGTGTGTGTCTATATATATATATATATATATATATATATATATATATATGGGTAAAATGTGTATGCCCCCTAGGGGGAGCTAACTTAGCTCCCCCGCCCCTTTTTCACATATTTTTTATTTTTTTTGAAATCCAAAACCGTGTAAATTCATTATTAAATCCATATATTATGTCATTCAAATTTCATGCGAAACAGAGACTCCTACGACCTCCATCCAAACGGGGTCGATTTAAAAAATCATGTTACCGTTAAAAAAAATGACTGTCTGGATGGAGGCCGTAGGAGTCTCTGTTTCACACGAAATTTTTATGACATAATATAGGGATATAGTGATGAATATTCACGGAAAAAAATTTTCAAAAAAATAAAAAATTTGAAGAAAATAGGGCGGGGGGAACTAAGTTAGCTCCCCCTAGGGGGCAGCCCCATTTTCCTCTCTCTCTCTCTCTCTCTCTCTCTATATATATATATATATATATATTCCTTCATTTTCTTATTGTTTAAAAATCGTAAGTTACGGTATGTAAAATTTTCTAAGTTGTAATTAATATTATTCCGCTCTTTGATGCCTCCAAGAGTAGGGACTAGATTGAAAGCAAATCAATATTTTTCTAATTTTATAGAATATCCTTATCTGATATCTACAAAACATAATAGCCACCATTGGATTCAACTATGGCAGAGATCAACGAATTGTTCTTACTATTTACAATTGTGATCCTCTTGAAGGACTATATCGAAATTGGTGGTGGACATGTATATCTTTCCTTATCGTCCCTTTATACTTCATGGATTTTGCCATGACCCTTAAAGCCTAATGAATCGTATTATAACCTTTGTAATATTTGTAATTGTAATATGATATTGTAATTTTACTAACTCTTACATCACAACCCGTAGAGAGGGATACATGCGTTAAAAAGAGTAAGATTGTAAGTGATTGTTCAGCAGGTGAATAAGGGTGAATGGATAAGGAGAGATAAGGCACTATTTATGTTCGTTTGTAGGGAGATAATAAGGATAAGTGGGGGTGAATAAGGATGGATAGGATGTAGTTATTTGCTTCGCCGTTCGGTTGGCACAAAAGGAATAAGGATGGACAAGGTTTGTAAATAAGGAAAAATAAGACTAGATAAGGTTTGTCAATTAAGGGGGAGGTAGTAGTGTGGTGGTAGGAAATGAGGGAGGCCGATGGATAAGCTATTCATCCTCCTTCCATGAGAAGGGCTCCATGGCGCAAATAACGAGAATAGCACGAGGGATTGGAAGTGGGGGCGAATCCATCCTTATACTTACCTGTTTCTCACGCTATGTTGCGACCGAACAACACCCTAACATAGTGGCATAGATACAAAATAAAATAAAGTTATAATATGATATTTGCATACCATATATCAACAATGATAAATAATAATAATAATAATAAAAGGCAAGCAACAAATGTCTGCTTGCAGCGAATGGGAGCTATAAAAGTAGTAAATTTACCTTATTTATGCATTTAGAATATATTGGAGAGTCTTTGTATTTGAAATTCAATAACATCATAATTTTCAAGTAGGCAAATGATTCTAGGATATCATCGGCATTGTCTATTTTAATGTATCTCTTATCTCACTTAAGCATTTCATCTCTACTACACGATTCAAATAAACATATAAATTTTCACTACACGAAAATTGACATATAAATTTTCACTACACGAAAATTGACATAAGGCAACAAATAATTTAATATCCGTTGCCATATCTTCCGTAGTTAAATATATAACAAGGAATATTATTCGTTGCTTACTTCTTTAAATTTGCAACGAATAATGGTATTCGTTGTTATATTTCTCGCAACGAATCATATAACAACGATTATTCGTTACCGTTTTTTTTCAAATCGTTGCTAAATATGGCAACGATTAGCGTGAATTTTAATGAATAATTCAACGAAAAAATTGTCGTTGTATGGATCTTTAACCACGAATATGATATTCGTTGTTAATTACAAGTACTAAAGATCATTTGGCAGCGAATAATATTCGTTCTTATATCTTTAACATCGGAAGATATAACAACGAATATTCAGATTTTTCTTTGCCTTAGATCTAATTTTTTCGTATATTTATTGAGTTGTTACATGTTTAGTAAATGAATGTATGCATCTAATACAAAAATTACATGTTGTGTTGTATTCATTTTGCTATTGTGAAGGTCGTCGTCAATTTAGATCTAATTTACAGTGTTGGATCATTGTCACTTATTATATACTCATATTATAAATTTGTATAAATAAATCCATAAAGTTGTATTTTTTAAATACAATTATTATTTTCAAAAATACTTTTTTAGTTAAGCACTAAATATCCATGTCATAAAAAAATACTAAATATCCAGTACTAGAAAATAGAGGAAAAAGTATTAGCCATGGAAAATAGAAGGAAACATGAAATATCTAATATTTTTGTCTCATTTCTCCAATGCAGATTTATTTCCTTATTTCCACATTCCCAACTCCATCTTTTTCCTACTCTTTTTCAACCCTACAATTTTTAAAGTTGTAACACCCCAACCTCAAACATAGTGCCATACCTAAAACTCACGAAGCGTGGGTGTGGTTTATAAGTGGTGGGGATTACTACTTGACAACTTAGACTTAAGCATTTTAGGTGGTTGTCATCGGGTTCATTTGAGCCCAAACCCAACAAGTTGTCAGGGCCAGTTTTCCTCGATAACGGACCGGGGACCTAAGTCCGGGACATTACAAATGGTATTAGACAGGGGCAGACCCATTCACATCTCATGGGAGGCACGTGCCCTCCCTAAAATTTGGAAAGTCCTAACAACTCTATTATTAATTTATTACCTAAATGAAATTCTAATGAGTGTGCCCCTCATGACCCCGTCCCGGCCCCTCTCCCGCATTCCTTAAGAATAGGAACCGTCACGTCGTGCCCTCCCTACATTATGCCCTCCCCTCTCGCCTCCCATCTCGCAAACGCATACCCTCTCAAACACCCACCCAAGCCCTTGCGGCTACGGCGTGCCTGAGCCTCACAACACTCACCTCTCGACGTTGTCCGCTCCCTCCCCGGCCAGCTACATCCCCCATCCTCGGGTCCGATTTCCTTGCAAAACATCAATTCGTGCCTACCCTTCTTCCCTGGAGCAGCATCGCAAACATCCTCTTTCGCATCCCCTTTGGAGTTTGGACGCCCAAGCATCCAACTCGAGTTTGGCGAGTTATTATTTGTTACGCCTCCCTTCTTCACGCCACGGTGCTGGCTCCCCGCCTGGCAGCATCCCCGACTCCCTTGCCTAGCAGCAACACCATATGTGCATATATATCATATAAGTGAGTCACACCATTTGTCTTAATTTGTCGACTCCCCTTACTCGCTCCCATGTCGCCTTTGTTTGCTAACTTTCCTTCCCTCTCAGACGTACTAGGCTATCGGCGTCGGGTCCTTGGCTTTGTAGCAAACACATACAGTTGCTCCTTGTCAATAGAGAGGTAAGTGATATAAGAGAAGAAAAATGAATATACAATAATTTGGTGATTTATTCATTCATACTTTTATAGTTTTGCAACATCTTTAAATTTTTAGTGTTATTTATAATGATTGTACTTGTTAAAAATTTTCATTCCAATATTGAAACTCTTCGTTGTCGGACTATCTTTACTTGTCGGACTATATTTTTTGCCAATGCCAATCCAAGATTTTATACTACAATTTAACTAGTGTAGCATATCCGTAAATCGGTCTATTTTCTTTTTTGATTGAACTTAAAGTTAATGTCTGTGTTCTGAACAAGTTCCGACCAGCACATTACTTAGAGAGAGAGAGAGAGTTTCTTGTCAATAGAATATACATTGACAAAGAAAGATGGAATTAGTCGCCACTTATTCTACTATGGTATTCAATAAATGATATAACTTAAATAAAGTGCTCTCTGCCTTAAAAAATAATGGTTCCATCAAAGATTCCATGAGAATCACATCAAAATTATGCTTGAAATAGTTCATGCCCACTCCATCAAATTCCATTTAAACTTCGTATTACATACACTTTCGCCATTTTTAAGATTTGAATGATGATCTTTCAGTATTGGTTTTGTATCTATTTAATAAAGTATTTCATATTACATACATGTATTTTTTTAATGTGTGACTTTAAATATTTCATATTACATGTAGGAATGGACAAATTTCTTATAAGAAAATCTTCATCTTCCTCATTTCAAATACCACTAGTTGATCCAATTTCCTCAAATGAAGAAACAATGGGATCACTAAATAAAAATAAAGTGGGAGAAGCAAGTACAAAGCGGTGTCGTATGGAATTGAATGTTTCGGAATTACCTTCTGATCCTGGACTGCGTTTGCCAATTTCAACTTATCATCCCAATAAACAAGATGATGTTCGAAGGGCATATATGTAAATGTAATTATCTCAACCGACTAACCATGTGTTTCCATTCAAGAAAATTGGAAAAAAGGAAAGAAGATTCAATTCTGCGTGGTTTCAAAAATATCCTAGTTGGTTAGAATATAGCATGGTAAAAGATGCAGCTTTTTACAGATATTATTACCTATTCAGGGTAAATTATACAGGTCAAGGTGGTAATGACGCATTTATTTTTAAAGAATGGAATAATTGGAAAGACAAAAGTGAGCTTGATAAGCATATTGGAAGTCCTAATAGTGCTTATAATTTGGCTCGGGAAAAATGTGAAAATTTAATGAAGTAGGCTTAACATATTGAGATAACATTGAATATGCATAACGATCAAACTAAGAGAGAGTATGGAATATGTCTTTTTGCAACTGTCAATGTTATTCGAGTTTTACTTTCTCAAGGACTAGCTTTTAGAGGACATGATGAATCTGCCGAGTCATCCAACAAAGGTAATTTCTTGACAATACTTAAGACTTTTTCAAAAATCAACCTTGATGTGAATAATGTTGTACATGTAAATGCTTCAGAGAATAATAAGCTCATTTCTCCTAGGATACAGAAAGATGTAACGAGGGCGTGTGCTATCAAAATAAGGAACGCCATCCTAAAAGAACTTAGAGATTCTTTTTTTACACTATTACTTGACTAATCGCGATATGTATCAAATAAAGAGCAGATGGCTATTGTATTGAGATTTGTAAACTCAAAAGTTTTATTAATTGAACGATTTCTTGAACTAGTACATGTTCGTGAAACTAGTGCGGTGACACTCAGTCGATGAAGTATTTGCAAGACAGTTTAAGCATATCAAAACTTCGTGGTCAAGGTTATGATGGAGCGAGTAACATGCAAGGAGAATTCAATGGTCTAAAAAGCATTATTTTAAAGGAAAATTGCTTTGCTTATTATATTCATTGTTTTGCGCATCAACTTTAATTGGCAATAGTTGCAGTTGCTAGAAATCATGATCTTCTTGATAAATTTTTTACCAACGTATCAAGACTATCAAGTTTATTTACTACGTCATGTAAGAAGACTAAATTACTCCGAGAAGCGGAAGCTATTAGAATTGCCGATGCCATTGATTTGGGTGAACTTGAAACAGGAATAGGAATAAATCAAGAAAAAAGATTCTTACGTCCTGGTGATACATGTTGGGGATCCCATTATAAGTGTTTAATAAATTTGATTGACTTATACCCATCCATGATTACCGTTTTGGAGTTCTTGAGAGAAAATAAGAATTTGGGTAAGAGGCACTTGAATATTTGCGCAAGTGGCAAGAATTTGAATATATTTTCTGCTTACACTTAATGGTTGATGTTTTGGGTGTTACATATGCACTTTCTCAATCACTTCAGAGGAAAGATCAAGATATTATTAATGCAATATCATTGGTGTCAGCTGCAAAACAATGTTTGCAAGAGATGAGGGATGATGGGTGGAGTTCATTAATGGAAAGAGTTTCTTCGTTTTGCAAGAAGAATAATATTGATGTTCCACATGAAGATGATATATATCAAGCTACAGGACGATCAAGACGTAATGTTGATAAATTACAGTTATGCATCACTATCGTATTCAGGTTTTTTACACTGTTATCGATATGCAAGTCCAAGAGTTGAATGATCGTTTCACTAAAGCCAATACAGAACTTCTTCTTTGTGTGGCATGTTTAAGTCCGAAAGACTCATTTGCAGCATTTGATATTGATAAACTTATCCATCTTGCCCAATTATATCCGATGAATTTCTCTTCGACAGACTTAGTGCTTCTTCGTAATGAAATGCTGACATATATTAAAGATGTAAAGCATACTTCAGACTTCTCAATGTTAAATCTTTTGACAGAGCTTGCAGAAAAAATGGTGAAAACTCAAAAAAAAAAACCGTGTTTATCCACTAGTGTATTTATTGATTAAGTTGGCTTTGACACTACCAGTTGCAACGGCAAGCATTGAACGAGCATTTTCAGCAATGGCTATTGTAAAGACTCGGTTGCGCAATCGAATGGGAGATGAATGAATTAATGATGCTTTACTCGCATACATTGAAAAAGATATATTCGATTCTATTACGGATGATGGTATTGTGATTTGTTTTCAATATATGAAAACTAGACGTGGTAAACTTTAAATGCATGTGTGTATTTTTCAAATTTTTTATATGTATAACAACTCTTTTATATGGTGTGCAATCTTTTATTATTATTATTATTATCATAGTTTATCAAACAGTCAGAGTGCCCCCCTCAGTCTGTAATGTTGAGTCCGCCACTGGTATCAGAGCCAGGTTCTCTCTGATAGTGGAAAGGGCTACCCGAGAGGTGGAGCCGCTACAAAGAGGCTGGAGGAAAAGGCTACCCAGAGCGTGCAACCGTCACTGTCACTGGGAATAAGTGATGTGCCATGTCGCAACGAGGACGTTGCGAATATAAGCGGGGAAGGTTGTAACACCCCAACCCCAAACATAGTATCATATCTAAAACTCACGAAGTGTGGGTGTGGTTTATAAGTGCTGGAGATTACTACTTGACAACTTGGGCTTAAGCATTTTGGGTGGTTGTCAACGGGTTCATTTGGGCCCAAACCCAACAAGTTGTCAGGGTCAGTTTTCCTCGATAACGGACCGGGGACCTAAGCCCAGGACGTTACAAAAGTAGTTGGTGATCCCTCTTCTGACAAGTGAAGAATAGTTGTGCTACACTCATGGTTGATATCTACTGTGGTTTATGGCCTATGTAGGTATCCCTCTCTCACATTTCCATTTGTGACTGGTTATCCTTCCATGCTAAAATATAACGATGGCTCTAATTGTTTAAATGGTACTGATCATCACATGGGTATACCAGCTCCTCTCAAAATCATTTTGAGTAAATTACAATTTGGGTCCCCGTCTCTGGGTCCGATCCCATAATGGGTCTCGATCTTTAAATTGTAACGATTCGGGTCCCAGGGCCATTAATGTAAGGATCTTTTTAGGGCTAATGACGAGTATACTCTTGTTTAAAAGTTGGAACCCAACCCCCATTCCCTTCCCAACAAGGGCATATTCGTCATGAAGCCCAAAATTTCCATTTCCTAAATGGTCCTGGGACCTGAATCGTTCCAATTTAAAGATTGGGACCCATAAATGGGACCCAAATTGTAACTTACCCAATCATTTTTGGTTGTTGCTTCATATATCGCAAATCCGGTGTCCTTCATGGCTTTAAATTTAGATTCCGATGATCGTCACAATGTGAGGTGATTTTATCATGCTACTTATTTCTTGGTATTTCATTGCTTCAAATTAAACAATAAGTTTATATTTTTCACATGAGCTTAATCTTGGCTCACATTAACTTGCAATATTTGTCTATAATAGCATAATATGACAGTATTTTAATACGAATTAAATTAATACACTTAGATTATCAATTTACATCTAACATTCAAATAAAATGAACCAGAGTATCAATATTTAAAACCAAAACGGATGAAATATGAAACCATCAAGATGCCATATGTAAGCATAGCCCTCCTCCTTTTTGGTACAACACAAGAATCCTCTACACGTACCTATGTATGAGGTAATTTTCATATTTTTTTTTTGCATTTAGGTCTCCCATCTAATATTTTGAACATTTACCCCGTGCATGTTTTGTATTTCCTTATAAGCCCTTTCAATGGACTTTTAAGTTGTTTTCGAATTTATATTTGATCATCAATCCATAAAAGTTCATTGTGTTAAATCTTGCTTAATTTGTAACATTCTGAACTAAATTTTTTATGGCAGGACTACAACAAATCACATCAAAATTTTAAGATTCTTGGCCCTATTTGCTATTTTCCCTTTTTATTTTTCATGCATTATCATTTTTACTACAAAAATCACTTGGAGACAATTTAATGTTAGCTAAACTTGTAAACTCTTAGGAGCTATACAAAAACCTCTCTCGGATTTCTAAAATACAGCTCAAGTCCAAAATTAAAATTTATTTTCCCTCTTTCTTTCAGAATTCATAAAAACTACAACAACAAAAAACTACGAAGATGAGAATTATCTTATATTTCATTAGTTGTATCGCCAATAATTTTATTTTTAGAGTTATTATTGTCTGGTAATTTTTAAAATTGAAAAATATATAAACTTCATAACCGACTTTGAAATCACTAATTTCGTATGTTTATCCAAAATTTCCAAAAAAAGCCAGAAAATATCTCCTTATGTATATTTATATCCTCTTTAAATAGTTATTAAAAATATTTCGTCTTGCATGTAAAAACCCCAAAACACTATTAAAAATTATAAAGATCGTATTAAAATACATACAAATTATAAAATAATAAAAATATATATAGTTATATTCGTTATTCTACCTATTATATAAACAAACATTCCTTCTTATATATATCACCTATTTGTATTTATCACTCAATTTCTACTCTAAATATATGTGCATATATTGTTTTCCCTTTAACCATCTATTAGAAATAACTTTGAAAATATGAAACAAAAACAAGATACGAATATATAAATTAAAACCAAATATTTAATTTAAAATCTAAAATAAAAATAATACTCAGTATATTAATAAAAATATGTACAAATCACAAACCACCAAAAGTAAATAATAAAACATTGGATAAAGAATAAAAGCCTAAGAAGTCAATCCAACTATATCCTTCCCTGAGTTTGATATTGAGATTTTCACAAGCAAGATAACAAACCCAATTGCTTGATGGTGGAACATCCATCTAAGTCCCCTCACAGTCTACACCTCTGGCTTATGATCCATGTGCTTTCCAATGTCTAGTTCCTCCAAACTAATCAAACAAGATCCCACCCATCTGAGATGCTTGATATATAATATATAGAAAGCCCAAACCATATATACAATGAGTCTGGGTGGGGTGTATCAGTCTTCCAATCTAATCTGTGTGTGGCATCACAGTTGTCAACAACATAAGCAGTCAACAACCCGGTTGGAAGAAGCACCAAAAGGGGAAAGTCAATGCATGAGTAGTTCCTGAGAGACATAATATAAACTTAGTAATTGTTTTTGAGAAGTCGGATTGTCTGTGGTATATTGCGAAATCACGGTCTAGAGTCCTCACCCATCCACTCGAACATCATTATTAGACAATATCTCCTCCTATTTCCTCTGGTTCAACAACAAACACAACCATACCTTTTTCGATCTAAGTTCTACCGCCATCATCTTTCCTTTGTCGTTGAGAACATCTCTCCGCTCGTAGTGGCCCGATTTACATGCCAACCTCACTAGCATGGGAAGTTGAAAGGAAGGTTATCGTATTTGCACGATCATAAGAAAGCACACCTTCATTGTTGATTCTCAAGAAATGGCCCATTGTAGGTGTAACGTCCCGGGTCTAAGTTTGGGGTTGGGGTGTTACAGTAGGATATCCTAATGAGGGACTTACAATCAACGGTATTGTTCGTCGAGTTTTTCATGAGTTTTGTTGTGAATATTTATCCATAATTGATGCACTCTAAATCACAAAGCTTCCTCCTTTACCATACTTCAATCCCCTCTATTGTTTTTTTTTCTGAAATTTTCACTTTGACTTTTTGCAATAACATGACAACTTTATCCCATGTCACCAAATCAAGAACCATCAAATTAATTCCAATAATTTCCTACACTTTATCTTTGTCAATAAACCATTCATTACCCTCTCCATGTGTGTTCTCATACCAACATCCTCCACCTCTTAAATATAACTCTTTTCTAGGATCTCAGTAATATCATGAAGGCAAAACCTGTTGTCAATAATCAATCATGACCGAACCTTATTTTCACTGTTTTGTTCTATCTCAGATTCAACTCGATCCATCATCCTCCAACCTTAGATTTCCTCTATAAAGATTACGACCGTCGACCTCATATTCCCTTCCAATATCAATCTATTATCGATATATTTTTTAATAATAGACCGGTAATCGGGTAGGGTGGAGTATTGGGCGCGACCCGGCCCAACCCGAGAAATCTCGGTCCGAGCCCATCAATTTCCGCAGGCCTCGGATCGGATCGAGGCCCGCTTTTTTTAGAAAACCGAGGACCCAGGCCTGACCCAAGGCCCCCGTGATCGGGCTCGGGTTCGGGCCGGCTAAACCCGCACCGATTTCGATTCCATGAAGTTGCACTTTGATTTCAATTTATTGTAATTGATATAATTCAACCATAACACATGAATATAGGATGTATTGTTCTGATATAATATTACTATTCATGGATGAAGGAAATGTTGGATGTATTGTGACTATAAATCAATGTTCCCTAATTTAGTTCTAACATGATATTTTGAAATATGGGGGGCCCAAGCCCGGCTCATTTGTATTTCGGGTTCGGACCCGGCCCAACCCAAGCATAATATTTTTGAAATATGAAGGTCTGAGCCCGACCCATTTATACATCAGGTTCGGTCCGGGCCCGAACTTTTACGGGTCAGGTTCGAGCTGACCCGACCCAATGCTCCACTCTAATTTCGGGGGTCTGGAGCGTCCCCACTTGGATTCTAACCCAAGTCCTTTAAAGTGGAGGCACACTGCTCTACTACCAGACCACTCCTTGGGTTCAATCTATTATCGATAGTTTGCGATGCTTCTTCTCCTAAAAAAAGGAGACCGACCAAATGCAATTGCACCACAACATAGTTCAATTCATAAATGACAAAGATATCTTCATCAATCCTCAAGTACAAGCCCTATACAACCTCCAATTCAATGTCAAGAAGATACTCCTAGTCCTAATGGACAAGAAGAAGTATGACAATCTTCCTCCATACCCTCTACTCAAGATCCTTCTCCTCCTCATCATGCCTCTCATGTTGGTTAAGCTTCTCTCATAGCCAAGGAATTTATAGGGCGAGCACTTATCATCGTAAAGGACCAATGAGAAGAAGTATCGAAGTAAGAACAATAAGGCCATGTTTGGATTGAGGGTTAACCTTCCCTTTGGGGGGTTTACCCCCTCCCTCCCCCCAAAACTCACCCCTTCTCTCACTTGTGGGGTCCATTCTTCTTCTATTTTTTAAAACATCATATAAATCATTTCTCTTTCATCTATTTCATCAAAAAATAACATATTATACCATCATATCATTTAAAAATTATAAACTACTCAACTTCTATCCACTTTTCTAAACTTTAATACAATCACATCACGATAACTACTCACTTTTCCTAACTCCAATACAATCATAACAAAATCCTCTATCCAAACACCAAAACACAAAAATAGATTACCCTCCTCCAGTTTACCATGGGGTAATCCGACATCAAACGACCCTAAGAAGCGGAGGGTAGGGGTGTCTATCGAGTTCAACGAGCCGAGTTGGCCTCAACTCGGACTCAAACTTGAAAATTTCTTTCGTGGATTTTCATCAATATATCCCTATATTATGTCATTAAAATTCCGTGCGAAACAAAAACTCCTACGGCCTCCATCCAGACGGGGTCGTTTTTAGCAATTCTGTTACCGTTTAAAAATGTCTGTCTGGATGGAGGCCGTAGGAGTCTATGTTTTGCACAAAATTTTAATGACATAATATAGGGATATAGTGATGAAATTCCACGGGAGAAATTTTTTTAAAAAAATAAAAAAATCGGGCGAAGTGTGGGGGGAGGGGGCAAGTTAGCTCCCCCCAAGAGGCAGCCCCATTGAACTCATATATATATATATATATATATATATATATAGGATTTTTATCCAGAGAGCACTGTGTCCATTTGGTATGAGATGAGCCTCTAATTCCAGCCGTGAGATTTGTATCTCTCAATCCCTTAAAAATAAGAACCGTAACTAAAATGGAAGGAAAGCTAATTGGAAATATTAAGCATTTCTATAATTAGTATATGATTATTGAAACCTCTCTTTGAGAGATCAACGAGAGGAGATTGATCTGGCATTTTTTGATCCAGCGATTTGCAAAGTGAAACGATCAATCGTGGAAATAGAGGGGAACGTTTTTATCTATTGCAAGGTATTGTATTTCGATTAGATTTTTATTTTTCGTATTTTGATTTGAATCTGATAGTATGTAGAAAGAATACGTTTTTTTTGACATTTTGATTTGAATCTGACTGATTATAGACCATATTTTTTTATTTTTTTGTTATGTTTCTGGATCATGAGAAAGTGTGACTTGCAAAGATGAATTGCGATGTATGATTTCTCTTTGGATTTCAATTTCAAATGAAACGGATGACTTACGATGGGTTTGTATCATGAAATCTCAGAAGGAATGATGATCAGTGATTTGCATTTGGATATTGAGATTTAATCTGAGAACGTTTAAAAGAATCGTGAGGATACTGATATTGTATCAAAAGTTACTGGAGTAATTTACTTATGAGATATTTTATGTTACTAATGCTAACTCAATTGTTACTTGTCATATAACAAACGTTACTAACAATTCATTACAAGTTACTTGTCATTGAATGAACAAGTTACTTGTCATTGAATGATTCTTACTGGAGCGAGTATATTGCTGAGTTACTAACAAATCATTGCTTGTTACTTGTCATATAACAAATATTACTAACAATTCATTACAAGTTACTTGTCATTGATTGATTCTTACTGAAGAGAGTATATTGATGAGTTACTAACAATTCATTACAAGTTACTTGTCATATAACAAATGTTACTAACAATTCATTACAAGTTACTTGTCATTGATTGATTCTTACTGAAGAGAGTATATTGATGAGTTACTAACAATTCATTACAAGTTACTTGTCATATAACAAATGTTACTAACAATTCATTACAGGTTACTTGTCATTGAATGATTCTTACTGAAGAGAGTATATTGCTGAGTTAATTTTCTTTATACAATTCTTACTATTCACGGATATAAATTAACTTGTTTTTTCTTGCAGAACAATGCAACAATTTGGTGTCTTGAAGAAGATGCTGTTATGCCGAGGAGCGAGAGCAAAACAACATCATCTAAATGAACTAGAAGACAATTGAAATTTGGATGTTCACCATATAACTATAATTAAGTAATTTATGTGTGACTTTTAGTAACACTTGACGTATTATAAGTAATAAAAGAGGCTACATAAGTAAAGAAGGTGTGATTCGATCAGTATGTCAAAACAAAGAATAAAACAAGTAAGATATATAGAAGCACCAATAACATGTTTTAAATTGTAGGTAAAAGAAGGTAATGGAATAACATCTCTTCAATCGACTCTGATTTCTATTTCTGAGACAAGTAACACCCAACAAATAGCAAGTAACTTATACAAACGTTATCATTAATTTTTTACGAATAATAATCATACATGAAAAATAACATTGTACTAAGTAACTATATCATCAGTAATAATCAGAATGAGTTCAGTAATATGAACATTTGTAATTAGTTCAAGTAACAATCAAAATGAGTTCAAGTAATGGTTACTATGAGATCAGTAATAATAAAATAAATAGTTAGTAAGTCACGGACATTGCTCAAGTAAGAAAGTAACATATAATCATTAACATATTCACCTTCTATACGATTAATATGGAAATAGTTCTTTGAAAAAGAAGTTATTAAATACATACACATAAGGAAAAATGAATTAGTGAAATAAACAGAATGCTTCGTTGAAGAAAAAGGAAAAAATATTATAGAAATGATGGAATATGCATTACATACACAATTGTATTACTAATCATTTGTTATGTTATTACTGATCTCGCCACACACATTTACTTGACCATTGTATACGTATTACTAAATTCTGCACATGTTAACTATTTTGGATGAAAATTACTGATCATTGTCTTCATATTACCGATCTCATAATAAGCATTTACTTGACCAAAGTATATTTGTTACAATCCCGTCGTTTCTAAATGCTCGACCAGGGAGAGGGCTGGTTTTGCGAAGAAGGATCTTTACCTATTCTTCACTGAAGCAGAAGAAGGAAATTTGCCTATTCATCACTTCAGCAGACGAGGGTAATGATTTGAGGGAAGATTGCAATTTGCCTATTCATCACTGCATTCCCGGGTATCAAATCAAATGGCAGGTTGCTTTTCCTACGCTGTATTGTCTCTCTTCCACCCCTTTCCAAATAGCATTATAGGGGGCTAGTTTGAGTCAGAAAGATGAGTGGATCTTAATAATCCGTACGAAATCATTTATTTGAATATTTTCTTTCCAAAACCGTCATCCCTTTTTTAAGGACACTGTATAATTGGCAATATAGTCATTGTTAAATATGTGGCAACCTATAATTAGAAATATAGCTATGACTAATACCGTCGCCTACCAAATAAAACCAACACATACACGTGGCGAACCCACGTTTGGTACACACCATAACCCAAATCGGCACAGGGCTCTCTGAATAAGCCCTCTCTCTCTCTCTCTATATATATATATATATATAGGGTTAAATGAGGCTACACCCATGTTGTAGTCAATTGGCTACTCCCACCATATTTTTCCCTCATTTTTTATTTCTTTGGAAAATTAAATTTAGTATATTCATCACTATATCCCTCTAACATTCTATTAAAATTTCGTCAGAAATAGAGACTCCTAAGCCCTCCATCCATACGTCATTTTTTAACGGTCGCAGGATTTTTTAAATCGACCCTGTTTGGATGGAGGTCGTAGGAGTCTCTGTTTCTGATGAAATTTTAATAGAATGTGAGAGGGATATAATGATTAATTTACAAATTTTTATTTTCCAAAGAAATTAAAAAATGAGGGAAAAATAGTTGTGGGAGTAGTTAAGTTGGCTACAACTAGGGAGAATACTCCTTTTCCTATATATATACATATATATAGGAAAAAATGGGGCTGCCCCCGCGGCCCGCCCAATTTTTCGTCAAATTTTTTTATTTTTTGAAAAATAACCCATGTATATTCATCCCTATATCCCTCCTATATGCCATTCGAATTTTGTCATAAACAGAGACTCCTACGGCCTCCATCGAGATGATGTCGATTTAAAAAATTCTGTTACCGTTAAAAAATGACTGTCTGGATGGAGGCCGTAGGAGTCTCTGTTTCCGACGAAATTCGAATGGTATATAGGATGGATATAGGGATGAATATACATGGTGTTATTTTTCAAAAAAATGAAAAAATTGTCAAAATAAGGCGGGGACAGCCATGTGGCTGCCCCTAGGTTATATATATATATATATATATATATATATATATATATATATATGGAAAAATGGGGCTGCCCCCTGGGGGCAGCCAACATGGCTTCCCCCGCCCTGTTTTTTGGTATTTTTTTATTTTTTTTGAAAAATAAAACCATGTATATTCATCCATATATCCCGCCTACATGCCATTCGAATTTCGTCAGAAACAGAGACTCCTACGGCCTCCATCCGGACAGTAATTTTTTAATGGTAACAGGAGCTGCCCCCTAGGGGCAGCCAACATGGCTGCCCCCGCCTTAGTTGGGCAAATTTTTTTTATTTTTTTTTGAAAAATAACACCATTTACATTCATCCCTATATCCCTCCTATATACCATTCGAATTTCGTCAGAAACAGAGACTCCTACGGCCTCCATCCGGACAGTAATTTTTTAACGGTAACAGGATTTTTTTAAATCGATACCATCGAGATGGAGGCCGTAGGAGTCTCTGTTTCTGACGAAATTCGAATGGCATATAGGAGGGATATATGGATGAATATACATGGTTTTATTTTTCAAAAAAAATAAAAATACGCCGAAAAATGGGGTGGGGGCAGCCACATTTTTTCCTATATATAGGGTTAAATGAGGCTACACCCTGGGTGTAGCCAATTGGCTACTCCCACCTCATTTTCCCTCATTTTTAAATTTTTTTGGAAAATAAAAAATAGGGATTTTATCACTTGTGCCCCTCCGAGATTTCGCAATTTCAGTTATGCCCCTATCATTTTGGTAATATCAGTTGTGCCCCTCAATTCTTGCTAATTTATCACTTGTGCCCCTCGGGTTAGTGACCGTCCGTCCACAATGCAAACGGTCGTTAACTTTGAGGGCAAAAACGGAATTAGTTTTAATTTTTTAGGTTATATCGTCATTTTACATCCTCTTCCTCCTCCTCTTTCCCCATCTTCTTCCTCCTCCTCCAACCTCCTCCTCCCCAGCCCGCACCTCCACCCAGCTCCGCCCCGAGCTCCCCGCAACTCCTCCCTAGCTCCGCAACTCCTCCCCAGCCCGGCAACTCCTCCCAGCGTGCACCTCCTCCCAGCTCCGCACCGCCCCCTCCCGCACGGCGCCGCGCCTGCTCCCCTCCCCCTTCCCCGCTTGCTCCCCCTCCTCCTGCCCCACACGGTGCCGCCCCCTGCCCCGCACCGCCCCTCCCGCACGGCGCCGCCCCTTCTCCCCTCCCCCTTCCCCGCCTGCTCCCCCTCCTGCCCCACATGGTGCCGCCCCCTGCCCCGCACCACCCCCTCCGCACGGCACCTCCCCCTCCGCCCCCCGCGCCGCCCAGCCAGCCCCTCCCCCGCGCCACCCCGCCCCGTACCGTGTCGCCCATGCGCTGCCTAGCCCTCCCTCCCCCGCGTCGCCTAGCCCCACACCGTGTCACCCCCGTGCCGCCCAGCCCCCCTCCCTCGCGCCGTCCAGCCCCGCACCGCACCGCCCCGTGCCGCCCAACCCTTCCCTCCCCCGCACCGCCCAGCCAACCCATCCCCGTGCCGCCCAGCCCTCCCCTCCCCCGCGCCGCCCAGCCCTGGATCGTGTCACCCCGCGCCGCCCAGCCAATCCCTCCCCCAAGCCGCCCAGCCCCGCACCGCACCGCCCCCGTGCCGCCCAGCCCTTCCCTCCCCCACGCCGCCCAACCAACCCCTCCCCCACGCCGTCAAACCCTCCCCTGCCCCGCGCTCCCAGCCCTTCCCTCCCCCACGCCGCCAGCCCCGCACCGCCTCCTCCGCCTCGGCTACTGTAGGTGCATAGCAAGGGAGGGCACACGGGGGAAGAACGCGACGGCTGTAATCAATGGTTAGGGCAGCAGGAGGGCATGGTGTGGTCGTGTGTGGTGCAGGTGCAGGCGAACTCCGGGCGGAGAGGGAGGAGGAGGAGGTTGGAGGACGAAGAAAAGGATCTGGACAATAATACCCCTCTTAAATGCACCAAGGTTTGAAAAAACCATGGTTAAGTCAATTCATTGACGGTCAACCTGACGGAAGGGCACAACTGATGACGGAGAAAGAATTGAGGGGCACAACTGATATTACCAAAAAGATAGGGGCATAACTGAAATTGTGAAATCTCGGAGGGGCAGAAGTGATAAAATCCCTAAAAAAATGTATATTCATCACTATATCCCTCTAACATGTCAATCAAATTTCGTCAGAAAACAGAGACTCCTATACCCTCCATCTGAAGGGGGTCATTTTCAGCAATTCTGAGACCGTTAAAATTTGACAGTCTTGATGGAGGGGATAAAAGTATCGAATTAAGTCGAAATTTGAATGACATCATGGTGACATATTGTGATCTAATTTCCAATAGGTTTCATTTCAGAAAAATAAAAAAATATAGGGAAAAAGAGGTGGGAGCATGTAAGTTAGCTACACCCAGGGAGCATACTCCTTTTTCCCATATATATATATATATATATATATATATATATATATATATTGGGTAAAATGTGTATGCCCCCTAGGGGGAGCTAACTTAGCTCCCCCCGCCCCTTTTTCACAATTTTTTTTTATTTTTTTTGAAATCTAAAACCGTGTAAATTCATTATTAAATCCTTATATTATGCTATTCAAATTTCATACAAAACAGAGACTCCTACGACCTCCATCCAAACGGGGCCGATTTAAAAAATCATGTTACCGTTAAAAAATGACTGTCTGGATGGAGGCCGTAAGAGTATCTGTTTCACACGAAATTTTTATGACATAATATAGGGATATAGTGATGAATATTCACGGAAAAAAAAATTCAAAAAAAAATAAAAAATTTGAAAAAAATAGGGCGGGGGGAGCTAAGTTAGCTCCCCCTAGGGGGCAGCCCCATTTTCCTCTCTCTCTCTCTCTCTATATATATATATATATATATATATATATAGGGAAAATGGGGTTGCCCCCTAGGGGTAGCCAACATGGCTGCCTCCACTTCGTTTTTCGCAATTTTTTTATGTTTTAGAAAATATCACCATGTATATTCATCCCTATATCCCTCTTATATGCCATTCGAATTTCGTCAAAAATAGAGACTCCTACGGCCTCCATCCAGACGCTATTTTTTTAACGGTCGCAGGATTTTTTAAATCGACCCTGTCTGGATGGAGGCCGTAGGAGTCTCTGTTTCTGACGAAATTCGAATGGCATATATGAGGGATATAGGGATGAATATATATGACGATATTTTTCAAAAAAAATAAAAAAATTGCCCCAAAATGGGGCGGGGCAGCCATGTTGGCTGCCCCCCTGGGGGCAGCCCCATCAACCCCTATATATATAGGAAAATTATCCAATGATCCCTATGCCCATTTGAGATGAGATGAGCCCACTCATTTTTTACCATTATTTTCTATCCTTTTGATCTTAATAGGTATTTGTTTACACATGTTATATCATATTCTTACTACTAGTAACTATTTTCAGGAAAAATACCTTAAAGTCATACAAAATGATTGTATTATTATTTGTATTACTAGTCTCATTTTTATTCTTACTAATGACCATTTCTTGTGAATCTAAGCTTTTCTTTATATGAAAATAGTTACTAATAGTAAGAATATGATATAACAACAGTAAATAAATAAGCATTGAATTCAAAATGATGGAAAATATTGGTAAAATATGAGTGGGCTCATCTCATCTCAAATGGGCACAGGGCCCATTGGATAAGCCCCCTATATATATATATATATATATATATATATATATATATATATGGGTAAAATGGGGCTGCCCCCGGGGAGTAGCCAACTTGGCTACTCCCACCCCTATTTTCCCTTATTTTTTTATTTTTTTGGAAAATAAAAATTTGTATATTCATCATTATATCCCTCTCACATTATATTAAAATTTCGTTAGAAACAGAGACTCCTAAGCCCTCCATCCAGACGTCATTTTTTAATGGTCGCAGAATTTTGTAAATTGACGATGTTTGGATGGAGGCCGTAGGAGTCTCTGTTTCTGACGAAATTTTAATAGAATGTGAGAGGGATATAATGATGAATATACAAATTTTTATTTTCTAAAAAAATAAAAAAATGAGGGAAAAATAGAGGTGGGAGTAGCCAAGTTGGCTACTCCCTGGGGGCAGCCCCATTTACCTATATATATATATATATATATATATATATATATGAGGAGTGATCCTATAAGAGCCAAAAACTGTGAGAGCATTAGAGCATGCATTCTGGA
>JAZKJV010008057.1:0-175842 GCA_037367405.1 Ottelia alismoides | reverse complement strand
TTCATTAGCTGGAATATGCACCCCCTCTCCATTCAAGAGCACCTTTCATTGGCCACCTTCCATCGTCGCGTGGGTCTGGACCCTCCCACCGATTGTCAGCGCTCCGATGGCCGTCGCAGTCACCTTGCGGAGGTGATCCAATCTTCAACTGAGCGTCTAGGCCCCGGCGGAGTGGTGGGAGATCGCTGGAGGCCTACCATCACCACCACCTTTGCAGCATAGGAGGAGCTCCAAAGTAAGAAGATACTGTTGGATGGTGCCTCCTCGGTGACCATCCAACGGTTTTGAAGTATCCACGATTCCTCGCCATAACTGGGATCGAGACATCATTCCGAAGCATTGTTGTGCGCCACATGTACCCCGAACCTGCTCCGGACCTCCGAGCCTAGCCGCGTGTGTTCTATGCGTGTGTGGCTAGGTTGTTTGCAAATAACACCCCACAACTCCTCCATATTACAACCAGGTCTCGCTCAGGTGCACGTGTCTTACGTGTCGCGCTTGGGAAAATTTCATTGAGGCCCTGCTGGGTTTTATAAATTGCACTTATGCCCATGAAGGGACAATTTGCAATATTTATCCATTTATTTTGCACCTTTTTACTACATTTATGCCCCTAGACTCAAAGGCTCATGAGCATACAAACTCCGATTTAGTTGATTTTAATTTCATTGTGTTGCTTATTTTATTCTCTATCTAATGGCATCAATTATTCCCTATTTTGACACTTAATTAAACATGCTAAAATTTGAGATATATTGTGTCTATTGCTCTTTACTTCTTAATTCCATTTGCTCTTTTATTGATTAAATTTGTTGCATCAAATGCCTCTGAAATTGAACTAATGTTTATTGCACATTAACTTGGATATTTCTAGGGCAAAATAATGCATTGTTCCTTGCGTGATTATTTGTTGCATATCATACACTTGCATCTTATTTAATAAAATCATATAAAAATTTATGGATAGTTTCAATTATCACATTGTATATTTGTTCATTTTGTTGTGTGCATTATATCTGCATTATGAAGGCCTAGATCTATGATTATAATCACTCAAATTAAATCAATAATTTTTGATAGATAGACGAGGAGGCCCATGTCATTGTGTTCGACCTTGATATACTTACCAAGTGAAAATTCTCCATATATTCAAAAGTGTGGTTTTTTCTAGATAGAAATCTATCTCCTATACAACAATAGTCGAATTTTAAAGAGGTGCATTTTTGATTCATCAACCATCTATCCTCTTTTACATTTGCTCCACTAACCTGGTCATGTAGTCAAGAGTGGGGTCCATGGGAGGGAAATCCAATGACTCAACAACGAGTGGGGTTAATGGTGGATAGCGCGACTATGGTGGTGGGAATAGTGGAGGAATATACTCAAAATCCAATTACTAAAATTGCGGGTTTATTGGTGGATATGTACAAGGAGAAAAATTAGGAGGATAATCATTATGACAAAATGGAGATGCATTGATTGGAGTGGAATGAGAGAGATCCGTAAAGTCTGGATAAAAATTGCTCCAATCTGTCATCTTTGCTATAAGAGGTGGGATCAAGATATGAACAGAAAAAGGCACAAATCTGTAGAAAGATCAAATATACACAAAACAAACATAAATCAAACCCCTCAATTCACCAACTCAACACTGTGAAAATCATGAAGGTTCGGTCTTTTATCTTTTTTATTTTATAGTTAGGTGATAATGCAATTATTTACAAACTCATAGGTGAAGTCTCATAAAGTAGTTTGTGTCCAAGTCAGCGAAGCACACCTACTCAAACACAAGACTATATGAATTAAGGTTTGAGGCAAGTACTTGCAACAATAACAGGACCCGAAAGTCAGTCCAAGCGCTTAGGGCACAAGTCTAGGGCTTTGGGCTCTATTCGTTAAGTGTATGTGCCTAACTCAGTTGGGAGTGTACCTGCACTAATGAGGGGTTTAATCTCCACAAAACAATGAATTTATCCTTATCTTTCTTTTTAGGATCGAGTTTAATTAGCAGTTCTAATCTTATTGGTTATCATTTTTTGTCTTTTTGAAGTAAGAAAACATTTAACGAATTTTCCAATTCCTTTTTATTTTCCTAAGTTCAAGAAATATGGGAAGGAATTCAGAAAAAATGATGTGTGACAATCAATGAATGCAAATGTTAGAGATAGCAATGCATACTGACTCCAGCAGTCTACATGCAAGATGATCCAGGCATAAAAATAAACCAACCCTATATGCGTGCAAGCGAGAACCGACCTAGCAGAAACTTCTACTCGTAAAGCATAGATTTAATAATTTTGACAAAGTCCAATCGATCAATAGGTACAGAATTCTGAGATAGCATTTGGACCTAGTGTTGCCTGGCTCAACTAAATAGAAACCTAGAACTAGAGGCTCAAGAACACAAAATAAAGAAAAGAAAGTCGAAAAACACAAAACACGAGAAACAAAATAAGAGAAGTAGAATAAAATAAGGAGAATAAAAGTGAGAAGGTGAATAAAATCACCTAAAACAAAATAGGTCCCCAAGTGAATAGACACTTGGTAAAGTAGACCTATGATATGTCTAAGTGTCTGAGAGTGTCAATTATTAAAAATTAATGTATAAATCACTCTCTTACAAAAAGAAAATAAAGACCACACTGATGACAAAACCACTCTAATCAACTCTTGGTCTTCTTTTCTACTCTCTCCTATCGGCTCGGCAAGAAGGAGCCAATCTCCGCCTAAATCAGGTGCTCCGAGTCTCCTAAAAGATCAGTCCTTGCTCTGCAGGCCCTCACAACAAAGTCGAACAGAGAAGACAATTATAACAGATAAATAGAATATACATTTAAAGAGAAACAAAAGCAAATAAAGAAATAAATAGACAGGCTATATGCAAACTACCCTAAGCAACTATTGTTCTCAACGACAACAATGCACTCGGTGAACGGTATTAGCCAGACTCCCGTCTAACAAGCTAGACGATGAATCATTGCATTGATCAACCTCATTTCAACATACAATTAATCCATGATTCAATAAAATCAATAAAGTGTGTGAGTCAAGATTTATTATAACTCTACATAAATATGTATATAGTGTAAGTAGTTAGAGCGTTGAACCACAAATAGAAAAATATAGAGTAGATAATTATTATTAAGTATTGCTAATTAATAATAACTATTTTTTATTTATCTTGTTTTCTCATTTTTATGTAGGTTTTAAATTGTATTTAGTTTTTATGGATTTTTTATATTTTTAGTTTCTAATTTTATATTTTCTTCTTAATTTAATTTTTTACTTTCTTTTTATTTTTACAATAATATATAGAATAATATATAATATATAAATATTATAGCTTATATGTGTATATGTAGTATACATATGTAATATTGCTATATATTTTTTAAATAAGTCAAACTATATTCAAAATAAAGGAAATAAAATATTTTTTATGCTTTTTTATATTTTTCTCCATTTTGGTAATTTTTATGTGATTATTCTCATTTTTATATTTTTTAATTATTTTATATTTCTATATATTTTTAGTTATATATTTTCTTCTTATTTTTGTAAAATTTTGATTCTTTTTATTTTTGAAATAAGACATATAAAAATATAGATATTATATATTATATAAGTAGATTATATATATATAGAATATATATTATTATATTTATAAAAATCAAAATATATTAACAATGAAGAAAATAAAATGTTTTTATCTGCCACCTTCTCTGCTGACTCTGAAAGAAGACGTGGGGAAATGTTTGGAAACTGTGTGCCAAAAGGAAGGTTTTATACATTGTTTTGAAAAACATATTCTAGGGTTTCCGAGTAAGAAGGGGGTAGTCTTCAATATTCTCTTAAAAGCAAGGGCTACTATGTTATTTAACATTGTAGAGGCAATTATTTCGTCACTTCATAGTTCACTAATTAAAATTGCGCCACGATATCCCAATTTTCTTATAATGTGGTCCGGTTGACAACCACCCAAAATGCTTACGATCAAGTTACTAAGTATTAATCCCCACTACTTATAACCCACCTCTACATTTTGTGAATTTCCAATGTGAGAATATTCTAGAAGCATTATAGAATGTCATGTTGCTTTGCAACCTCTATTACCAACGTAGCATAAATTTCAATATTAGTTTGCATGCTTTGATAAACTTGGATATTGCGAGTGATACTTTTCTACTCAATACTATTACATGAGACTACAAACAAGAAATCATAGTATGGCAACGATAAAACTTGGAAATGAGTTGAAATAAAAAAAAAGTGCTAGTAACTTAGTACAAAGTAAACTTAACCCTTAATCTAACATAGTACTATCAGATGTAACTGAAATACATAGATATAAGGAATGACATATGTATACGAGGGGAATGATAGATGTATATGAGGGGAGTGAGCCCAAGTGTGGTGCTAGAGGTGGCTTGGTCAGAGGAGGGCGATGGAGGGGTCGGGCATGAGAGCGAGGGACATGAATCACATGGAATGATAAAATCAAACTAATCCTATCTAATAACATTGGATTTGATTGCTGATTTTTCTGATTCTATTGTTCCCATACTTTTGACAATGTTTACAAAAGAAATCGTCGAGAGGGAAATAAACCGGATCACCAGCGACGATCGTTAAATGACCGTTGAGCGATAAAGGAGGTAGGGTTGCAAAGATAGCTAGGAGGTTTGCATAGAAGCATCCACCCTTGAATGAGTATATCATAGCTCACGTGTTGAGTGCTCTTGTACCAAAAAAGAACATGGTTAAGCGGTCTGCCGGAGATGTGGGATGTAAAAAAGCATCAGTAGGGGAGCGTTCCAGCTTAGAGGGAAGCGCCCGTGCGAGCAGGTATGGACGAAGCAGACGCAAGAACGTCGACTTGAGTAATGCAAACATTGGAGAGAATCCAGTGTCACGAAAACCTAAGAGTTCCACCTAAGGATGAAAACGGCCGGATACGAATACGAATATGGGTATAATCAAATCCTTATCTATTTTAAAATACGAATACGAATGGGGATACAAATACTTACGGATGTGAAAAATGTGTTATCATATCCTTAAAAACGAATACGAACGTAAAATGAAATTGAATTGAATACGAATAATAACAGAAATATTTAATAGATTAACAAAAATATACATGTTTAGGATAGTTTACACATAAAAATATATATTTTATATAGTAATTTCATAACAATTATATCAATAATGGTGAATGCAATAATAAAATATTGTTACTCATAGTTATAAATAAATTTGTCACTATATTAGCGAATGTCAAAGTTATATCCATATCCGTATCCATTTTAAAATGAACATGAATACGAATGTCAAAATATGTATAAAACAAATATGATAGTGGATAGGATACGAATATATTCACATTCATTTTCATCCCAAGTTCCACCACAAGGTTCGTCCACGAAGGATGAGTCAGGGCTTAAGATCAAGCCAAAAAATGTAGTCGATGGAACGTTGCAGGTGAAGAAAATGCATATATTAGGCTAAGGTTTTGGGCTAGCACAACTTAATTATTCGGCCTGAATCATTAATGATGAGCTGGTCGTGGACATGTCCTCCATTACCCAATTGGTTTCCTCTCTCATGTGAATTTGTTTTTAATAATAACATACCCAATTGTTTGGCATTTTGGAGATTTTCTCATATCATCGTCTTCTCATGCTTTTGTTTGTATGCTTTTGTTGTCCGTACACTACAGCTAAATATTCGCGTGGCAACTGAGTCATAGCAACGGAATTATCTAGTAACTAAATATCTTTTCCCCAAAGACAATTCGGTCACACAAATATCCGCACTTAAATTATCGTCACACATCACATGAAAATAATCGGTTGCCACAATTTATGGCAATGGCTTGTTCAAACCAAAAAATTAACTTTAAGTAACGAATAATTTGAATATTCATTGCTATATCTTCCGATGTCAAATATATGATAATGATTATTATTCTTTATAAAATTAACTTTTCTTCTTGAAATTAGCAACGAATGTCATATTTGTTGTTAAAAGTTAATGTAGCAACGATTTATTCGTTGACTTATTCATAAAAATTCATATTAATCATTGCTAAATTTAACAAAGACTAGAAGAAAAAGTGAATGGATAACCATTGTTATGAGATTCATTATTAACAATATATCAATGAATAACATATTTACTGAAAATTTCAATAATAAAGTAACAATTAATATTTGTTATCATATATTTAACTACGGATGATAAGACAACAAATAAAAATATTAGTTGTCTTAGGTCAAATATGTTGTAGCACGTGAATGGATTATTTACAAAAAAAACTCTTTATTTCTACCATTTATAAAAAGTAAAAGATGATTCAAATGGCACACTAAACCATGGAAGTGCATCAAGACTTGCGAGGTGAAGTATGCGAGAAGGAAACGTTATATAAAAAAGCGTGAAGCTTCGAGCACTTTTTATATAAAAAAAGCTTCTCTTCCTTTTTTACGACAATTAATTAATAGTGTCTCATGCCTTTCCTAACCCTAAAGGCTGTGTCACACGTGCTAATTCCCAAAATAATCTCTAGTTTCTGATGTGATTGCTACTCGATTCCTTGTCCTTATTTCGATGCTTTGCATTAAAACCATGCATCTTTTATGGCATGAGAATGGCCTTTAATCTAAGTGGAAAGCAAGGGGAAGATGGTGCCTTTCTACTTTCATTTGCTTAGCAACAAAGCTGTGAATAGAATTTGATTCTTTCATATATTTTTTTCTCACTTTGCCTCAAAAGACGATCATTGACATCACAAACCCTTTAGCTTTGCAAAAAAAAATGCATGTCATGTTGAAATTGCCACTCACCTTCCAATTTACTCCCCCTTTCCTTGTTTTTTAATCTTTCAGATTAAAGTTCTACCAATCATCAAGATGTCTGTCATCTGATCATCGACGTCTTGGAGGAAAGATTGGATTTTAAATCCAGTGGAATTCAATGGTGCAATCCATGTGATTGAGATTATAATAGTTATATGCAAATATAAATAGAAATATAAATCGTGTTTGTGCTTATTGTATCATAGATCCGTATTAAACTAACATTGACGCATATTAATATTAGGATGATAATATGGAAAAAGAATAGCAACAAATAAATGGACAAAAGACATGATCGAACATGCGAGTAGATGCGTACAAACTCCAGATAACTGAGTGAGAAAATCATCGTCGAAGCATTCTCGAAAAGGAAATTAATTCTCTTGGAGGAAGGGTATTCCCCCACAGTACAAGCACACATGCTCATGAAATGATGTTCCAAGATTTTAGGATCCACTTCCACGAACGATATATATCACTATAATCATCCTCAAAAATCGTATCAAAGAAAATCTAAATCATTTAAGATTGTATGAAGAGAAACACAAAGACAAGAGAGAAGAGTTAGGGGGTGTTTGGATAGTGGGTTTAGGTGGGTTAAACTGGTTGCAGGTAACCCATTTTTGGGTTTTGGTGTTTGGATAGAGGGTTAAACTGGGGGTGAGTTAGAAGTGGGTTTGGGTGATATGATTGTATTGGAGTTTGAAAAAGTGAGTAGTTATTGTGATGTGATTGTATTGGAGTTTGAAAAAGTGAGTAGAAGTAGAGTAGTTTATATTTTTTAGATGAGATGATGGTATAATATATTATTTTTTGATAGGATTGATGATGTAAAATTTATTTTTTTAATTTTTTAAAAAAGGAATAAAGTGGGGCCCACGAGGAGGGAGAAAACATGGGTTAGGGGAGTTAAACCACCCCGGAGGTGGTTTAACCTTGTAGCCGAACACACCCTTACTCCAGCCACACCATTGTTTATATACAACTGATGGCACTCAAGCACTTTCATTTTGTAGAGACAAATGAATGGGTCGATATTTTATTCCTATGAAGCCATCAATTCCAAAAATGTTCTTTCTAATCATAGTACGATGTCAATGTGGTCGCAATGCATAACACAACCCCATTGGCACCGCAGGTCAATGTGGTCGCAATGCATAACACAACCCCATTGGCACCGCATGCAGTCACGATGTGCATGGTGTCCAGTGAACTTGCTACTTTATGTAACCACAATGGAGTTGGAAGGTGGTACCATATCAAGTTGCTGCTATATATGCCCACAATGTGGTCGCATAATGTGGTCTCAGTTTTTTATTGGAAAACTGTTGCCCTACACATTCTTTCTCTTTCCATTTCCCTCCCCCTAAACCTTTTCTTGACACAACCCTGACCATCTGTTTAACCCAAAAATCGGTGATCTTAAGTTCCACACAAGGCGAGAACTCAGTCGCTGAATCGACCACACGAAATCCGGATTAAAACAACAATTAACCCACAACAAGAATCAAACAATGAAAAGCGGTGCGGAGTTAAAATTTATTATAACTCTACAACAAAGATGTGTATAGGTGCAAATATGTGTAGAGGTCGAACACAGGGAGCAGACAGGTAGAACGGGGCAAAATGCACAAAATCGTGAATGTGAATATTTTAATCTGTACAAGTATACAATAGGGGTCCAAAACTCAACTTTCAAACCGTAGCTCCGCCAAATGCGAAACCACCGCCATTAAATAGCTTATTTTAAATTATATACAATTAAGGTGAATTTGACGCATTTCGAGTTTTTATTTGGGAGATACAGGTCTGGGAAGTTGGGATTCTGGAATCTTATTCAGATCATAACTTTTTATTTGTACATTATTTTTGACTGAAATCAATTTTGTATTTTTTTATATTTAATTATCTACAACTTTCATGGACAAAGTTTCTTTATTTGAGGTGTAAAAAGTGGAACCAAAAATAGGTCCCAAAATGAATAAAGAATGAATAAAATAAAAGGTATTTTTATTGTATTCTGGCCCTTATCTCCCCCTACTTTATTCCTTATCGACCTAGTCATCGAGATGCCTAGGTCTCAGGGTTTCGGGTCATAAAATATTTACAATATTTATTCTTTTTCTTTTCTTTTCTTTATTCTATAATTTTAGCATTAAAAACTGTATTTGATGCACAATTTATACACAAATGCATGGATGATAAAATGCATGATTTAACACTATTTACACGCATTTACTAGGGTTTTTAAGGCCAAAATGATAGAATAAAGATGATGAAACGTAGATTCATCATCTCCCTATACTTGCCTTTGCTAGTCCCTAGCAAACACTTATGCAATAAGTGCAGAAAAGGAAAACAAAGAAAAGAAAAAGAAGAAATTGGATTTAGTTTAATTATCAAACTTGTCTTCAAAAATCAAAGTTTGGAGCTTAAGTCGGACCTTTGGAATTTTAGTGCGGGCGGAATCTTAATGAGAACCAGATTTGACATCCAACAGTCTTTGAGAATCCCAAAACTCTGCCCAAGTCTCCTCAATAGCCAAGTCAAAAGTATCTCAACTCATACGCAAACCCTTACGACTATGAATCTGACTCGTACAGTGTAAGTGATAGTGGCTCTCCCCAACTAGAATGACAAAGAGACTGACTTCTCCAGTATGACAACCTAATGATTCTCCAATCCAATGACTCCTTCCTCGAGGAGCGGGGTATTCCCTTATAAGTTCAAGTGGCAACCTGCTCAAGAGGAGGGGGTGGAGAGAAGAATGGACGGTAGCCAGTGTAGCTACCTATCTTAGGATGCAAGGCCAGTGTAGTGAAGTCATCCAGCTGCATGCTCACATGATATGACTTTGGAACTCAAGCTTGCTTATTGGCTATACAACATATTCACAAACTTTTGCAGGCATTTTATTTTTGTACGGACCTTTTTTTTTTCTTTTTTTTTGAAATACTATTCACAACCGCATTTACATAAGGAGTTTTTCCTCTTGAGCCAGCAGACTATCCCTCTGAAGCTTTATTGCAACCCACACTCTCCTGTCTTTAGAATTCCTCATCACTGAACGGGTTGGGGTGCACTTCCCTCCCTAGAGGAGGACAAGTGTTTCCACTTGTGTGCGTCTCATACCGGCAAATCCAATCCCCTCACCACTCCAACTGAGTTGAGCCATGTGAAAGGTGCAGGTGTTCAAGTTAGGTCATTATCAACAAGAGTCGTGCGTATGTTCCGAAATACTCTACTTAGGCAGTCAAGAATCCATTGAACTAAGTCTTGCGATCCTCAAAGAATTAAGTCAACTAGACCTGAAGTACCTCAAACCCAGTTCCTATAACGTTCCTGTTATTAGGTAGATTTTAAGGTCCAACCAAGCTCCAATCTCCAAATTTTACTTGGACTTGTTCAACTATCAAACTCAATCCGAAAAAATGCTAATGCTATGCAAATGACATGCAGAATGCAGAAAATATTTTTGTGATGCAATTTTCAACATTTTGAACTTTTTATGGATTTTTGAAAAGATGATGATGCACATGCATTTTTTTGTATTTTTCAAAGAGATTTTTCAAATGTTTTTGGATTTTAATTTTGCAAATGTTTTTGGGATTTTTGAAAACAAAGATTTTGGCTAAAAGCTAGGTACAAAATATTTACACGGGAGAGCTTCTTATATTTACAAGAAGTGGATTTTAGGAATTTACAGGGGTAAGTGATCGATTTTATAGGTATACATAATAAAGAATTTTAGGTGTGATGTGTATATTCCTCAAACTTATTTGAAAATCATTTTACAAATAATTTTTGAAAACTATAGTCCAAAATAATTTTTTTGCGCACAATTTTTACAAAGATGTACACACATTTGAAAATCATTTTGCAAAGGTTTTTCAAACAGTATATAGATTTTTCAAATATTTTTGCAATCATTTTTCAAACCATTTGCAAATCATTTTTCAAACTTTTTATTTCACACAAAGAAAATAATTTTACAAACCAAAATATTTTTACAAAGCTTGAAAACATGTAACAAAACGTTTTCCAAATAGTTTTCAAAAGATTTTTCACAAAGATTTTCAAACTATTTTTCAAACATTTGCAAAAATCATTTTCACATGATTTATTAATCAGTATATATAAAAAGAATTTGAGGAAAGATAACATCCTTTTATTAAGGATTTTAATGAATTTTAAAGAATTATTAACCATAATTATTAAGAAAAATACGAAAGTACGAGTTATGGCTAAAGTATATACGTAGTATATACGACCCCCCTATACTTAGTTTGAGCTATGTTCTCATAGATCAGAGAGAAAAGAGAAGACATAACGCGTACTGAGTATAGGAAAATCTAAAGAATAATTGAATGAAGAAGAATGAACGAATGAGAAGTTGACCGTCCACCCTATACTTAGGATCAAATAATCCTAAGTATAGCAGACTGTACACAAAGCAGGGAGGGTCAAGGTGGGAATGGACAGATCGTACTCGGACTGTCTCCCCCTATACTTAGGGTAAGATATCACTAAGTATAGACAAGAAGAGGAGACAGTGGAGAGGATCAAAGAATAGAGAAACTCGGAGTGCACCCCCCATACTTAGGACAAAGTACATCCTATGTATAGAAGGCTGTCTACAAGGGGTGACACCTTTTTGATAGATACAGAAGATAGAAAAGGAAAAGAAGAAAAGAAGAAAAGAGATAAGTGAAGACGAAAAAGAGATCAGAGGATGTACACATCACTCCCCTTATACTTAGGGTAAAAGAAGCCCTAAGTATAGGAAAAAACAGGAGTAATGAAAACGAACGACGAATGAACACTCGGCTCGTCCACCCCCCCTATACTTAGGACAAAGTACATCCTATGTAAGGCAAACACGAGAATGCGTGGACGAGCAATACGGGAGAGGGATGAAGATGAACAAAAGCAGATATACAACCGAGGTGGATGTACACAGATCAAGAAGGTAGAAAGCGAACCTTCTTGCGAGACCGCTGAGGGATAGATCTGGTATGGTGCAGGTCGACATCGGGGTCCACAGTGGACGTAAGCCGATCAGGGTCGATAGAGTGAAGATCCTCAAGGGCCCTAGGTTGAAGAGGCACATACGTATGAGTGAAAGTAGTACGGGTAGGTCCGGCCTTGGGAGTCTCGCTGATATCAAAGTGAAATGGGACGAACTCATCATCATTGGAAGAAGTGTACTCAGTGTCATCCTGCGAGGTCTCGTCCAGGTCAAAACCAAAAGGAACGAGCTCATCAGTGGAAGTAGTCGAACTCTGTTCGTCCTCTACAATCTCAACCGAATCATCTTTCTCATCAAAAGGCATGAATTCCTGAATAAAAGCAATCAAATCAAATTCGGCCTTAGTCTTATCAGTATCTACATGGACAGGAGTGGACTCATCAGTGAAAGAAGTCGAAACATATCCGTCCTGTCTAGTTTCTTAATCTGCCCTCTGCTCAATGGTATCGATTGTGTAAATCCCGCGGATGTCATCAACACAATGCCAAATCCCAGAAGGAGGAACTCCGAGGTCCATGATTTCCGAGTCTTCCTCAACAGGGAGGATATCTCGGGTCTCAGTGGAATCCAATAAGCAACAAAATTCTCTGATAGTATCATCACGGTCATGGTCCTCGAGGTCAGCCAAGACAGGTGAAGGCGCATCAGGTGCAGATCTCTGGTCAGCTGTGGATGCGGTGATCGACACTTCGCTCTCGTCAACAGGACGAAAGCGAATCTCTCCTGATCCATAATCAATAATGATCCTCGTAGAGGTGAGGAATGGTCGTCCCAAGATGATTGGAGAGTGCTCCCCTGTGGAGGTCTCCATGGGCAACACGACAAAGTCAACATGGTAGCTCATGCCCTGAATCGAAATGACGACGTTTTCAAGGATACCCTTCGGCCTCTTGATAGATCCATCAGCAAACTGAATGATCATCCTGGTTTTCTTCAGAGGCCCTAAGTGAAGAGACTGTACCATCGAGAAGGGTAATATGCTAATCGAAGCACCGCCGTCTAGGAGAGTGTGATCACAAGTGAAGTCAGAGATGGTACAGCTAATGAATGGTGTGGCAGTGTTCCTCTTCCTAGGAATGGGACGGTGTGTGATGGCGTGGGCAGTGGCCATGGTCCAGATATGACGCTCAGATCTGCTCCTCCGCTTTCTCTTCTTGGGAAGAGGAGCAGATAAATCGTTCATTGCCTGTTGAAGTGGGGCACGGATGATTTCATGAATAGTGGCCACCACTTCTGGTTCAGTCAATCATTTTTTTAATTTTTGGACCTCCTCCATACAAGGGAGGAAGTCGGAATCAGCATATACACGAGGCATGCCAAGAGCAGTCTGTACAGCGGCATCCTCGGGGTCAAAGGTGGGACAGGGTGTGAAAGGCTGTGTAGTCAAATGATCTGGCAAAGGGTACCTCTCCTCACAGTCTGACTCGATCATGTGTCTCCCGAACTCTTTTTGGATTTTTCAATTTTTCTCATTTTTTTGTGTTTTGGGCGATTGCAAGCTCTCATGATAATCCTCAAATGAATCCAAATCCTCAAAGAATGGAGCGTCATCCCGGTTCTTATTCAAACTAGTAAGGTCATTGATCCTCGACTTCATATGCTCCATCATCTGATTCAAGGTCTCAAGTGTGGATATCATGAAAGGTGACTTCAAAATCTCAGGATTGGGTGTGTCAAATGTGGGCGGTGGGTGTGGACAAAAATCACATTCCGGATCAGGATACTCAAGGAAGAGCGGGTTGTCGAAATGTGTAGGAGGTGGTGGTGGAAATGATTGGTGAAGATCAAGGTCCGAATCCTGAAATAGTGGGTTGGTCGGATATGTACAAAAATCAAGAGCAAAGTCCTCCTTGAAAAAGTGAGGTGGATCGGCTGGAGCGAACGAGAAGTCCACAAAGTGCGGACAAAATATACTCTAATCGACCATCTCGAGACAAAAGGAAAAATGATCGAGAGAGCACGAGGGTCGAGTCAAGAGAAGTGTGAAGAAAGGCGCAAATCCGTAGAGACGATCGAGGATACACACAAGCAGTCACAAGCAAACTCTCACAAAACAAACCCTCAATTCACCTACTCTACTCGGTAGAGACCGCAAAATGCGGTCTTTTTATCTTGTCTGTTTTAGAGTTAGGTGAGAAGTAAAAAATTGCACACAAACTTAGGGTGTTGAAATGGGATTTGGGCACTAGTCCTTAGGGTGTGCGCGAGCAAGTAAAAGCGAAGACAATGAGGGGATTACTCGCCCCAAGTCAATTTTTTTCTTTATGATTGATTTTTAGGGTCGAGTAATGTTAGCAGTCCCAATTTTATTTGTTGTCACTTTTTTTGGATTTTTAGTGAGAAATGCACGCGCCTAACGAGGAGTCAATTCCTTTAAACACCTAAGAATGTAAGCGGCAAAACAATGATGTATGCTAAAGCGTAAATGCTCACCTTGCATCCAGCACTCTACATGCAAAGATGCTTAGCAGAATTGAAACCTATCTATATGCAAATGCAAAGCCGATGAAATCGCCCTAAGGTGAGAAGCTGCTATTAACGCGAAGCACAGTTTCAAATTTTGACTAGATCCAAAACGTCAATATAGGCACATGTAAATATATTAAGTGTTCGGACCTACTCTATCGCGAAGAAACTCCTAAAACTAAGGACTCAATCACACAAAGGAAAGAAAATAAAATCGAGAAGACAAAGGAAAAAAATGCGATGAAAACCGTAAAAAGCTGCGGTGAGCCCCCAAGTGTACAAACACTTGGAAATTAGGCTCGAATGTCTAGAGTTTGGTGTACATGTATTATTACAATTAAAAAGTTCACTCTCTCTCACCTAAATTACAAAAATAAATACAGGAAATAAATGCTATGACTAAAGGTGGAGCTCGGTCTTCAAAAATCTCTAAGTCTCCTTTGGTGCTAGGAGGGCAGACTGACACCAGCTTCACGTGGGTGCACAGGCACCTAGGGTGGAGCGGCTCCCTCGATCCGCGGCTCCTCGCACGAAATCAACAAAGGGAAGGTTAGACAGCTCAAACAATTATATCAAATAACAAGCAAACAAATAAAACCGCAAGAATAGACAAACAATCACAAGCACAGGCAAAGAGCTGAACTACGCGTTGTTGCTCCCCGACAACGGCGCCATTTGTTTAACCCAAAAGTCGGTGATCTTAAGTTCCACACAAGGCAGGAACTCAGTCGTTGAATCGACCACACAAAATCTGGATTAAAACAACAATTAACCCATAACAAGAATCAAACAATGAAAAGCGGTGCGGAGTTAAAATTTATTATAACTCTACAACAAAGATGTGTATAGGTGCAAATATGTATAGAGGTCGAACACAGGGAGCAGACAGGTAGAACAGGGCAAAATGCACAAAACCATGAATGTGAATATTTTAATATGTACAAGTATACAATAGGGGTCCAAAACTCAACTTTCAAACCGTACCTTCGCCAAATGCGAAACCATCGCCATTAAATAGCTTATTTTAAATTATATACAATTAAAGGTGAGTTTGACGCATTTCGAGTTTTTATTTGGGAGATACAAGTCTGGGAAGTTGGGATTCTGGAATCTTATTCAGATCATAACTTTTTATCTGTACATTATTTTTGAGTGAAATCAATTTTGTATTTTTCTATATTTAATTATCTACAACTTTCATGTACAAAGTTTCTTTATTTGAGGTGTAAAAAGTGGAACCAAAAATAGGTCCCAAAATAAATAAAGAATGAATAAAATAAAAGGTATTTTTATTGTATTCTGGCCCTTATCCCCCCCTACTTTATTCCTTGTCGACCTAGTCATCGAGATGCCTAGGTCTCGAGGTTTCGGATCATAAAATATTTACAATATTTTATTCTTTTTCTTTTCTTTTCTTTATTCTATAATTTTGACATTAAAAACTGTATTTTATGCACAATTTATACACAAATGCATGGATAATAAAATGCATGATTTAACACTATTTACACGCATTTACTAGGGTTTTTAAGGCCAAAATGATAGAACAAAGATGATGAAACGTAGATTCATCACTATCCAACCTCGACAGCCTAACCTCCTCCTCTATGCCATCTCTTACTCCTCCTCTCTCCTCACCACCACCACCACCTCCACCTCCTCCTCCTTAATGCACAACATCTTCTACCACCTCCTTCTCCTTTCTTCATCACTTCATTGCCTCTTATCCTCCACCTTCCCCTACTGACATCATTGCCTCATCCTTCCTTCCCCATCAATGCCTCCTCCTCCTCTTAGTCCTCATTCTCAAGCCTCCTCTTCCACCTTCTCCTTCTCTGCCTTCCCCATCCCCCCCTCCTCTATTGCCTCATACTCATCTCATCCCACCCATGCCTCCTCCTCCTCAATCCCTAGCATCCTTTTCCACCACCTCCTCTATCCTCCTCCAACTTGTCTATGTTCTACTACTACACCACCCCCTTCCTTCGTCAATGTTGCCATCATTGATTCCTCCAGCCATCCATCTGACGTAAGGAATAAGCAATAATCGGAATTAATTAGTACTAATAATTAATTATCAATTTGATAAGTAAATATTTATAAATTTATTTTTAAACTTCATAGTTGTATATGCTTTATATATGTTAATGTTTTAGTAGATATATTAATAATTAAAACTATTTGTATTTTATTAAATATTTGTCATATAGGCTCGACGTGTAGAATGTATATTAGGTATTGCGTGAAAGTAAAAAAAAACATCTCATTGATATACAAGCATCCCTCTACACCAGGTAGTTATGTGGCTCTACACACCATGTGGCATGTGCAACAAATGTAGGGACTTAATTCTCTCTCATGTGTTTTTTTTAATATTTACAAACATGACAGTTCCTAGATTTTACAAGCTATAAAATGCCCATGAACATGCACTATGACTCTTGACGCATGCAGGTGCTAGGTAAGGGTAGAATAAGGTTATGGTAATATATCAAATTGATCCTTATCAAACTAATTCTTTGAAATGAATAACCAATCAAATGAAATACAATAACAACAAAGCCTTTTCCCACATTAAGTAGGGTCGTCTAAATGGATTCTTTGCCTCCATTCAGATCTATCTTGGATCATTCTCGAGCTTAGATCGAAAAAACAAAGATCCCTTCGTATAGTCTCATTCCAACACTTCTTGAGCCTTCATCGCCCTATTTTAGCCAGGTCAACATTACAAAACACACATCTCCTCACCGGTACATCAACCGACCTCCTTTGCAAATGGCCAAACAACCATAAGCAATTTTCTCGCTCTTATACTCGATCGGAGCTACACCAACTTTCCTTCTGATGGCATCATTCCGAATACGATCATTACGTGTGTATGTTGACACATCTACCTTAACATTTTCATTTCTACTACTGCCATTATCTGCACATATCTATGGTTCACATGCCAACATTCATATACATAGAGCATAGCAGGTCTCAAGGCTGCTTTGTAAAACTTTCCTTTGATTTTCAAAGGAATTTTCTCATCATAGAGAATAGTAGAGGCTCCTCTCCACTTTATCCAACATGCATTTATTCTATTTGTAACATCTCCATCAATTTCCCCATCATGTTAAAAAATAGATCCCATGTATCAAAATGAATCTCTCTTCTGATTGTTATCATCATCTATCTTAACCTCAATTCCTTCACCGTTGCTTCCATCAAAAGTGCACTCCATATATTTGGTCTTACTACTACTTATACAAAATCCTTAGTCTCCAATGCATGTCTCCAGACATCAAGCTTCTCATTTACTCCATCTCTAGTCTCATCAATCAATACAATATCATCAACGAATAACACACACCAAGGTATCTCATCCTGAATGTGACTAGTCAACTCATCCATAATCGAGGTAAAAAGGAATGGACTCAAAGTTGAACCTTGATGTAGACCAATGTTGATGTCAAAATAGTCAGTCTTACCAGATTGTATCCTTACACAAGATGAAGCCCTATCATACATATCTTTTATGAGATTAATGTCTAGGACATGTACTTATCTCTTCTCCAAAACTCTCCACAATATCTCTCGTGGGACAGAATCATAAGCCTTCTCTAAATCGATAAAAATCATGTGGAGGTTCTTCTTTTTAGCTCTGTAAATCTCCATTGTTCTCCTTAGCAAGTCGATGGCTTCAATAGTTGAGTGATGAATACTCATTCATCACTCTTTATTCTTTTATTTTAGCTAAATATCTTGGTAAAATACCACATAGATAGTTGTAAATATAATAAGTTACCAATAAGCATGCCTTTTGTAAATATCAATAATTAGCATGTATTTATGCAAAAATAAAAGAATAAAGAATAAAGAAAAAGAAGGAAATATTTAGAATAAATATTGAGTGACCCAAACCCAAGGGAGGGCCAAGCATTGGCCTAACCGCCAAATAAAATAAGTACAGAGAGATAGGGCCATTCAACCTTGTATATATTCCTTCTATTTCTACATATTTTATTTTCACAAAAATAAAAATAAAAATGTGTTTCTCTTATCTTGTATCTATTTCCAAAAATAAAACAAAAAAAGAAAAAATAAAATAAAAATAAAAACAAAATAATTTCTCTCTTGCGTTATACATATCACATGTATATATGTATCATACTCATATTTATTGCACACATGTAAATAACCAATAAAAATTATTTTATACTCTAAAGTTTATGTTGTAAATAAATAAAATATACATTTGGGGTATTTGTACAAAAATAAGAAAATAAAAATAATAATACAAAATACCTAGGTATTTTATACATGTATATAATATATTATATTGTATATATCATAATTTATTTTTCAAAAAAATAAATAAAAATCACTAAAAAATATTTTGAAAAATAATAAACAATTTTCATTTTGTAAATATTTAAAAAAAATCATTTTTTATTTTTAAATTATTTTACAAATAATTTTGACCACGAAATTTTCTGATTAGTCCAGGAGGGATGTTGACCCCGGTCAACTCCCCCTCCCGGACCCTCTCTTCACCTGGATCCGGTTTGAGCCCCATTTCTCATAATTTTCCTGATCAGATTCCTCCTCCTCCACCTTTTGCCCTGATTTCTTCGCCCGCTTCTTCCCAGTGGATCTGCAACCCTCGCGGATCCCTAGGCAGAGTCGGATCGCCCTTGGTTCACGTGCCCATGCCCGATCTTCTTCATCACATGGGAACGAGTATAAAGTCTTCATTCCTTTCCCTAGCTCGGTAGCTCGCGCCGCACACCTTCCTTCTGCCCTAGTTTCCTTCCCCTTGGTGACAACACTCGGTCGGAACCTTTGGTGGCCGGAATAGGTAGCTGCAGCCGACGCTCGAAGCACGTGGCCGGATCTCCGCCGCATTCGAGCCTCCCCACCTTCCGCAGCAAGGTCGAGGTGAAGAACCTCATCGACGCCATCCCTTGGAGCTAAGGATCGATCTCAGACCTTCAGGTAATCCTCATCTCAGTCCTAGTTCCCTTTATTTCCGAATCTTTCACCCGCCGCTCCGCCAGCTCCGACCCGGTGGTCGGAGCTCCATCAGCCATCCTTAGCCATTTAGATCTCTTCCCCTGTTTGCCGTCATCCTTCTACCGCATCCTGACAACCCAAATCTTGGCTGTACGAGCCAAGATTAGGCTTAGGTTCCCTCCGCCACTTCGCCGGAACCTCCCTTCGCCACCCACCGTCGCTTCACGTATCTTTAGGCCCAATAACCCTGACCGGAGTGTCCCTCCGAGTCGAAGCTTTCACCTGCAGGTCAGAACGTGTGCAGTTACCCCCCAACTCACCTTCATTCAGCATCATCGGAGCCATCCCAGGTCACAACCACCTTCTCGAAGATCCGACCGGTGGATACTCCATCCGACTTTGCCACCCGACGCGGATGAGCAGTACTATCTTGTTGCCGCCGTCCGATCATTCATCGGAGCCACCGATCTTCCTCGGTGCTTTGACGAACGTCGCCCAGGAGGAGTTCTTCCAGTTGCCTTCTCCACCGTTGGATCACCTCCAGTCGCCAGATTCGATCGCCACCGTCCGCGGTCTGCGCTTATCAGGTCATTAGATCTGACATCTAACGGCCCCGTACACCCCACGTGCGCCTCTTCACCAGTCTGTTGGATCCACCAGGTGTCAGCGCCAGGACCATCCGTCACCAGCCATTCAGAGGGCGCCACCTGGCACACTACGTGATCCGTACGAGTCGGTTTGGTAATTTACATCACCTTCCTTGCAGTTTCTTTATGTTCTTATTTAGTCTGCTAAATAAATGTAGCACAGTGGACCATTTTGCATATTTGCTCCGACAGTTTTTGATATTTACCATTTAGTCCTCCTTGTATGGGTGCACGTGCATCGTCACGTGTCTTTTTGTGATATTTGCATGGTTAGCCCTGGATTTTATGTGATATTATGAATTGAGGTTTTAATTTCTTTATTTACACCCATGCCCCTGTGAATTCTGAGTGTCGACATGTGCTAAAATTCTTGGGAAAATTGTGGGAAGGGTCATATACTTTTGATGTGTGTTCTTGTTTGTTCCATGGAAATTATTTCTCTTGCATATAGGTCCTTGTGTGCTGTGCGTTTTTGATAGGCTTGAATAAATAGCAAATTTCGTCCAAAATTCATGAAATTTGGATACGTGGCTCTTGCCATAGTGTGATAAATTTATGTGAATTATTGGGCTTGTTTTGTTTTCATTTGATATTTTTAAAAATTCAAAAACCTTAAAAATTGCTTCTGTCTAACTTGAAAAATCAACTAAAAATATTAAAAACTCTCCAAAAAATCTAAAAATTAGTGTTTGTGTGTTTTAGTGTGTTTTTACTTCAACCCAATTTTTGCTGCATTGGATTTATAAAAATCCTAAAAATTAGAAAACACTAAAAAACATAGAAAAATCATTAAAAAATCTTTAAAAATATCAAAAAATGCAATCTCAATTTCTTTAGTTAGATTTTTATTTCTAGTTTACAATAAAATTGTTGCTGTAATTTTATAGACTATTTAAGTATTTTTAAATAGCCTTTAGATTCTGGCTGCACATTGGTTTGCATTTTTAGCCTTATTTCATTTTTATAAAATTAACTAAAAATCAGAAAAATCCAAGAAAAATAACAAAAACACTTGAATATTTGAAAAATCAAAAATATTTTTATTTTAATTTTCTGACCATTTTTGCTCCTTGAAATAATTGTTTGATTATGCCTTTTTGATTTCTTTTATCCACTTCTATTAATTTAAAAATTATAAAAAAATTGAAAAACTATAAAAACCACCAAAAATAGTTTGTTTCTTTTATTTTTGAACCCCGACTACTTTGTAGGTTTTTCCAAACTGTGCTCCTTGTGTTCGACCCTGGTAGCTATACTAGGTAAAATAAAAAGCGAGACCGCTTTTTTGACCTGATTTGTTGATTTATTTTGATTGGTGGTCTTATTTTTTCTTGATCAACTTAGCCTCGCGGTTTGGGTCACAACGACTCTAATTATACCTTAACACGATCGCGATATTTCGAGTCATCAGAATGGCGCCGTTGCCGAGGAGCATGGCTTAGTAGTCGGCTTTCTTTCGCGGCTTTTCGTTTTCTTTTATTTTTCTTTTATTTTCTTTTATTTTTTTATTTTTATTTTTATTTTTGTTTTTTGTTTTTGCTTTATTTTTTTTATTTATTTTTATTTTTATTTTTGCATTTATTTTTCATTTTATTTTATTTTTCATTATTATAATACTTTTGGTCTGACACATCTCTTCTTTCACTTTTCTTGCGAGGGCCTGAGGATCGAGGCAGCTTTCTTCAGGAAGCCGACGCAACTGCGAGATTCGGAGGCGGCTCTTTTCTGCATAAAGCTGCAGGAGAGTGCGAGAGAGGAGAGCAGGAGTGAGGGGAGTGTTAGAGTAGAGTAGCTTAGTTTTGTTTCAACGGTTTATTATTATTGTAATAATACAGGACCAGGACAACTCAGAGACTTGGTGATTTTCGGGGTCTGTTTCACCGAGCACCGGTGTGCTCGGGGGACCTCACCACGGTTTTCGTCGGATTTGTGTTTTTCGATTTTATTTTGTTTTGATTCCCGAGGATTTAGCCTTAGCTTAGGATTTTCTATTTGCCTTGTGACCTAATTATTAGAGCCTAATATTAATTACTTTGCTTGTTCCTATGGATCGAATAATTGGACCTTATTTATTAAATCACTAATAAAAAGGCTAACCTGGTGATGAATCTACGTTTCATCATCTTTATTCTATCATTTTGGCCTTAAAACCCTAGTAAATGCTTGTAAATAGGCTTAATTTAGGCATTTTAGCATTCATGCATCATTGTGTAAATATTGTATAAAATGCGATTTTTAATGCCAAAAATATAGAATAAAGAAAAGAAAAGAAAAGAAAAGAAAAAGAATAAAATATTGTAAATATTTTATGACCTGAAACCCCGAGATCTAGGCATCTCGATGACTAACTAGACAAGGAATAAAGTAGGGGGAGATAAGGGCCAAAATACAATAAAAATTCCTTCATTCTTTATTCATTTTGGGACCTATTTTTAGTTCCACTTTTTATACATCAAATAAAGAAACTTTGTACATGAAAGTTTTAGATAATTTAATAAAGAAAAATACAAATTGATTTCACTGAAAAATAATGTACAGATAAAAAGTTATGATCTGAATAAAAATCCAAAATCCCAACTTCCCAGACCCGTATCTCACAAATGAAAACTCCAAATGTAGCAAACTCACCTTTAATTGTATATAGAATAAAATAAGCTATTTAATGGCAGTGGTTTCGCATTTGACGGAGCTACGGTTTGAAAGTTGAGTTTTGGACCCACATAGGTATAGAACCTATACACAAGCCTATACATAGTATACTTTTATTTTATTAAGTATATAAAATATATCAGAAAAATAAAATAAAAATATTTTTTAAGTGTATAAAAGTATTTTATAATTTTATAAAATAATAAATAAAAAGAATAAAATTAAAATACATAAAATAAAAATAAAAGAATAAAACATATAGATATTATACCTATAAAGGGCATAATAGGTAACTTGTAAAAATATACTTCATAAAAATAATTAAAATTCATAATAAAATAATTTATAAAATAATAAACATTTTTTATTTTATATATAAAAATTAATAAAATCATTCTTTATTTTTAATCGAATTTCTAAATATTTTTTTCAACGATTTTTCTGGTTGGTCCACATGGACCAACCAGATTCTATCGTTGGTTGACCTCGGTCAACTCTCTGACCGAGGTCTTCCAGGGCGTCAGAAGTGGTTTTTTGTCCTCTTTCATGGATTTTTCCAGGATGCCTCGTATCTCCTTTCACGATTCTTTCTTCAAGACTTTTGTAGCCCATCTATCCATGATACACGCCCAAGGCTTATCTTGGGGCGTGTATCACTGGTGCGCCTCAGAAATCTCGATCTTGGAGACACAATGATCATCTGTACAAAACCAACCCTTCGCCCATTTTCAAAAGTTGAACCCTCTTTTGGCCCGTTCTTCTTCTTTTTCGCGTGGACTAAGGATCGAGCGGGTGACAGCAGCTCTCCTCACCCGTCGGAGGGGTAGCGGAGCGACGCCGAGGGGCGTTCCTCACCATCTCCGGCGGTGAGCCGTCGTGAGGTCTATCTCGGGTGTATACCCTCAATGTCCACATTTCTTTTTATTTTTATTGCATAGCTTTGTTACTAGTATCTCCAGCATCCTAATCCCGCTTTCCATTCGTCTAAGATCCACTTCGTTCGCCACCGCCATGCCCTCGCCGGAGCTTGCTCCGGCGAGTATCTCTTCCACCATTCCCGCCTACTGTCGCCATATGGAGGGTCGCGGCAGTTTGCCCACGACCCCCCTTGACTCTTTGTTTTGCAGGTCGTGCGCCCAGGGGTTCCTGGAGCAATTTTTCGCACTGCCGGGGTACCTGGAGGAGCTCCGTTCCTCCTTCTCCTCCGACGCGCTCCGGTGAGACCCACGTCATTTTGAGGCCACCTGCGGGTATATCTTCTCTCCTGGAGTATTTTGCGCCTTGCCGGATCATCATTCACCATCGGGGGTGCGAGGGGGGAGTGCTTGAAAGTCGTCGGAGCCGGCGTGCTTCCCAGTTCCTTCTGCCTCGCTCCCCACCGTCCAATCGACGAGGGATTTTAGAAGCTACAACCTCCATTAGATCATGCCGCTTCAGCACCGTCGGATCATCAGATCACGTTCTAATCCAGGCCGTCCGTGGCCGAAGGGGCATCGCAGGCCTACGCGCTGACACGTGTATAAGTGAGGGAAGGCTCGCCGTCGGATCGCCACCTGTGCTGGGTATTTTGCACGTTATCCCCGCCAACTTTTGTATTTATTAAATAGCACATCAAGCTTTCCTCTACGCTTTTAATCTTTGTAATATTTACAAAACGACCTCCCGTACTTCTATTTATTGCCATTAGGTCCCCCACCAGGCACGTGCGTCGCACGTGGCCCTGGCGTTTTTGCAGACTTAATCCTTGCGAGTGGGGTATTTGCTATTTGTCCAGAAACTATTTTCTACAGTTGTTTATTTTGTTGGAATATTGCACGCAGGCCCTCGTATTTTATGATAATTACCAAAATACCCCTACAAACATGTATTTTCTTTTTTCTTCTTGTATTTACTGCATTCATCTATAAGACTCTAAAAGTCCTCCAAAAATCAATTTATGCTCCTGCTACATTGCATTTGCACGACATATTTTTATTTTCCATTTTCATTGCATTTTATTATTTATAAAAATTCAAAAACTTGCATTTTATGCACTGTTTGCATTATAAAATCCATAAAAAAATATAAAACACTCCAGAAAAATCCCAAAAAAATATTTTTTTGCGTATTTTAGTGTGTTTTAATTTCAGGACAAAAATCACTAAAAAATATAAACGAAAATTCCTAAAAATATAAAAACTCTAAAAACCTTCATAAAAATATATAAAATTCATAAAAAAACTCTAAAATTGTGTTTTCTTTTCCTGAATTTTCTTTATTTTGTTATCTTTAATTTAAAATTAATTTGGAAAATTTTGTTGATGTTTGCTATTTTTCATTCCCATTTTGATTTCGGCCAGAATTCCAATTCATTGTTTTCTCTTGTTTTGATATTTAAAAATACCAAAAAGATTCTGAAAAATCCCCAAAATTCACAAAAATAGTAAAAAACTATAAAAAAAACCAATAATATTTTATTTCTTAATTTTTGACTATTTTTCCCTATTTTTATAAATAGCCTAGCATCTCTTTCCTTATTTTGTACATATATTTTAATATTGAAAAAGAAATAAAAAATTATAAAATATAAAAAGAAAATATGAATTTAGAAAATTAAAAATCAAAATACAAAAATATAAAAATCAAAAACTAAAATGAAAAATTATAAAATTAAAAACCCACAAAAAAATAGCATAGTAGACACTTGATCACATTCACACTTTTGAGCAATTTTACCCCGATCTATCCTTTATGCTCCCTATGTTCGATCTCTACATATACTTGCACCTATACACATCTTTGTTATAGAGTTATAATAAATTTTAACTCCGCACATTTACTTTCATTGCTTGATTTATCTGTTGTGGGTTAATTGTTATTCGAATACCGGTTTCTTGCAGGTCGCCTCAGCGACACTGTGATCCCGCCTTGTGTGAATTACTTTAGACCCGTGAAAAATCATCTTAAATCAAATGGCGCCGTTGCCGGGGAGCAACAACGCGTAGATCTCATTTTTGCCTTGTGTTGTGATTATTTGTCTACTTTTGCGGTTTTTATTTCTGCTTATTGTAGTTTCCTTATTTTTGATATTTCTTGTTTGAATTGTCTAACCCCTCTCTTGTTTGACTTCTTGCGAGGAACGTGGATCGAGGGAGGAGCTCTCTTCCAGGAGCACCTACGCACCCACGTGAGGTAACTTGACTTAGCACGAAGGCGGGCTAGGAGAGAATTTTGAAGATAGTTCTAGTTCATTTATTTTCTTATATTTATTTTGTAATTTGTAGTGAGAGAGCGACCTATATTTGTAATAATACAGGTACCCTCGGACACTTGGACATTCGAGCCTAATTTCCAAGTGATTGTTCACTTGGAGGCTCGCCGCGGTTTTTGTCGGCTTTCTTCACATTCTTTTTATTTTGTTTTGATTTTTGATTTTATTTATTTTGTGTGATTGAGCCCCTAGCTTTAGGAATTGCTTGCGAGAGATTAAGGCCAAACACCTAATACCTTTGCATGTGCCTATAGTATCATTTGGACTTAGTCAAATCATTAAACAGTTGATTCACTATCTTCGAGCCGTCGCGCCGCGAGCTCACCCTGCCAAGCGCTTCTCCTGAACTCGATTTGTCGAGAGGAGGAGGGGTGAGCCTAGACCGGACTCTAGGATTGAGGATTTGTGGTCAACTTGTGGTTCTTCACGATAATAGCAATTTCTGAAACTTAGGGCGATTTCATCAGATTGCATTTGCATATAGATAGGATTCAATTCTGCTGAGCATCTTTGCATGAAGAGTGCTGAAGGCAAGGTGAGCATTTCTCTTTAGCATTCGTCATTGATTTACTGCTTGCATTGCTTTTCCGACTCTCCCTCTGATTTTGCCAACCTAGGTGCTTAAAGGAATTGACTCCTCGTTAGGCGTGTGCATTTCTCACTAAAAATCCAAAAAAAAGTAATCAATAAAATTGGGACTGCTAATATTACTTGGCCCTAAAATCCACCAAAAAAGAAAATCTTGTATTGGGGCGAGTAATCCCCTCATTATCTTTGTTTTACTTGCTCACGCACACACTAAGGTTAGTGCCCAAATCCCATATTCAGCCAGCTAAGTGTTTGTGCAATTTTGGGCTTCTCACCTAACTCTAAACCAGACAAGATAAAAAGACCGACTTTTCGGTCTCTACCGAGTTGAGTAGGTGAATTGAGGGTTCGTATTCTTTTCATTTTTGTCTGTGATTGATTTGTGTGTGTCCTAGATCATCTCTGCGCATTTGCTCCTTTTCTTCACTCTTTTGACTTGACCGTCATGCTCTCCCGATCACTCCCTTTTAATTTTGATATGGACCCCTGGAGTACTTTTTACCCGGACTTTGCGGATTCCGCGCTCGCTCCAGCCGGTCCACCTCCCTTTTATAAGGAGGATCCTCCTCCTACTTTTTCTGATTTTTGTACATACCCGCCTCAGCCACAGTATTAGACCTCGGACTTCTACCCACCTCCACCCCATCTGTATATTATCCACCTCCACCTTCACATCCACCCGAGTCTGACCTGTTGGAGTCACCTCCCTCGATCTCTATGAGTGATATCTTGAACCGGATGACAACATGCATTGATTTGATGAATGATCATCTTGCTATCTTGAGGAAGAATCAGATGAATGCTCCTTTCGTCGGAGATACGACTTCACTTGTAGGTGATTATGGGAGCTTGCAATCGCCAAAAATACAAAAAAATGAGAAAAATTTAAAAACCCAAAAAGAGTTCGGGAGACACTTGGTTGATTCATATTGTGAGGAGAGAGTCCACTTGCCAGAACCCTTGACCACACATCCTTTCACACATTGTCCCACCTTTGACCCCGAGGATGCCGTTGTACAGACTGCTCTTGGCATGCCTCGTGTATATGCTGATTCCTACTTCCTCCCTTGTATGGAGGAAGTCCAAAAATTCAAAAAAGTGTTATCCGAACCCGAAGTGGTGGCTACTATTCATGAGATTATCCATGCCCCACTTCAGCAGGCCATGACCCAATTATCTGCTCCTCTTCCCAAGAAGAGAAAGCAGAGGAGCAGATATGAGCGTCACATTCTGACCATGGCCACTGCCCACACCATCACACACCGCCCCATTCCCAAAAAGAAGAACACAACTACACCTTTCATCACGTGCTCCATCTCTGAATATACTTGTGATCACACTCTCCTGGACGGCGGTGCTTCGCTTAGCATACTACCCTTCTCGCTGGTACAGTCTCTTCACTTAGGGCCTCTAAAGAAAACCAGGATGATCGTTTAGTTTGCTGATGGATCTATCAAGAGGCCGAAGGGTATCCTTGAAAACACCGTCATTTCTATTCAAGGCACGAGCTACCACGTTGATTTTGTCGTGTTGACCATGGAGAGCTCCACTGGGGAGCCGTCTCCAATCATCCTGGGACGACCATTCCTTGCCTCTACAAGGGTCGTTATCGACTATGGATTAGCAGAGATTCGCTTTCGTCCTGTTGATGAGAGCGAAGTGTCGATCACCGCACCCATAGTTGACCAGAGACCTGTACCTGATGCACCTTCACCGATTCTAGCTGACTCCAAGGCCTGTGACCGATCTGATGGTATTAGAGATGTTTGCTTAGCGACCCCTGATGAGACCCAACAAATCCCCCGAAAGGGGAGGAAATCAGAAAGCATAGACCTCACTGTTCCTCCTTCTGGTGTGTGGCGATGTGTTGATGAAATCCAAAGCATTTCCGTGATTGATCCCATTGAGCGGCAGGCAGATACCAAGACTAGACAGGACGGACCTGGTTTGACTACTTCCACTGATAAGTCCGTTCTTGGGCACTCAAAGGTGAAGATGATTGAGGTCGGTTATGATGCTAATCTTCAAAATTTTTGGCCTCTTGATGAAAAAGATGATTCAGGTGAAACTCTTGAGGATGATCTGAGTTCTACTACTTCCACCGATGATTTCGTTCCCTTTGGTTTTGACCTGGACGAGACCTCGCAGGACGACTCCGATTACACTTCTTCCGAGGATGATGAGCTTGTCCCATTCCACTTTGACATCAGCGAGACCTCCAAGGCCGGACCTAGCCGTACTTCTTCTACTCACCAGTCTGTGCCTTCACACCGTAGGACCACCAAGGGTGAACCTAGCCAGACTACTTCTATTGACCCGTTCATCCCTTTTCGATTTGATTCCACTGAGGGCCTTCACCGTGTCGATCCTGATCGGCTTCCGTCCACTGTGGACCACGATGTCGACATACACCACACAAGATCTATCCCTCAGTGGTCTCGCAAGAAGGTTAGCTTTCGGCCTTCTTGATCATATGTACATCCACCTCTATTGTACATTCACCTTTGTTCATCTCTGCCTCTCCCGTATTGCTCGTCCATCGATTCTCGTGTGTGCCTTGCTTAGGACGCACTTTGTCCTACGTATAGGAGGGGTGGACGAGCCGAGTGTTCTTTCTTCGTCCGTGCGTGTCATCAATCCTGTTGTTGCCTGTACTTAGGGCTTCTTTTACCCTAAGTATAGGGGAGTGATGTGTACATCTTCTGATCTCGTCTCCATTTTCATCTCATCTTCCCTTTTCTTCTTTTCTTCTTTTCCTTTTCTATCTTCTTTTTGTATCAAAAAGGTGCCGCCCTTGTAGACAGTTTTCCATACTTAGGACGTACTTTGTCCTAAGTATAGGGGGTGTGCACCCCGAGTTGTTCTTTCATTTTCTTTGATCCGCTCCATTGTCTCCTCTTCTTGTCTATACTTAGGGATATCTTACCCTAAGTATAGGGGGAGACAATCTGAGTACGATCTGTTCATTCGCACCCTTGACCCTCCCTGCTTTGTGTACAGTCTGATATACTTAGGATTATTTGATCCTAAGTATAGGGGAGACGGTCGACTTCTCATTCTTTCGTCCATTCATTCCTTTATTTTTTATTTATTCTTTAGACTTTTCCTATACTCAGTATGAGTTATGTCTTCTCTTTTTCTCTGATCTATGAGGACATAGCTCAAGCTAAGTATAGGGGGTCGTATATACTACGTATATACTTTAGCCATAACTCGTACTTTCGTATTTTCTTAATAATATGGCTATTAATTCTTTAAATTCATTAAAGACCTTAATAAAATGATGTGATTATTCCTCAAATTCTTTTTACTAATTAATAAATCAGGTGAAAATATTTTTTGCAAAATGTTTGAAAAATAGTTTGAAAATCTTCATGAAAAATCTTTTGAAAACTATTTTGAAAATGTTTTGTTACATGTTTTCAACCTTTGTAAAAATATTTTGTTTGTAAAAATTTATTTTCTTTGTGTGAAATAAAATGTTTGAAAAATGATTTGCAAATGGTTTGAAAAATGGTTGCAAAAATATTTTGAAAAATCTGTCTATACTGTTTGAAAACCTTTGCAAAATGATTTTCAAATTTGTGTACATGTTTGTAAAATGTTTTGAAAAAAAATTATTTTGGACTATAGTTTTCAAAAAATGTTTGAAAAACACGTGTCAAATAAGTTTGAGGAATATCTACATCACACCAAAATCCATTATCTATATATATGTATAAAATTGATAACTTACCCTTGTAAATTATTGAAATCCACTTCTTGTATATATAAGAAGCACTCCCGTGTACATAGTTTTCACCTAGTTTTTATCCAAAATCATTTTGGTTTCAAAAATCTCAAAAACATTTGCAAAACTAAAATACAAAAACATTTGCAAAACTAAAATCCAAAAACATTTGAAATATCTTTTTGAAAAAAATACCAAAAAATGCATATGCATCATCATCATCTTTTCAAAAACCCATAAAAAGTTCAAAATCTTTGAAAATTGCATCAGAAAAATATTTTCTGCATCCTGCATATCATTTGCATAGCATTAGCATTTTTCGGATTGAGTTTGATAGTTGAACAAGTCTAAGTAAAATCCGAAGATTGGATCTTAATTGTACCTTAAAATCTACCAAATAACAGGAACCTTATAGGAATTGGGTTTGAGGTACTTCAGGTCTAGTTGACTTAATTCTTTGAGGATCACGGGACTTGGTTCAATGGATTCTTGACTGCCTAAGTAGAGTATTTCGGAGCACACACACGACTCTTGTTGATAATGACCTAACTTGGACACCTGCACCTTTCACATGGCTCAACTCAGTTGGAATGGTAAGGGGATTGGATTTGCCGGTATGAGACGCACACAAGTGGAAACACTTGTCCTCCTCTAGGGAGGGAAGTGCACCCCAACCCGTCCAGTGATGAGGAAGTCTAAAGACAGGAGAGTGTGGGTTGCAATAAAGCTTCAAAAGAGGGATAGTCTACTGGCTCAAGAGGAAAAACTCCTTATGTAAATGCTGCTGTGAATAGTATTTCAAAAAAAAGAGAAAAAAAGAAAGAAAGAAAAAAAAAGAGACAGGCTTGTACAAAAATAAAATGCCTGCAAAGTATGTACAAATGTTGTAAAGTCAATAAGCAAGCTTGAGCTCCAAAGTCAAATCATGTGAGCCTGTAGCTGGATGACTTGACTACACTGGTCTTGCATCCTAGGATAGGTAGCTACACTGGCTATCGTCCATTCTTCTGTTCACCTCCTCTTCTTGAGCTGGTTGCTACTTGAACTTAGAAGGGAATACCCCGCTACTTGAGGATGGAGTTATTGGATTGGGGAATCATTGGGTTGTCGTACTGGAGAAGTCAGTTTTTTTTCATTCTAGTTGGGGAGAGCCACCATCACTTACACTGTACGAGTCAGATTCATAGTCGTAAGGGTTTGCGTATGAATTGAGATATTTCTGACCTGGCTATTGAGGAGACTTGAGCAGAGTTTTGGGATTCTCAGGGACTGTTGGATTTCAAATTCGGTTCTCATTAAGGTTCCGCCTGCACTAAAATTCCAAAGGTCCGACTTAAGCTCCAAACTTTGATTTTGTGAAGACAAGTTTGATAATTAAATTCAATCCACATTTCTTCTTTTTTTTCTTTGTTTTTCTTTTCTGCACTTATTGCATAAGTGTTTGCTAGGGACTAGCAAAGGCAAGTATAGGGGGATGATGTATCTACATTTCATCATCTTTATTCTATCATTTTGGTCTTAAAAACCCTAGTAAATGCGTGTAAATAGGCTTAATTTAGGCATTTTAGCATTCATGCATCATTGTGTAAATATTGTATAAAATGCGGTTTTTAATGCCAAAAATGTAGAATAAAGAAAAGAAAAGAAAAAGAATAAAATATTGTAAATATTTTATGACCTGAAATCCCGAGACCTAGGCATCTCGATGACTAGGTCGACAAGGAATAAAGTAGGGGGAGATAAGGGCCAAAATACAATAAAAATTCCTTCATTCTTTATTCATTTTGGGACCTATTTTTGGTTCCACTTTTTATACATCAAATAAAGAAACTTTGTACATGAAAGTTGTAGATAATTTAATAAAGAAAAATACAAAATTGTTTTCACTGATAAATAATGTACAGATAAAAAGTTATGGTTTGAATAAAAATCCAAAATCCCAACTTCCCAGACCTGTATCTCACAAATGAAAACTCCAAATGCAGCAAACTCACTTTAATTGTATATAGAATAAAATAAGCTATTTAATGGCGGTGGTTTCGCATTTGGCGGAGCTACGGTTTGAAAGTTGAGTTTTGGACCCGCATTATATACTTGTACATATTAAAATATTCATTTTATTATTTATTCATTATTTTTATAATTTTATATTTTTATAATTTTGTAAATATTACTTATAATTTTTTTGTTTATTAAAATCAGAATAAAAACATAAATAAAATACAAAATAAAATACTTGTAAATATAATACATAGGTATAGAACCTATACACATACCTATACATTGTATACTTTTATTTTATTAAGTATATAAAATATATCAGAAAAATAAAATAAAAATATTTTTTAAGTGTATAAAAGTATTTTATAATTTTATAAAATAATAAATAAAAAGAATAAAATTAAAATACACAAAATAAAAATAAAAGAATAAAACATATAGATATTATACCTATAAAGGGCATAATAGGTAACTTGTAAAAATATATTTCATAAAAATAATTAAAATTCATAATAAAATAATTAATAAAATAGTAAACATTTTTTATTTTATATACAAAAATTAATAAAATCATTCTTTATTTTTAATCGAATTTCTAAATATTTTTTCCAACGATTTTTCTGGTTGGTCCACATGGACCAACCAGATTCTATCGTTGGTTGACCTCGGTCAACTCTCTGACCGAGGTCTGCCAAGGTGTCAGAAGTGGTTTTTTGTCCTCTTTCGTGGATTTTTCCAGGACGCATCGTATCTCCTTTCACGATTCTTTCTTCAAGACTTTTGTAGCCCATCTATCCATGATACACACCCAAGGCTTATCTTGGGGCGTGTATCACTGACGCGCCTCAGAAATCTCGATCTTAGAGACACGTCGATCATCTGTACAAAACCACCCCTTCGCCCATTTTCAAAAGTTGAACCCTCTTTTGGCCTGCTCTTCTTCTTTTTCACGTGGACTGAGGATCGAGAGGGTGACATCAGCTCTCCTCACCTATCGGAGGGGTAGCGGAGCGGCGCCGAGGGGCGTTCCTCACCATCTCTGGCAATGAGCCGTCATGAGGTCTATCTCAGGTGTATACCCTCGAGGTCCGCATTTCTTTTGATTTTTCTTGCATAGCTTTATTACTAGTATCTCCAGCATCCTAATCCCGCTTTCCATTCGGCTGAGATCCACTTCGTTCGCCACCGCCATGCCCTCGCCGGAGCTTGCTCCGGCGAGTATCTCTTCCACCATTCCCGCCTACTGTCGCCATATGGAGGGTCGCGGCAGTTTGCCCACGACCCCCCTTGACTCTTTGTTTTGCAGGTCGTGCGCCCAGGGGTTCCTGGAGCAATTTTTCGCACTGCTGGGGTACCTGGAGGAGCTCCGTTCCTCCTTCTCCTCCGACGCGCTCCGGTGAGGCCCACATCATTTTGAGGCCACCTGTGCGTATATCTTCTCTCCTGGAGTATTTTGCGCCTCACCGGATCATCATTCACCACCGGGGGTGCGAGGGGGGAGTGCTTGAAAGTCGCCGGAGCCGGCGTGCTTCCCAGTCCCTTCTGCCTCTCTCCCCACCGTCCGATCGATGAGGGATTCCAGAAGCTACAGCCTCCGTTAGATCGTGCCGCTTCAGCACCGTCGGATCATCATATCACGTTCTAATCCAGGCCGTCTGTGGCTGAAGGGGCATCGCAGGCCTACGCGCTGACACGTGTATAAGTGAGGGAAGGCCCGCCGTCGGATCACCCCCTGTGTTGGGTATTTTGCAAGTTATCCCCGCCAACTTTTGTATTTATTAAATAGCACATCAAGCTTTCCTCTGCGCTTTTAATCTTTGTAATATTTACAAAACAACCTCCCGTACTTCTATTTATTACCATTAGGTCCCCCGCCAGGCGCGTGCGTCGCACGTGGCCCTGGCGTTTTTGCAGACTTAATCCTTGCGAGTGGGGTATTTGCTATTCGTCCAGAAACTATTTTCTACAATTGTTTATTTTGTTGGAATATTGCACGCAGGCCCTCGCATTTTATTATAATTACCAAAATACCCCTGCAAACATGTATTTTCTTTTTGCTTCTTATATTTGTTGTATGCATCTATAAAACTCTATAAATCCATAAAAACAATATAAAAACACTCCAGAAAAATCCCAAAAAAAGAAATTTTGCGTATTTTAGTGTGTTTTAATTTCAGGCCAAAAATCACTAAAAAATATAAAAGAAAATTCCTAAAAATATAAAAACTCTAAAAACCTTAATAAAAAATGTATAAAATTCATAAAAACTTTAAAAATTGTGTTTTCTTTTCCTGAATTTTCTTTATTTTGTTATCTTTAATTTAAAATTAATTTGGGAAAATTTTATTGCTGTTTGTTATTTTTCATTCCCTTTTTGATTTTAGCTAGTGTTCCAATTCACTGTTTTCTCTTGTTTTGATATTTAAAAATACCAAAAAGATTCTAAAAAATCCCAAAAATCTCAAAAACAATAAAAAACTATAAAAAACCAAAAATATTTTATTTCTGAATTTTTGAGTATTTTTCCCTATTTTATAAATATCTCAGTATCTATTTCCTTATTTTGTACATATATTCCAATATTGAAAAAGAAATAAAAAATTATAAAATATAAAAAGAAAATATAAATTCAGAAAATTAAAAATCAAAAAACAAAAATATAAAAATCAAAAATTAAAATATTTAAATATAAAATTAAAAACCCACAAAAATAGCATAGTAGACACTTGATCACATTCACACTTTTGAGCAATTTTGCCCCGATCTATCCTTTCTGCTCCCTGTGTTCGACCTCTACATATACTTGCACCTATACTCATCTTTGTTGTAGAGTTATAATAAATTTTAACTCCGCACATTTACTTTCATTGCTTGATTTATCTGTTGTGGGTTAATTATTGTTCAAAGATCGGTTTCTTGTGGGTCGCCTCAGCGACACTGTGATCCTGCCTTGTGTGGATTACTTTAGACCCGTGAAAAATCATCTTAAATCACCTGGTCACTTGAGGGGTCACGTGCCGCTAGAGGATGTATACAACGCTGGTAGGATCCGTTGTGGCGGACACCGATCGGCATCAGAGACCGGACTCTGACCCCTCTCGTTGACCCGTTAGCTATTGTGCTTCACGTGTACAAAATATTTTAACAAACATTTTTACAAAAATAATTTATACATAGATATGTATGTGCAATAAAGAATTTTATATACAAGAATTTTTTTATGGATTTTTTAGGATTTTAGCCATTTTCTTTATTAACACACTCACACAAAGTACGAGTTATGGCTAAAGTATATATGGAGTATATACGACACCCCCTATACTTAGCTCGAACAATGTCCTTAGAGTGAATCAAGAGCGATGAAGAAGACATAACTCATGCTTAGTATAGGGAAGTGAAAAGGAAACCTATACTACAAAGATGAATGAAAGAAGTAGAATGGAAAAGAATCTCGGGGTTTTCCCCCTATACTTAGGATCAAGTAATCCTAAGTATAGCAGGCTGTACACAAAGGGAAATCCGAGTGGGAGAATGTACATGGTCTACCTCCCCTATACTTAGGGTGAAATATCCCTAAGTATAGGCAACATAACAGAGGCAGAAATGAAGACAAATATATACAAGATGGAAGGGACGACATTACTCCCCCTATACTTAAGGTGAAGGATCCTTAAGTATAGGCAACGACAGGAGTAATGAAACAAAACAAAAGGGAACAACTCGGTGTTTACACCCCCTATACTGAGGATAAGGTGCATCCTAAGTATAGCAAAGATAATCCTAAACAAGACCTGGGGTGTTAATCAAAACGGAAAAACAAGGAACAAATCAAGACGAAACACGTATATACAAAGGGGACAATGTTGAGGTGCCTCTCAACAAGCGCTAGTTTTTACACCCCTAGCTAGGCGAAAAGGTTAGGACAATGAAGTATCAAGGTTTAGGATGACATCTATAAGGTGAATGTCGTATTGTTGTCGTAGTCGTGGTAGATGAACTATAACGAAGTCAATAATGTACGCGAAGACACCCAAGTTGGCAATCAGGGGTGTCTGCTACCGAGCAAGGATATGGGAAGATGTAATCGGGATCCGGTAGCACAAATGACATCATCGGCTCGAGATCTGAATGGAGTGGAAGTGTAGAGCCGAAGAAATCGAACGTGGAGAAAGAAGGATCAGTCATGGAGTCATCCACGTTAATCATCGTCTTGGAAAGATATGGAAGATCTAGATCAGGAGACTCACAAAAAGAACCAATATCCGATACATAGAATGAAAGAATATCAGAAACGTCATCGAATATCTCAAAGACCGGCTCATCCTCGCAAGGGTCGTCGAGGTGAGACAACTCAGAATTAGAAAGATCAGAAGACTCAGTTTCGTTATCCGACAGATCAGATACACTCTCAGAAAGTGAAACTGAGTACACAGAGCATGTCACATCCTCTCGCAGATAACCCTCGGGGAGTAACGCAAGATCATCAGTGAGAAAGGGAGGATCAGAATCTGAATAGAGATCTGTGCTACTAGCAAGCACCCACTCCTTGCACCAAAATGCCTCGTCAGCTGAAGTCTACCTCTGATCAATCTGGAAACAAGAAAAGGTACTGGTCAATAATGCGGAAGCTGTTGATGTGGCTGAAACTGATCCTCGAGCTACGGTAGTGCTGGATGTCATCTAGTCCTCATAAAATGTATTTGTCTCATCAAAATTGAGGACAAAAGCTCAAATACAGGACTATCCATATCTGGCATCTCAAAATGGTATCCCACATCGAGCTCTGGCTGCTGGGCTGAGTCGTGATATCTGTCTGAATCAGAGAAATACCTCTGCAGAGTAGAAGCTGAGTAGTCTGGGAATGGACACTGAAATGTTTGGACTGATGGTTGTAGTAGCGTGGGCTCCTCCATCTCCTGGCATATCAGAAGATCTTATATCCAAGACTTGTCAACTGAAAAGTACAGGCCCGACTCAAACTCTAGCTGGAAGACCAACGGGAACTCGATCGGTCTGAAGGTTAGAGCATCCACTGTGGCAGTCATCTCATCCCTCGTTTGTACTGCAGCAGAATCCATATCCTCAATCTGGTGTGTAGTAAGTGTATCCTCGTAGAATGTGGCACACCCAATTGGTACTGCATCACCCTCGTGTGTTGTCCCGACTAATGTATCTCGTGAAGATGGAATCTGTGAAAATGCTCTCGAGATAGCATCAAGAAAATTAATGTCAGAACTGTGGTGTGAACCACCACACGAGGTAACCACCAGTGCTATCTGATCAACGGTCATCCCCCTCATGGAGATCTCAATAAGGTCGGTCGATGAAAGTCCATGATCTGGAAGTCTCCTCAAGAGGTCAACAATCCTCAGCCATGAATCATGCAATTGCTCCTGGGGGTCTACTGAAAAGTCTGTGATCAAAGACCACATCATATTTGCTCTACGCTGGGGATAATATCTCTGTAGAAACTTTAAGCGTAGGTCTCCCCACGTAGCAAATCTCCTTCCCAATTGTCTATGCTATTTCATGGCTCTGCCTTGAAGTGAAAATGGGAAGGTCCTCAACATCCGCTCCTCAGAAGTGATATCTGAATATACCTGGGTCACACAGAACACCTCAAACTCGGACAGATGAAGATATGGCTCCTTGTGCACCTCCCCTGAGAATTTTGGCAGTCTCTGAATGAACTCCAAATCTAGAATGAAGGGACTTAACGTAGAAGCTGACTGAGCTTCCTAGCATGTTTGCTCAGCCATCATCCTGTCATCAGAGGTGTCTGAAACTTGTGTCTGCTCTCTGTGCCCATGCATGGAGTTCACTCTCATCCCAGCAAAGGAATCGCCCGTGTCTCGTATCTGGTTCGTCTGATCTCTGCGGGCGTCTATCACAACATGCCCAGAAGAATGAAGGGAAGGAGAGAATGGAAGGTCGGTCAGAGTTCCAACCTCCCTCGAGAGTGGACTGGAATGATGGGAATAAGATGGGGAAGCCACAAGAGTCGGTAAGAAAGGAGGGTGCTACATCATCCAGAGACAGACAGGGAGAAGAAGAAAACTGAAGGGAGGGTGGGCGGGAGAAATATAAATGACTGGAATGAGGAGAAGAAGGCGGGTGGGATCTGGAAAAACAAACAAGATCGGTCAAGCAAAAACCCTCGATTCACCTACGCACGCAGAGCTGATGACCGTGAAGGTTCGGTCTTTTATCTTGTCGTTTTTATTAGGTGATCAAACAGTCTATCAGAGCGATTAAGCGAGCTGTTGGGAATCCAACGCCCCCAGGAGACTGTCCCGATCCAAAGCTAGATCTTTCCCAACCAGTACAAGTCGCAGACTGTTTACCGACTACCCGATCGACTCTCTCTGTTAAGGATATCGTGGCCCGCTTTACCGAAGACCGGAGCGATCCTCACTAGAGAACGACTAACTCGGAATCAGTAGTCTGAAGAAGGGTCGTATATGGCTCTAACCTAGGGTGTGGGTCACTCTCTCGCTCATCCAAACCATACAAGGAGGGGATTGCTCTCCCAAGACAAGTTATTAAGTCAGTGTCTTTTAAGATCAAGTTTGATTAACAATCCCAATTTTATGATTTTTTTGTTTTTAGATCTTTTTCAAATCAAACAATGCCTAACGAATTTTTCGGTTCTCCTAATTTTTATTAAGTTCAAAAAGAGGGGGAGAAGGCGAAAAAGCCGATGTGCGACTAAACACGATGATGCATGCTGAGTAAGAAATACGTACCTTACCTCCAGCACTCTACATGCAAAGTGATCCACGCATAAATTTAAATGACATAAATAAAACTAATTTAAATGATGCAGTGAGGAAATCAGCCTTAAGCAGGATTTTCTACACGTGAAGCACAATAGCTAACGGGTCAATGAGAGGGGTCGGAGTCTAGTCTCTGATGCCGATCGGTGTCCATCACAACGGATCCTGCCAGCGCTGTATACAGACTCTAGTGGCACGTGACCCCTCAAGTGACCAGGTTAGCCTTTTTATTAGTGATTTAATTAATAAAGTCTAATTATTCGATCTACAGGAACAGACGAAGTAATTAAGGTTGGGCCCTAATAATTAGGTCACAAGACAAATAGAAAATCCTAAGCTAAGGCTAAATCCTCGGGAATCAAAATAAAATAAAATCAAAAAACACAAATCTGGTGAAAACCAAGGTGAGGTCCCCCGAGCACACCAGTGCTCGGTGAAATAGACCCCGAAAATCACCAAGCTCTGAGTTGTCCTGGTCCTATATTATTACAATAATAATAGATCGCTGAAATAAAACTAAGCTACTCTATTCTAACACTCCCCTCACTCCTGCTCTCCTCTCTCGCGCTCTCCTGCGGCTCTATGCAGAAAAGAGCCGCCTCCGAATCTCACGGTTGCGTCGGCTTCCCGAAGAAAGCCGCCTCGATCCTCAGGCCCTCGCAAGAAAAGTGAAATAAGAGATGTGTCAGACCAAAAGTATTATAATAATGAAAAATAAAATAAAAGGCAAATAAATGAAAAAAACAAATAAAATTAAAAGAAATAAAAACAAACAAAGAGAAAAAATAAAAATAAAAATAAAACAAATGAAAGAAAGAAAATAAAAGAAAAATAAAAGAAAACGAAAAGCTGCGAAAGAAAGCTGATTACTAAGCCGTGCTCCTCGACAACAGCACCATTTTGATGACTCAAAATCCCGCGATCGGGTTAAGGTATAATTAGAGTTGTTGCAACCCAAACCGCGAGGCTAAGTCGATCAAGAAAAAGTAAGACCACCAATCAAAATAAATCAACAAATCATGTCAAATAGCGGTCTCGCTATTTTATTTTACTCGATATAGCTACCAGGGTCGAACACAAGGAGCACGATTTGGAAAAACCTACGAAGTAGCCGGGGTTCAAAAATAAAAGAAACAAACTTTTTTTGGTGGTTTTTATAGTTTTTCAAATTTTTTATAATTTTTAAATTAAGAAAAGTCGATAAAAGAAATTAAAAAGGCCTAATCAAACAATTATTTCAAGGAGCAAAAATGGTTAGAAAATTAAAATAAAAATATTTTTGGTTTTTGCAAATATTCAAGTGTTTTTGTTATTTTTCTTTGATTTTTCTGATTTTTAGTTAATTTTATAAAAATGAAATAAGGCTAAAAATGCAAACCAATGTGCAGCCAAAATCTAAAGTCTGTTTAAAAATAATTAAATAGCATATAAAATTCCAGCAACAATTTTATTGTAAACTAGAAAAAATCTAACTAAAGAAACTGAGATTGCATTTTTTTCGATTTTCTAAGAATTTTTAATGATTTTTCTAAGTTTTTTAGTGTTTTCATTTTTAGGATTTTTAGAAATCCAAATGCAGCAAAAAATGGTTTGAAATAAAATAAAACACATGAATAAAAAATATTTTAGATTTTTTGGAGGGTATTTAATATTTTTAGTTGATTTTTCATATTAGACAGAAGTAATTTTTAAGGTTTTTGAATTTTTAAAAATATCAAATGAAAACAAAACAAGCCCAAAAATTCAAAGAAATTTTTACACTGTGGCAGGAGCCACATATCCAAATTTCATGAATTTTGGATGAAATTTGCTATTTATTCAAGCCAATAAAAAATGCACAGCACACAGGGACCTATATGCAAGAGAAATAATTTCCAAGGATCAAACAAGAACACACGTCAAAAGTATAGGACCCTTTCCGCAAATTTTCCCAAGAATTTTAGCACCTGTCGAAACTCAGCATTCACATGGGCATGGATGTAAATAAAGAAATTAAAACTTCAATTCGTAACATCCCATAAAATCCAGGGCTAACCATGCAAACATCACAAAAAGACACGTGACGATGCACGTGCACCCATACAAGGAGGACTAAATGGTAAATATCAAAAACTACAGGTGCAAATATGCAAAATGGTCCACGGTGCTACATTTAATTAATAGACTAAATAAAAACATAAAGAAACTGCAGGGAAGGTGATGCAAATTACCCAGCCAATTCGTACGGGTCACGTGGTGTGCCAGGTGGTGCCCTCTCAATGGCTGGCGACAGATGGTCCTGGCACTGACACCTGTTGGATCCAACGGACTAGCGAAGAGGCGCATGTGGGGCGTACGGGGCCGTTAGATGTTAGATCTAACGACCTAACAAGTGCAGACCGCGGACGGTGGAGATCGAATCTGGCAACTGGAGATGATCCAATGGCGGAGAAGGGAGCTGGAAGAATTCCTCTTGGGCGACGTTCGCTGGAGCACCGAGGAAGATCGGTGGCTCCGATGAACGATCGGACGGCGGCAACAAGATCGTACTGCTCCTCTGCGTCGGGTGGCGAAGTCGGATGGAGTATCCACCGGTCAAATCTCTGAGAAGGTGGCTGTGACCTGGGATGGCTCCGGCAATGCTAAATAAAGGCGAGTTGGGGGGTAATTGCGCACGTTCTGACCTGCAGGTGAAAGCTTCGACTCGGAGGGACACTCCAGTCGGGGTTATTGGGCCTAAAGATATGTGAAGCGACGGTGGGTGGCGAAGGGAGGTTCCGGTGAAGTGGCAGAGGGAACCTAAGCCTAATCTTGGCTCGTACTACCAAGATTTGGGTGGTCAGGGTGCAGGAGAAGGATGACGGCGAACAAGGGAAGCGATCTAAATGGCTAAGGATGGATGATGGAGCTCCGACCACCGGGTCGGAGTTGGAGGAGTAGCGGGTGCAAGATTCGGAAATAAAGGGAACTAGGACTGAGATGAGGATTACCTGAAGGTCTGAGATCGATCCTTAGCTCCAGGGGATAGCATCGACGTGGGTCTTCGCCTCGACCATGCTACGGAAGGCAGGGGGACTCGAACGCGGTGAAGGTCCGGCCACGTGCTTCGAGCGTCAGCTGCAGCTACCTATTCCGGCCACCAAAGGTTCCGGCCGAATGCTGTCACCAAGGGGAAGGAAACTAGGGCAGAAGGAAGGTGTGCGACGCGAGCTACCGAGCTGGGGGAAAGAATGAAGACTTTATACTCGTTCCCGGGTGATGAAGAAGATGGGGCACGAGCACGCGAACCGAGGGTGATCCGACTCTGCCTAGGGATCCACGAGGGTCGCGGATCCAGCAAGAAGAAGCGGGTGAAGAAATCGGGGTAAAAGGTGGAGGAATCCGATCAGGAAAATTATGAGAAATGGGGCTCAAACTGGATCTGGGCAAAGAGAAGGTCCGGGAGGGGGAGTTGACCGTGGTCAACATCCCTCCTTGACCAATCAGAAAATTTCGTCGTCAAAATTATTTGTAGAATAATTTAAAAATAGAAAACGATTTTATTTTAAAATATTTACAAAATAAAAAATGTTTATTATTTTTCAAACTATTTTTTAGTGATTTTTATTTATTTTTTTGAAAAATAAATTATGATATATACAATATAATATATTATATACAGGTATAAAATACCTAAGTATTTATATTATTATTTTTATTTTCTTATTTTTGTATAAATACCTGAATTTTATATTTTATTTATTTACAACATAAAATTTAGAGTATAAAATAATTTTTATTTTATTTTATTGGTTATTTACAGATGTGAAATAAATATGAGTATGATACGTATATACATGTGATATGTACAAAGTGAGAGAGAAATTATTTTGTTTTTATTTTGTTAGTTTTTGTTTTATTTTTGGAAATATATACAAGGTAATAGAAACGCATTTTTATTTTTATTTTTGTGAAAATAAAATATGTACAAATAGAAGGAATATATACAAGGTTGAATGGCCTTATCTCTCTCTACTTATTTTTTTGGCGGTCAGGCCAATGCTTTGCCCTCCCTTGGGTTTGGGTCACTCAATATTTATTCTAAATATTTCCTTCTTTTTCTTTATTCTTTATTCTTTTATTTTTGCACAAATACATGCTAATTATTGATATTTACAAAATCATGCTTATTGGTAACTTATTGTATTTACAACTATCTACGTGGTATTTTGCCAAGATATTTAGCTAAAATAAAAGAATAAAGAGTGATGAATGAGTATTCATCATTGAGCGACCGAGCATGAATCCGAATTGATTTTCTTTTACTTTGGAAACTTGCATCAACCTTCTTTCGATTACGTATTCCCAAATTTTCATATGGTGACTCATCAGCTTAATACCTCTGTAATTTGAACAATTTTGAATGTCTCCTTTGTTCTTATAAAGAGGTACCCGATGCTTCTCATCCATTCTTCAGGTATTTTCTTGCTTCGCCAAATAACATTAAATGAATTTGTAAACCAAGTCAAACCACGCTCACCTAAAACTCTCCAAACTTCTTTAGGAATGTCATCAGATCCTACATATTTCCCATGTCTCATAACCTTCAAATCCTCCTCTACTTCCTTTCTTTGTATTCGTCTATAGCTTTCACTATTCAAGTAACTTTCACTACTAGCTAGATTTCCCAAAGTGATCTCTCTATTTCCTTCCCCAATGAAAAGCTTATGGAAGTATTGCTTTCATCTAGTCTATATATACTTCTGAATAAAAAGCGCGTGACCTTCCTCATCCTTTAAGCATCTCACTTGAGAAAAATATTTGGTCTTTCTTTCTCTTGCTTTATCGAGCTTGAATATATATTTCTGGCCCTCCTTAGAGTCGAGATTTTTGTATAAAACTTCATAAGATTTTGACCTAGATTCGCTTACAACCTTCTTTGCTTCCTTCTTCATTATTTTGTAGTTTGTGACAGTTTCATTTGTTCTATCCTTAGACATAGCTTTAAAGCAAGATCTTTTAATTTTGAGCTTCTCTTGCATCCCTTCACTCCATCACCAATATTCTTTTTGGCATGAACCTCCTTCCTTTGACTCCTCTAGCAGCTCTTTGGCTACCCTTCGAATACAAGATGTTACTACCTCCCACATCTTATTAGCACTTCTGTTACAATCCCAAGATAAGTCTTAGTAGGGATTCTGCAATCTTTCATTCCAAGAAAACCTTCTCCATGAAGCTAGATTGCTTCAATTGAAATAATCTAGTTCTAGTGATCTTGTAAACCCTCATTTTCTTTACTGGCCCTTTTATTTGCACATTTATGACTAACAAGTGATGTTGGGTAGTCATACTCTCTCCTGGGATTTCTTCATATAAAAAATAAAAAATCAACATATCCTAGAAATCTTAATTATCCATCATATAGGGTAGATTACTAAAATTATTGTATCAATTATTACAGATTGTTGAAAAATTTAAAATTTCCAGTATTTTTGCAAAATGTTAAGAATAAACTTGTATTAGTTACAACTTTTTCAATTTTACATTCATTTGCATTTATCACGTTAACATACAATAAAAACACATTATATGAGCTATGTTCTTGAAATACATGAAATTCAGGGTGTCTGAAGTACGATCTTGGAGCGTCTGCAATGTTCGACTGGTTAGATACGTCAATAGCTATATCAACACCTCTCTCGACTCTCGACACCCGACGTAAGTGACAATCTCAACAATTAACCCACAACAATGGTCAGGCAATAAATGTAGGTGAGCTAAAATTTAATATACCTGACAAGAATGTGTATAGATGATAAGAAGTAGGGGTCGTGAGCAGACACGGTATAGCAACAAAAATGAATAGACAACTTAGGGCATATTTTTTGTATTTTTTATTTTTGATAATTTTATGGGTTTTATGGGTTTTAATTTTTATATTTTTATGTTTTTAAATATGTAAATTTTTAAATTCTGATTTTAAAATAAATATAGATTAATAATAAATATATTATATATATAGAATATATGAAGAAAAAAAGTAAAAGAGAGGTTTCTGGATTTTTTTTAAATATAGGAAATAAATTAAATTTCAAAAATAAAATATTTTCGGATTTTATATTTTTTTCTCTATTTTGGTAATTTTGGATCTTTTTGAAGATTTTTAGTGATTTTAAATAAAGAACTACACAAAATGCATAAAACGGTAAATCATGGAACTTGAAATGGGCTTCCTAATATCTATCAATTCATATTGAGCCCAAATTCAATTTTCTTGAATATTAGATAATAGCAAAAAATTAGAAAGTTAAAACAAAATCTTATGATTTTTTTATGAATTTTTCGAATTTTTATAGGTTTTTCTATCTTTTTTATTTTTAGGAGTTTTGAATAATGACTTGCAAAAATATTTGAAAAGTAGTTAAAATATGCAAATAAATACACATGATTTTTTTGAACTCTTTCAAAATATTTTGTAATTTTTATGAATTTCTAAATGATAAACAAGATAAAATGATACGTTTTGATTTATATAAATAATAAATAAATTTTAATTTACTTAAAAAAATTTATGTGATATAAAATAGTTCCAGACACTCAAGATAATTTTCTATAATTTTTAGATGCAAAATGATAATTTTAATATCTACATTATAAGTACAAAATTAAATCTGTTAGTTAGGGACCTGGTTATAATTTACACAAAGTTTCAGATATTTTAATAACTCTTAAATAAAATTCAAGGGCACAGATGAATTTTTTCATAATTAAAATATATTCCATATTAGCAGGGATATAAATTCAAATAAAATAAAGAATAGGGCCAAGTATACAAAATTGCCAAAAATATTACAACTAATATATAAAGTTTCTCGATAAAATATAAATATAAAAACCTGGAAGACTATCTATATAAAATATCTACCTCTAACGTGCACATGTAGTGAGATGATGCGGAATGGACTAATGTTTAAGTACCAGAAAGTATGGGGTCCTTAGTGTAAATACTACAAAGCTTATATAACTACATATGAAAGTTTATAAATTAATTAATAAATACAAAATGTCAGGGAAAAGATTGCAAATTACCCAAATTTGTGCATTATCCAATGATGGACAACGGATCACTTATACATGTGACGTGCTCTATTCGCTCGATACCCCTTCAGCGATGGGTGGCATGGATCAGATCTGAGGCTCCATCGAACAGCTGGTACGTGGCATGATCCAACAACCCTAATGAAAACTGAAGCCGAGGGTAGATCCAACGATGACTTCTCTTCTTCAAGTATAAGGAAGAACAAACCATTAGTTGAGATTTGATTCATCGATCCCCCCTCCTCCGAGCTCCATTCTTCCTATTAAGATGTGTAAAAGTATCCTAGAGACATCCCGCAGTGATCAAGAGGCTCAAATCGGTCGAAGTCACGTTGAGGAGAGACCTGGAGCTTGGTCAAGCCTATCCCACCTGGAATGGGTTCCGGGTCAACAAATGCTCCAGATAGAGCTCTTCAAGGCTTGGATCTGCACAGAAGAACCCTTATCTCGAGGTCATGTCCTCGACCCATAAATTGGTGGAAAAGTGGAAAACAATGAAGTGGAACAAGCCTCTGCCGATGAATGCAGGAGTTGAGGTTGTTCGCCTGATCTTTGCGAGATAAGGGGTGGGTTTGAAGCGCGGTTAGATGTAGAAGGTGACGAGGAATGTAACAAAGTGGTTAGGATGGGTCGACATAGTGGTAGCGTATGATGAATAGGGATGGAGCTACATGCTCTAGCGTATAATGTTTTTGGTGTTTTTGATTAACTAGGCTAAATATAAGGAATATAAAGATACTGCTACGCTAGAAATGAAAGGGAAGAAATGAAACTGAAAAAATAAGGGCTCACCTAACCTTGAGGGCATGGGAACCAAGCTTGCACGGAGGAACTCTGACAAAGATTGAATCACCTCAGAATCACCTTCTCCTCATTGTGGATCGAAGGGAACTGCTTCTTGTCACCAAGGATAGCACCAAGACTCGATTCAAGGAGTCAGAAGCTACTCATGAGCGATTAAAGTTCAAATCAAAGTCTCGGGCTTCAATTTATAACTATGACGAAGGGGCTCAAAAGATTTACGATTTCTACCCAACCGATGCATGTTTGACCGATGGATCGGTTTGGCATGGAAAAGCAAGAATCAAGGAAGAATTTTCAAGAAATGAGCGAGGTGTTCTGATCGATATAGCGATTGCTAAAATAGGGTGAAAAGGCAAGGTCAGCATTCTGACTGCTACTGGGGTAGTAAGATCGGGGAGTTGGACGAGGTCAACTCAGACTCCTCCCCTATAGGTCCATGTGGGCCAGAAGAAGACAAAACATAAAATAAAAATAGTAATAAAAGGTAAATAAAATAACATATGATTTTATTGAATTTTTCTTAAAACATGAAATTTATTTCCTATTTTATGTACTATTTTAGGTGATTTTTATTTATTTTTATCGGCATGTTTATTTTATAATTATTTTTACAAGTGTATCTATAAATATGAATACATATATATTATGTATTGATTTTCATTTTGTATTTTAGATTTAATATTTTATGTACATAATTTGCATAACTAAAGTATATTTAATTATGTATTTACATATTTTATTTCTTTTTATGAGTTTATTTGCATACTTAAATAAATATGGCTATATATAACATAACTATAATATACCTATATAATTTATTACATTATTTATTTCAATGATTTTTACTGTAAAACAAAGGTGAGTTTTATCAATTTTGAGTTCATATGGAGAAGATATTGATCCATGAAGTTTTATTTGTGGATTTTTGATCTGTGTGTTCCAGTCACACTGTACCTTATTTTCATGTGCAAATATTTTTGTATTTTTCTATAGGTTTTTTTACATATTTTGTGATGAAAATATCATTATTTGAAGTGTGTAAGAGTCTGTGTCATTTAGTGTAAGTTTCAGCAAGTTTCAGCTATATGTGCAATGTATTGGGTACCTAGGGTTTCTAGGTGACATTGTTATTCTGTCTATATTTATTTGTCCTTATCTCTCCTTAATTTATTCCTTGTCAACCAAGTCAATATTGACTTAGTCTCAGAGTTTAGGGTCAGTCAGTATTTTCAATACTTATTTTATTTATCTTTTCTTTTCTTTTCTTTATTCATTTATTTTGTATTTAAATATAGGTATTTAAGCACTATTTAAAGTCAACAGTTAATGAGTTAATTTATACAAGTTAGTTATATTTACAAGTATTTAGTTATGACTTTAAAGACAAAATAAAGGTATATGAATGGGTATTCACCCCCCGCCCCCTAATTACATTAGCTAGTCCCTAGCAAACACTTATTAGGAGAATAAGTGATGTAAAAGAGAAAATAAAGAAAAGAAAATAAATAAGGTAGATTGATCATGACTTTTAAACTTGTCTTACAAAATCAAAGTTTGGAGCTTAGTTAAGACCTTGGATTGTTAGTGTGTTCGGAACAATGTTTAGGTTAGGATTTGTAACTCAACAACCCTTAGGTTCTGTGTTCCTTTTTCCAGTTCGATTCAACAGTTGGACAGAACCATCCTATTAACTATACTCTTGTAACCTTGAAATGATAGATACTAGGTATGTGAATTATGTTATCTCTTCCTCGATAAAAATTTGAACTACCTAGTTGTCCCCTACTCTGGTAACTAGTCCTCGGGGAGACGGATAATTCCTTCTAAGTTCAGGCACATGCTAGTACACAATTAATTAGGAAGATACAAGAAGAAAGGAAAAAGAAGTGGAAAATGACCAGTGTAGTCATATTTCCTTGTGAATCTTGGCCATTGTAACCAAGTCTTCACTAAGACACAAGCATTTTTCTGAAGCTTGAAATTTTTGGATTTTTGGTGTAGGCTTCTTTTGGTGTTTCTTTGTTTTGGCATTGCACTGCAATCTTGGTTTTCTCTGATGGATATATTATATTGTGTTCCTCCCATGTTTTGGGATCTTAGAAAATTATGCTAGAAGACCGTTCCTCATCCAAAGATTTATTTCAATCCAATCTCAAGTCGTCAGATGTCCATGCTACAGAGAAACAATAGGTTGAAGTATCGATTTTGGTAATTCCCTAGAATGGTTCCTGAGATACCCTTGACGAAGTAGCCTAGTATCATCAAGACTTTGACTTCCAGATTTTTCAACAACCCATCTTGGTTGAGATAAGTGTTGAGTACGAGGTTTCAAGTCAAACCATTGTATCAAGAGTTGTACGGATGACATGAAGGGTTCTAGCTAGTCATATTGAACTGACTCAAGAACATAGTCTCACAGAACCTAAAGAATTAAGTCAAAATGATTTAAAGTGTCTCAATTCCAGTCCTTAACAGATTCCTCTGAAATTAGATAGATTAAGTTCTGGACCAAGCTCCAATCTTTGGATTTTATTTGGACTTATTCATTTATCAAAACCATTCAGAGAAGTTCTAATGAAATAGAAGGGATTATTTTTGTGAAGACATTTAACAATTTTGAACATTTTATGGATTTTTTGAAAAGTTCTGTAAATTTTTATGGATTTTTTAAAACATTTTACAAATATTTAGGTATTTTTGCAAATTTAATGGGATTTTTGAAAAATGTAAAATAGTTAGTAAATGAGTTAGTGTATTAGTGATATGTGCAGGTTTTATATGAATATTATTCGTTTCAGTTGATTTGTTATAAATCTTTACTAAATATATTAGTCATGTTTATTAAAAATATGAAAGTATGAGTTATGGCTAATGCATATAGACATACACATGACTCCCCTATTCATAGCTCGAACTATGTCTTCACACTGATTGAAGAGACGAACGAAAGACATAACTCGTGCTAAATATAGAAAATACTAAACTACAATGACTCAGAGAATGTGAAGTCGAACACCCCTCCTATACTTAGAATTAACTAATCCTAAGTATAGCAGACTGTATACAAAGCAGGGAAGATCAAGGGTTAGAATGTACAAAATCATCGACTTGGCTTGTCTCCCCCTATACTTAGGGTAAAGATGCCCTAAGTATAGAAAAGAATTATCAACAAGTTGGGAGACAAGTGATGGATCGAAGAATTAACACCTGTGGCAGTCACTCCCATACTTAGGATGAAACATATCTTAAGTATAGTAGTTATAAAAGGATGATCGAATAAACATAAGAAATAGAAAAAGAAATGAAAAGAAGAAAAGAAGAATAAGAAATGATATTTTTTATATTTTATTTGTCATGTCCATCAGCACCAGGGAGCTCTTCTTGATATATCACTTGAACTGAATCTTCAACGTACAAGAATGTGCCATGCTCAAGATATAATTTCAATAGCTACATGTTGACTATAAAAGGTTGTGTGTTAGATGACAAGCTGTACAAAATATATTTTATATAAGGATTAAATGTCAATTAACCCCATATTTTAATGTTTTATGATTTTTGTATTTTTATCTAGGATTTAATTAGAGATTTTATTTATATACAATATATACACTGTTAATCTATTTCTTACACCTTTTTTATAAGTTAGAAAATCGAAAAATAAAATCAACAAAGATAAATTGGTACAAAATATACAATGTCAGATATTTTTTATTTCTTTTAATTTTGTGATTTTTATGGATTTTATTTCTTTATTCTAACTTAGATAGTTAAATAAATAATATAATAGAGAAAGAATTAGGTCAAAATAATTAATTTCTGTACATAAAAAATAATAGGCTCAAACAAGATTGATAATACACGTTATTTAATTACATATTTTAACCCTAATTTCATCATTATTAGTGAATGTTAATTGACACAATTTAAGGGGTTTTATTTGTGAATTGTTTAGGGTTTTTTGCTAAGATTTCCATGTAAAATAGACGAATCATGGATTCCTCATTGACGTATTGGATGCTATCGATGGTTCAGACTTCTTCGTAGAATTCACGATTCCCATCTCCTCTTCGGCGCTCTTGGCGCTTCACGACGATGGGACTTAAGTCCGGGAACTTTCTGAGGAAAACGACGCCAAAGCCTCCATGGCCAACCTTCTCTGAGAAGGCTTTCGTGTCTGCCGATAGCTCCTTGCAACTAGATCTTTTTGTCTGCCCTAGGTCGGAATGAGATAGAATCGAAATCATTCCCATTCAAGGAATGTTGTAAAACATCAAGCATGTCTTTTAGTTGAGCAGCTATAGAGAGGAGTCGAAGTGGGATACGATTTTGAAGGCTCTTAAACCAGTTAAATCTAGCACCCCCATGAACTTAGGCCCTTTTTAACGGTGATCTTTTTATCATTGATATAATTGAAAATTTCACAGAAGTTCAAAGAAAATGGTAAGTGCACAACTACTCTTAGTAGTAGACTTTTGGACAAATCAAGCGACCATTCCCCAATCCTTTCAAGCATTCTCCTCAACAGTCCCGCTATTAGTAAAAAAACCTAGACATGAAACAAGTGCCAAAATGCAAACCAAACTAAATATAGTGTAGGTCACTCAATGTTACGGTTTCTTAACATTACATCAATTCTGTAGAAGTGCACAAAGAATAGGAACTTATCCTTGAATATACAAAAAGTTTATTATTTTGTGGTATCCTTCAACAAAACTAATTTTCTTTAAGCTAATAAACGAGATAGTATCGAACAAGCCACATGAAGTTGGATAGATACCAAGATGAGATTTTATTGCACTCTCAACAAATGAAGATGAAGATAACAATAATGCTATATCTTTTTTTTAAACGACCAAACTGCGTTCATTCATTAGAAATAGAGGTGTAACTGTGTTTATGTTGCAATCCAACGAGAAAAGGTTGTTGTTAGCATGATTAACACGACATACATTAAAGAGTAAATATCTGGATTTACAAGAATCGAATTAACAACGTCACATATTAGCAGATACATAAACAACTGTAACAGATTCATAATCCAAATACAGTATGCACGCATGAACCAATAAAATCATAGATAAAAAAATTTAGGACAAGATCTAGGAAAGACAATGCAATGAACAAATTGTGGCAAACAAAATAGTAAATTGATTAGATAAGAGAACATTGAAACATTCATGAAATGGACTGTCCTTAGAGAGGACATCGCCCCCATAATACCAGTGCGAAGGGTACTGGCAACCCGCTCCCAGGATACGACAGCATACGATCTGCGTCCGCGCACACTGACAAGATCGTCCTCGATTGTACCATAAAGAACTTGCAGCCGAGAGAAAGAAAAGAACACTGTTGCAATGGATAAACAAAGAGCCACGACGGTCGGAATGTCTTCTTGTGAGTCAAGAAAACAGTGTCCCAGAGGAAGGGAATAAGAAGACCTAGCGCACAACTTTTCGTCTTCCGAAAATACCCTCCAATAAACGACAACTAGAAAAGAGTCGTTGAAGTCGAGTCGAATTCCCTTATTACGGTCAAATTACAATAATTCGTATTGAGATCTGAGATAGGAATTGACTCCCTCGAGCCCGAGCCTGAGCCCGAGTCGATGCTGGAGACGGAGCGAAGCACTTACGTGTGTGATCCTCCATTCCTCCTCTATACAATTACGACAAGAGCTTGGGGTGTGAACTCATATATAAACGCACTAAATATTTAGAAATACTAAATGTGATACTAAACTTCCACCAAAGCCTCACCTTGTATCAAATTTAGGAATTCTCAACTTTCAATCCAACGCCATTTGGTTTCCCAATTGAGACCAGATTAAAATTCGTAATTATATAGGTTTATCAAGTTAAAACCTAATTACATAAACTTTAAAAGAAATAATCCACCATGAATTAACCAATTTGAAAAAGAGATTCAAAGATAGTCAAAAGACATCTTTCGGCTGCCATACTTTGCTTTCAGTAAAGGTACCTTCCAGCATGAACATCTAACTAAGTTTGCTACTTTCACCTTAACAGGAACAAAGTGAACTACGTTTTGAACTTCATATCTTAGTGTTAAAGTATACTGTAGAAACAACAAAGTGTTGTTTTTGGTACAATCTTCAGGGTTAGTGCTCTTAAAGGCCGTGCACCATTATCATGTTTCATGAGTATGTTCAGGAAAGACTCTTTTCCTTTAACTGCGTTACACAGTAACACTCATATAGGTGGCGGTCTCCAAGGATCCAATGTTAACATCCTGTCCAAAGTCTTAAACCCATTCAGAGCCTATGCCCTTCCTAAACTTGCAGCTTAAATGACACTCATGTTTCTAGGGATAAGACACTCATGCATAAGCATTAAAAAATACCAACCAGTTCTCCATACATCTTGTTATTACCACATTGAACCTACTTTGTGGTATCTCCACTCAGATAAGTTTGGTTGCTACTGTAGAGGAACTCCCAATGGGTCTCACTCCTATCCCAAGTCTAGACTTTAGGACTAAAGATCTATCAAGTCCCTTAGTCAACGGATCTGTTGTATTATCTTTAGATCCGACACAATCTATAGCAACACCCCTTTAGACACCGAATCTGTTAATGTCGTAAGTCTGATTTGAATGTGTCTCCTTGTTTTCTGATTAGCTTTTGGACTCTTAATCTTGAAAATTGTGGTCATGTTATCACAATGTACTGATAATGTGAGAACTAGCTGACCTACCATGGGAATTTCAGAAAGAAATTCCCTTAGCCATTCAGCCTCAATTCCGGTAGTGTCCAAAGCACATAGCTCAGCCTAAAAGGTAGACCAAGATAGAATGATCTACTTTACAGACCTCTGAGACTACACCGCCTCCAATGGTAAAAACAAACCTTGTAACACCATTACTCCCACACTCCTCTATTTTTCCTATCTAGCTTGCATCACTATATCCTTATAGTACTGAGGGATGTCTACCATAATGAAAACTAATGGAAATAGTTCTCTTCAAGTACTTCAGTACTAAATCCAGAGCCTGCCAGTGAGTGCGGTCAGGACAACTAGTATATCTACTCAGCTTTGTAACCAGGAATGAGATATCAGGTCCCGTGCAATTCGCAAGATACATTAAGCTTCTAATCACTTGTGAATACCTTAGTTGAGCTACATGTACTCCACTTTTGTTCTTAAATAGATTTTTGAATGAATCAAAGGAGTGCTTATAGCTTTTCAATCCCGGTATCCAAATTTCTCAAGTAACTTCTCAACATAGTGAGATTGAGAAACTACAAGCCCATCAACCAACCTTATCAGTTTGAGACCCAAGATCACATAGGAAACACCTGTGTCCTTCATCTCAAACTTGCTACTTAAGAATGCTTTAGTCTCATTAATAATCTCTGCATGTGATCCAAATAATAGTATGTCATCAACATACAGACACAAGACAATATATTCATCACCTTTCACCTTGATATGCACACATTTGCCGAATTCATGAACCTTAAATCCACATGATAAAATAGTTTTTTCAGAATTTTCATGCCACTACTTTGATGTTTATTGCAATCCGTAAAGGGATTTAACAAGCTTGCAAACTTTTCTCTCATTATCAGGAGTCATAAAGCCATCAGGTTGATCCATATAAATCTCCTCCCCAAGATCGTCATGCAAGAAGGTGGTCTACACATCCATCTGATGGATAGAGAGATCATATACAGATGACAATGCTATGAGAATCCGGAGTGTGGTCATCCTAGTCACATGAGAATAGGTATCAAAATAATCAATACCTTCCTTTTGACTATAGCCATTAGCAACTAATTTGGCTTTATAGTTTTCAATTGATCCGACAGTCTTAGGCTTTCTCTTAAACACCCATTTGCACCTAATGGTAGAGAATCCTTTGGGTAAATCACCAGTTCCCATGTTCCATTAGTCGTAATGGAATCCACCTCAGATTTGACGGCTTCCTTCCATTGTTTTGCTTCAAATGAAACCATGGATTCCTTGTAAATTGGTGAGTCACCTTCGATCTGGTAGACAACAAAGTCACTACCAAGATCCTTGGATATCAGTGGTTGTTTACTCTTATTTGGCTCAAATTCTTCTGAAAGGTCATTGGTTCAGGTTGAGTCTCAACCCATACATTTTCTATCCTTTCCACTTGATGTGGAATGGATCTTGATGTGGAGGCAACATCATTGGTCAGATTCTGAGGAATCCAAATCTTCACAGGGAAGACATCCTTAAAGAAGTTAGCATCATGGAGTTCAACCATAGTGTTGACATATATGACCAGTATATCAGACCGAATTACCAAGAACCTATATACACAGCTATTTTCCAAGTAACCTATGTAGATCGCATCAACACTTTTAGGTCCTAACTTCTTTCTCTTATGTTCTGGGACTAACACCTTAGCGAGACAACCCCACACTTTAAGATACCTTAAGCTTGGTTTCCTATTTCTCTAAAATTCAAAAGGAGACTTTTCCATATGTATTGGAGGAACCCTATTCAAAATATGTCAAGTCCTATAAAAGGCATCTCTCCACATAGAGGTTAGAAGTTCAGAACTCTATAAAAGAGCATTGATCAAGTCAGTTAAGGTTCTATTTTTTTGTTCACAGATTTTTTAAAGTGATCGAACGGTCTTAGAGGGTGGTGGAAGAACCGTTGAAGAACTCACCTCTAGCGAGCTTGGATTTGATGATACGTGCGACTCTGACCACCAGGAGGTCCTCAAATGGTCTCTAAATGCCATGTCACCTCCGTGTGTCTCTCCGGTGGTCCAACGGTGTCTGAGTATCAGTGATTGGTCCCTAGATCTCGAAGCTTCAAAAGAGGACCTGGGACTCTGTTCTTAGAAAAATTAACCCCTCGAACGGGGCCTTTATCACCTAGGACCTACAGAGTTAGCTCATGGACAAAATATGAAGGGTCTCGGGGCTAATCGGGTGAAATGGGTGGAAAATGGTTGTGGATGATATCCTCCGGCGTACGATGGAGAAGGAGGAATGGATCGCTAGATATGTGCAAGATCTATGTGGATAAAGATGCTTGGGGCGTAGTACTGAGGACGAGGGAGATGATCGGAGTGGTAGAAGATTGTTGAGGTGGTCGGAAATAAGTAGTTAAGCTGGAGCTTCGACAAGAATAATTTTTTGGATTTTATGAAAATTAAATCTAAATCAAATGAAGGCTTACCCTACACTATTGATACGCTAAGGAATAGAAAGAACGAAGAAAGAAGAAGCTTGCCATACATGGACCACCAGCAGCAGAACTTCGGGTGGAGGAGGCAGCGAAGCTTCGGATTAGCCTCGATTCGATGATAACCATGCCTCAGAAGTTCCTGGGAGATTCCTACTGTCACCAAGGTTCTTGATCAGGTATTAGGTTGTAGTTTTGGTGGCGAAAGATGGATCAAAGGGAGAAGGGAGGTGGAAGAGATGCTTTATATAGGGGGCCCTTTGACCAACGAGAACTTATGCATCGAGATTCCTCAGATTAACAAGAGATGCGTGTATGAAAGAACAATGATTGAGGAAGAGATTTGTAGAAGGAATCGAGTGAAAAGAGTGAAAGAATTGGCATGATAATTCGAGGAAGTAGGGGTTAAACGTGGCCTGACACGACAAGGGTTGGAAGAAGGACAGTTGACCTAGGGTCAGGTCCAACTAGGCCGCAAGAAGACAAAGCAAATTTGAAATTGAAAAAAATCAAAATAAATTAGTAATTGGGTTATTTATCTTTTGGTTAAAACATAAAAAAGGTTTATCATTGTCACGATTCGAATTTCGGGTTGTTGGATCCTCCCATAATTGGATCTAGTTACTCAGCAATAAATTTATTCAACAATCACAACTAACATTCAAAAATGGGTTGCAATTGAAAATACTCGAAAGAAGTATTTACACTTTTCCATTCACAAAATAAAGCTTACATGATATATTGTCCCACTATAACTATTTACATGTACATCAGCTGGAAGGAAATACACAAAAAGATTACCAACTACCTTATAGAGTAAAGATATTGTGACCGGCTGGATGGCTATTATGTAGCTGGTTGGAATATTAATGTCCTTGCGATGACTCGCTGACACCTGTTGGGTTTTCCATAAATAATAGGATAACAATTAGCGAATGCTAAAAAATGAGGAAGAAAAAAGCAAATAAATGGTGTCATTTTGAAAACTTGTTATCACAAAAAGTTCCATTCTTTCTCATTAGTTGAAGTTCTATTCCTTTCTATTCCACGTCAGCGATTAGTCCAGGGGAACCTGCCATTCATGGACTTCGAAGCTGTGGACACTTCGGGATTGGAGAAGCGTTGATCTGGTGAGCTTATGCCACCACACGTCGTCTCAACCAATCCTCCAATACTACCTTGACAATTTTCCTTCTCTTTTATTACCCTGGGTTTCAAACCCTCGGACAGGAAAATAAAGGAGCACACCGTCCTCGAAAGCCAAGTTGCTTAAAACCTCAGGCTAACCTTTAATAACATATACTGGCAGCTTAAATATATGTTATCATGACCCAGCCGTTATCCAACCACCCATGTCTCCACATGGCACGACCATATCTTTAGTCAATCAATCCTCCTAATGGCAGTCGAGTACAATGCGTTACAAATAATTTATTTCGCACGCTCAACATATCCAGGTAACCGTGTACAATCTAGGTTTAGCCTGCCAATATAGATGATCTTCTGACAAACCTACATACTGCATGCTAGACATGTACTATTTACTCCAAGTCATTTTTAACGTAACACATGATCCTTTTCAGGATCCATTTAAATACACATCAATTCCCATAATGTAATTCTTCCGTTAAGACTTTGATTTTCATATTCATCAACATTAATAGCCTCACATAAAAATTAATTCATATGTATATGTACTCATATTTATGCTTATTTTAACTCCCAAATCCTAACTTTACAAGACATAGCATCTATTCGATGCTTAGACATTATTTTAGTGGGAATTACAAAGCAACTTTTCATATTTTCTTAAAATTAGCCAAATTAGGGTTCTTCGTAGCGAAGAACACAAAATCAAGATTTTCAGTGATACCATATGAAAACCCAACAACAAAAGGAAGGATTTTGTTACGTAATCAAACTTTATCTCACGTATCCAATGCCTTATCAAGATTCATTTTCAGAAAGGATGATTTGCGGCTCCTGAAACGATCGAATTTTATTTTTGTATCAAGAACACTAAGAGCGTGCCAATAATGCGAAGAACAAACGAAGAACGTGAAGAACATGCAAAGAACATGAAGAACGTGAAGAACATATTTTCTCTCGAAATTTCAGTAGAGCTTCCTCTTATAGGCATGATATTTATTGGAAAATTTCGGCAGAGTTTCCCCTTATATCGGGACATTTTTCTATGAAAATTTCGACAGAGTTTCCTCTTATATCGGGACATTTTTCAAAAGAAAAATGGAAAGAGTTACTTTAATAAAATCACCGAGAAGAAAACAACAGCGAATTGAAAGAATATAATCAAAATGCAAGCAATGGAGAATCATTAGACACCACGTGTCTTAGGTGAGTGAAGGTATGACGAATCACAGGTTCACTAACGTGCACAGCCACCCACACCTAAATAGGGTATTATACATATTTCTCCTTGGACCACAATAGAAAATGAATTCGAAAGGAAAATGAATCAAAAACTAAGCTGGAAAAATAAGATGAATCGAAAACCTACCTCAAGTTTGGTCTTACTTACGAAGCCAACTAGGAGAGGGTCGTACTTTCCTCCTCTCCCTCGTTCTCCCGACAGCACTTAGCTAGCGCTCCTTCCCTGCCTCCCACTCCTCCTCCCGACATCTTGACCCTAGACCATAGAGTAGTGGTGGTAGTGGAAATCGTAGAGAATGAATGGGTAGGGGGCTATTTATAGGCTTCAGAAAACCGCTAACCATAATTACTAAACCATGGTTTCAACCTTAACTGCAGTTAGCGGCCCATGGTTTTAGCCCATGGTTTTGGCCAAAACTTATCCGAAACTTAGGGATTAATTTAGAACTATCGAGAAGATTATAGATTCTCTAATGACGCTTAATTAGCGCTAATCATGATTAACTTTTACTAATCGGGATTTAACCTCTACAGCTTATGCTTAAATTTTTCTAACCATTGATTAGTGTTCGCTAATAGTCATTAACGATCCTCAATCCATCATTAATTTCTTTAATCGTATTTAGTTAGTATTAATGACGACCATTAAGGTTAGTGACATCTTAAGTCTCCTTACTTATCTTTCTTCAAAAAATCATAACAATTCCAAACAAAGTCTGATTCAAATGAAACAAATTCCATTGGTTTTCTCATTACGAGCCAGATCTAATGAATTGTGATCCGAGAGAAGCGAAGTTGAAGGCTTTATAATTATAAAAATTTTGAAGGAAGTCTTGTCCTCGAGACTTGAAATGCAAGCATAACAACCTTAAAGAGGATTGAAACCATAATAACCTTAAAGAGAATGAATGTAATTTCATTTATAATGAACATATATGTTGATCAGGAATTTGTGGGGTTGGAAAATTAATGGGTAAAAATAATATGTCGTGGTCGTTACTTTTATCCCCAAAATCCCGTGTCAACAAAAGAATATTTTTTATTTTTTTATTTTTTTGCTACTTATTAACCTGTATAGCGGACATGGTCGAACTCAGGGAGGCTACAATTCCCGAGGGTTATTCAATTAATCAGAAACTAATTAAGAGAAAACATGAATCTCAAAGGACAACTATCCTTGGTTTTTTTGTGATTTTTTTAATCTTTTTATTTTTTTATTTTTTTATTTCTGTTTTTTTATTTTCTGATTTTCAAATTTTTAGTGATTTTGATTTTGCAATTTTTTTAATTTTCAAAAATGACACGAAGCAATGAAAACAAGATCAAGAATAAGCACACCAACTTCTTTTATAATTAGTCAAAAATGCTCAAAAAATGTAAAGAAAATATTTTTTGGGTTTTAAAAGTTTTAAAATGTTTTTGAGAAATTTTATAGTTTTTTCAGATGTTTTGTATTTTTCTAAAAATTAAATAATGCGAAAAGAAGAAACTGTGCACAATCTGGAGTAATTTGCAATTTAAAAACATTTTAAATGCCCAAAACTCCTAACAATTATTTTTAAGACAAACTATACATAATTATCTACAAACAAGAAATGAAATCACAAATTTTGGATTTTTTGTAGATTTTTTTATGAGTTTTAGAAGATTTTTGATTTTTTTCAATTTTTTTGAGTTTTATAAACGATCAATGAGTGAAAATTAGTCAGAAATTAAAAGACAATGAAATACAACTACTCTATTTTTTTTAGAATTTTTGGAACAATATTCGATTTTTTTATGAATTTTTAAATTTCTATAAGAAAAAAAGGCACTGTTTTTTATTTTTTAATAATAATAAATGAAAGAGAAATGTAATGGAAAATTTATGCTAATAACATAATCACATCAGGAGCATAACACAATTTTCTCAAAATTTTTGGATCAAAATAACATTTATTTCAATGATAAGATCAAGCAAATTAATGTTCTGCAGTTCAGGGACTAAAATATAAATACTGCAAAAGTTTTGGACTGAAATGTAAAGATTCAATGTTTTTATCTCAAATAATTAATAAAAAATAAAGCACATGAGAGAAATCGCAATGTTTACCAATAGATCATGTGCCTGCAGTCCTTGAATCTGGCAAGGACATTTTTGCAATTTCCAAAACCTCGGGGTTGAACTTGAAATTTGTCCAAATAATAATTTCTTTTCATCAGAAGCCACAAGCCCTAGAGAGGTCCTTCGTTCTTTCAATCACAATGGGTAAGAGCCAAAGGGGGACGGTCGCCGCCTCCCTCTTCTCCTCTTCTTCCTCCGCGCGGCGGTCGATGGGCCTTCTGGGGGCGCTGCGGCGCTTGGAGAACGACGGTGGGCGATGGCGGAAGGGAGGTCGCGAGCTTGGAGTGGGGTGCTGCAGCGAGAAGGGTGGCTGAGGGCGGCGTCGATGAGCGCTAAAGCGGCAGGAGCGGCGGCTTGGCGTGTAAGTCTTCACGGCGGGGGCTGCAGTTGAGGCGGCAGGAGGTTGGCGGCAGGGTGGCGAGGAGGTGGGCCCGCCTGGCCGCGCGCACGGAGGTCGGTGATGGTGGCCCGCGCAAAGGCAATGGCGGTGGACGCGACGGCGATCGCGGAGCGGGGAGGCCGAGCGACGATTGTCGACGGAGAAGGGGCCGCGGCTATGGCAGCTCTACCGCCTGCGGATGGGTGGCGGTGGGGGTGGCGACCCCGCTGCCTGGAGAATTTTATTTATTTATTTATTTATCTATTTATTTATTTTAATTTTGTTTTAAGATGTAAACAATGAATGAAAAAAGGAGGAAAAAACTTTTTTTATTTTATTTTTTGTAAATGCAAAAATAAGAGAAAAGAAGAATAAAGAAATATTTTTTTGTTTTTTTAGTTTCCCTGCAAAACAGAAGTTAGATAAAAATGAAATTTTTTTATTGTTTATCAATGGTCCTGAAAAATCAACGTCAGAGATAAAAAAATGATTCTTTTATTTATCTACAAATCGGGAAAAATGAATGGAGATTCGACGGAAATGATGGATTCGAATCCGATCTCCAACCACTGTGTGTGGTCAGAGTTGATAGATCGTGAGAGATAGAAAATGAAGGCGGAGAGATTGCGATGATGAGATGAAAAATCGAGTCGGTGACGGATAAAAATCATGATGAAATTTGTATTTTTTTATTTTTTTAGATCTAGAGAAATAAAAATTATGATGAAAAAAAATGATGATCTAAACTACGTATAAACTAGATAAAAACAAGAAAAATGTGGATCTCACCTTAGGAGCGGAAAATGGATCGTGATCGCCTCGACGAAGGCTGATTCGCTGTCACCGGATGGCTCGGAGGCTAGACACCTTTTCTCGACAAGAAGACTCTCGGAGATCGGGCTCCTCTCACCAAAGATTGATCAAGTTGGAATGAGGGAGAAGGAGCCATATAAATAGAAGAGAGATGAAATTTGAATTTTTGAATTTTTAAATAAAGAGATAAGGGAGATGAAAATTAAAATGAATTTTTGAATTTTTTTGGTGGAAGGGAGATGAAACTTGAAATGAAAATAAAAGAGAGATAAAACTAATTACAAAATGATCTAATTTTTTGAATTTTCGTCACTTATTTAATTTGAATTAAAAGATGTTATTTTTTTATTTTTTTATGAAGATTAATTAAAAATAGCAACTATATACATATACTATATACATATGTGACACTATATACAAGGATAAACGATGAAATTAGCCTTTTTTGTGTTTTAGGAATTTATTATTTTTTTATTTTTATTTTTATTAAAAAAATAGTGAGATTAATTTACAATATATACAAATACAATATGCACAAAATACATGGGAAAATTGCACAAACCACCCCAGAAAACTGACTTTTCAACCGTAACTCCAAAAATTATTAAAATACAGCCATTTTAAAGATAATTTAATTTCGAGTTCAATGAAACTGAGATTGATTCAATTTGAGCTCATATGGAGTCTGAATTTGTCTTTCAATTAGTGCTTAGTGGCTTTTTCCAAGTGTGGCTACTTTTATTCTGTACATGATTTAATTGTGCAATCAATTTTAGTAATTAGAACACATTCTGTTTTACAACTTTGGTTTTGAATGTTATTTGATTTGAGGTCAATTAAGGTACAAATAAATTAGTGTTAGTAATATACAGATATATACAAAATAAGTAAGAACACGTTTTTTTATTTTCTGGTTAAGGACCCTATCTCCCCCTACTTTATTCCTGGTCGATCAGATCAAGTCTTGACCTTCTCTCGGGGTTCGGGTCAGCCTGTACACAGTCTTCCTTTTTTTATTTTCTTTATTTATATTTTTTTATTTTGTTTTCTTTATTTTTCCTTTCTTTCTTTATTTATTTATTTTAGGTTAAAATTAGTTAGAAATGTACAATATTTACACACAAATGCAAGTTAGTAAGAATATGGAGTTAATGTTAAATGCAGGTGTTTTATAAGGGATTTTAAGCTAAAATAAATGAATAAAGATGACGAATCACAGATTCATCAATATACACAATACATAGTCTTATCATTCAAACAAGTAGGGATATTTTTCTCTCATATCTACCTCAGGTTTCCCATGTGGCTTCTACAAATTCTTGATTCCACCACAATACTTTAACTAGAGGTGCCTCTTTATTCCTCAACTTTTTGATATCCATGTCTAGTAATTGCACTGTATTTCAAGGTATGTCTAGTCTGGCTCTACATGCAGATCATCAAAACTTATCTTATGTTCATGATCCTTAATATACTTTCTCACATTTGATACATGAAAAACATCATGTATGGTTGAAAGATGGGAAGGAAGTGAAAGTCCATATGCAACTTTCCCAATCCGCTGAATAATTTCAAAGGAACTCTGATGAATCCCTGGGTCATCATACTAAAAGATTAAAATAGAGCTTCATTCTTTAGTAATTAGCTGCATTTCATCATTTATTCTGTATTTTTATCATTCATGCATGTAAAATTAATGTTTGCATTTTAACACTCAAAATTGCATTCATAATCATCTTTTCATTTGCACCCAACTTCATGCATTTTTAACTAATTCAAGATAACTCCAAATCGCCTCAAAAAACTCCACTGTGTACATATAACTAATAAGATATATGGAAAATTACAAAAAAAATTACTAACTCAAATAATTGGCCTGTGAGATAAAATCCCAATTTCAGACTAGACAGACTAAACCACTCACATCTTCCTCATACAATGTCCGATTTAGGTCTACTTTTAAAGTAATACATATTCAAAGACCTTCAAAACAAAACTAATTTCATAAAAAAATTGGAGGTTGTATGTGAAAGTTGGGTTTTGAGCCTCTTTTACGTATTTTGTGTTTTACATGTTTTTGACCTGATATTTTTCCTTTTTCTTTTATTTCCTTTTCATTTGTGCTCTTTGATGAAAGTTCTAATAGAATCCACAAAAATCCAAATTCAAATTAAGACTGAAATCAAAGAAACTGACCGAGTTCGAATGTCCTTTGCGAGTCTGCATAAATTTCTTACTTTTTCTTCCTTATTTTATTTCCCTATTTTCTTATTTACTAAAAATCCAAAAAAATAGATTATTGTGTAAATATTTATCTTTGATTTTATTGTTATTTTTCTTGATTTTATAATATTTAAAAATCACAAAAAAATTACAAAACCCAAAAAATCAAGGTATTCTATGTACATAAAGTACGTCAAAAATATCATTTTGCACAGATGACTCATGCACTTGTAGATCTCATCGAGACGAGAAATTTGTGTGTTGAGCACTTTTCGATCCGAGGTCATTTGCTCTTTCTTTCCCATTTATCTTTTTATTAATTTTCAGATTTTTATAGAGTTGGTACATAGCGGCTCCTGGTGCCGCCACGTGTTACTCATTTTTAGCTTTTTTCCCTTTATTTCATTTTTACAAAAAAAATAAAAAAAAATTCCTCCACCTCATGTGCCACTCACGTGAGGGCTCCCTCTACTCGCCGTCTCCAGCCAAACCCCCGCCTCCTTCTTCTATGCTTCGTGACCATCTGCCCCGTTGATAAGCGCTCCCGCTACCCTTGTTAATTCGACCAAATTAATGTTCAAATTAATTACTAATGTTCGTTTCAGTCAGAAAACGATAGCGAATCAAAAACTACTTTAAATTTTTGTTTTACAACTTAATTTCGAGTGGCAACTTTTTTTACTTCAAGGTCAAACTCAGGGAGGCAGCTGTCTCCTTAGGTTATTCGAAGCAAATTTCCAAGGATTAATTTTTAGAGGAGATATTTTTTGTCTTTTTCGGTTTTTTTATGCAAGACACATGCGAAATCAGGCCAACTTGTAAGTTAAATCAGAAATATGGTCAAATTAAATCCACAAATTATGAAACTTGGCCAGATTATGAAATGGGATGAAATTAAGCTACCACAATTTTTTTGGAATTTTCTGACACTTTATGATTTTTTTCATGAATTTTTTATTGAAAATAGAGGAACTGAGAGTATTTAATTCCTAATTAATCCAGAAATAAAATTATTCAGAGATTGATTTATCTCAAATAGATATTTTCATAAGGAATCCAGGAGAGTTGAAATTTCTCAAAAATCTTATTCGTGAATTTAATTAAAAATCAATTACAGAAATCACTCTATAATTTATTTTAGGCACAAGACAACTCCTAATTGGACAAAATTTGGACTCTAATTAAAGGACACTTACATACATCATTCACAATTTTTCACTATTTTTGGAGTAATAAATATGGTTGTGCGAATTTCAGAGCATAATTGAGCAAAATATCACTGATTTTCAATCTCTGATTTTTAATAAATAATTTAGTGCTCACAAAAATGCAAATAAATAGCCAGGAGATAAATAATTACTTTCTCTACAACATGTTATTTTTCATTAAATAAAATGATGCTATTAGACTGTCCAAATCAATGCTCAAAGTCAGGGTTCTTTTTGCAATAAAAAAATTAAAACAAATACTCTCAAACTGTGCCTAAGGAAGTTTATGGAAATATGTAAACTTGCAGGGACACCGATGCAATTTTCTCAAAATAAAATAAATGCACATTCCTTTTCTTCCTTCCCATGCAGGGTACTGGAGGCGGCTAGGGCTCTTGGAGGGGCGGCGGCCTCTGGTGGGCTCGGCGGGCGACGCGCGGAGGTGCGACGCAGCGCAGCGACCACACGGCACGCTGGGTGCGGTGCACGGAGAAGGCTGCGTGCACCGTAGCGCGGGCGGCAAAGGCGAGCGGAGGAGGGCGGTTCCATGGCGGTGCGACCGCTGGGGGGTGTGGCGCAGCGGGGGCCGCGCGGTGGGGCTGGAGGATGGAGATTGGGCGCCTGGCGGAGGAGTTGGCGGCACGACGGCTTCCAGGGGTTGCGGGCTGGTGGAAGGCTGGAGCTGGGGCGGCTTGGGCGGAAGCGGCCACGGGTTGCTGTCCGAGGGGGGCTGCGGCTGGCGGCTGCAGCGTTGGTGGTGAAGCGTGTGGGGCGCTGGTATCCTGGAGAACAGGACACTGTTGGAGGGCGGCAAGGTGACGGTCACGAGCTGGAGGTGAAGGCTGTCGCACGAAAGTACTGCGAAGGGGGGGAGGGGGGAGGTGCCGACGACCTGGACCGGGCTGCTTGTTTTTTTTGTATTTTTTTGTAATTTTTTTTAAAATAGAAATAAAAAGTGAGATGAAAGGTGGTGATGATTGTGATGGTGGATGAGGTGGTGATGATTGTGAAGAAAAATGATAGATGATTTTTTTGTTTGATGATTTGTGGATGAACAGCAAGAAAAAAATTGTTAGATAAACAAATGAAATGATGAAGATAGAGTGGTTTTATGTGATGATGGTGGAACAGTGGATAAAATGACGGTGTGATTTTTGTGGGATGAATAAGATAGATAAATAATGTTAAATAAAGAAATGAAAAAGCGAAGATAGAGTATACTTACCTGTGCGGTTCGCCGAAAGTGGAGCCGCATCGTGCGGCTTCCGGTTGTCGCTTTGATCAATGCCCAATGAGGCACCAAGAAGCTAGAACTCTTCCAAGAAGGAGGAGTAACGAAGGTTGGGAACCTTCGGATCTCGCCGTGATCAGAGGTCGTCGCTCAACGGTGGTTCTCGGTAGCTGTCACCTATCGATATCCGGAGCTCTCTCTCTTTTCTGTCGAAAAGGTGGATGAGGGAAAATGATGGAGGTGGTGGTGAATAAAATGAGGAGGAGGGAGTTGGAAAAGAGATGGAGAGAGTGGAGAGAATGGTGGAGGAAGTGGGGAAGATGGTGGCTTGGAGTGGGGAGTAAGAAAAGAAGTGGTAAAAGGGGGATAAAATAAACAAAATAAATAAATAAAATAGTAGGCTACTAAAAATAATTAAAATAATAATAATAAAATAATAATAATAATAAATCCGAAAATAATAAAATAAATCCGAAAATAATGAAAATGGGGTGACATGTGGTGGCTCTAGGAGCTGCCACATGTCGCCCCTAGAAAATTCAAAAAAAATCAAAAAGAAATAACAAAAGGGATTAAATCAAAAAGTGATCAACACGAAAGTTACTCATCTCGACGAGATCTACAACTTTCTTGAAGGGCCGAAAATCATTTTGATATCGCCTCCCGCTACCCTAGTTAATTCAGGCAAATTAATGTCCAAATTAATAGATATTGTTCGTTGCAGTCGGATAACGAGAGGGAATCAAAAACTACTGTTAATTTTTTTATCAATTAATCTCGAGTGGCAACTTTTTTTACTTGGGAAGTCCAAGGTCGAACTCAGGGAGGCATCTGTCTCCTTAGGTTGATTTTTAGCGAGGTTCCTGTGTTCGATTTTCGAGGAATAATTTTTTTAGTCTTTTTTCTATGTAAGACACATGCAAAAATCAGGCCAATTTAGAACTTAAATCATATAGGTTTCCAAATGAAGTCCAAAAATAATGAAAATTGGCTAGATGATGAAATATGATGTAATTAAGCTACCCTAATTTTTTTGGAATTTTCTAACAGTAAATGAATTTATTATGAACTAAAAATGGATGCAGGGTAATTTTGACTAATTTAATTTTAATAAATATCAAATCACAGTATTTTGGGGAATAAAAATTATCTTAGATAGATCTAATGATGAGGAATCCAGGAAAATTATCAGATCTTAATTTTAATGTGAAATGAACCTATTAAAAATAAACTATGGAAATCACCAATTAATTTATTTAGGCCTCGAAACGCGTGCAAATGAGATGAAATTTTTATGCAAGGTGCATCTAATTATCCTAGATCTACTGTGATTTTTTGGGAATTTTTGGAGTCAAAGAGCAATTAATATTAATTAAAAGGTAAAATTGGGTAAAATATCACAGAAATGGACCAATTAATTAATTAAAAATTCCACTGATATCACAAAATTATGCCAAGTATCATATAAGATAAAGGACAAGTTACACTACAACATGCAATTTTTGGAATCTAAAAATGATGAAATATGGACACCTAAGTATGCGTGCAAAGACAAGGGTATAACTGCTATACAGAATTAAAAATTGCTTAAAATAAAATATGCTAATAGGGACCTGTATGCAATTACCTAGAATGTAGGGGAGTGGAATGCTAATTCTCCATTGACGCATGTGCTTCTCACGTGGGGGCGCTTCACAGGGACTAAAATGCAATTTCTGAAACTTCCCGGGGCCTCAGTGCAATTTGCCCAGGCCGTACGTGCTCCTCACATGGGATACCCTAGGCTTGGATGACTTCGGTGGCTCGGGATGAGGCTCGGGTGCCCTGGAGGTTCGGCTGGAGGCTCGGAGAAGCTTTGGGTGGTCCGAGCCTAGAGGTCGGGGAAGAGGCTCGGACCAGTTGACATGGCGCAATCAAGACCGTTGGATCAAGAGCGATCCAACGGCTGCTGGATGAAGACACATGGCGAATGGTGACCGTTGGATCTGGATGGATCCAACAGTGCATGGAGATCGATGGAGGGGGCTACGTGGCGTGCTTCTGTCCGTAGGATCACTGGTCGATCCAACGGTGATGGGCTTCCTCCAGAGATGACGACGTGGTGCGATTGTGACTGTGGGATCAAAGAGAGATCCAACAGCTCTCTGTTGCTCCGGTGCTTGGACACGTGGCTGGCTTCGGATCGTTCGATCAAGATGATCGAATGGTGGTTGTACATCTTCTCCAACTGCCCTCCGCCTCCTGCGGAGGAGTAGGCGGGGTTCCGGCGAAGTAGGGCTTGCTCCGCCCTCACCTCCAAGCGTCGGTGAAGGTCGCGAGAGACTCTAAAGTAGCTCGGAAGATTCGCGGATGGTCGGCGGAGCTTCTGGTGGCCTCATGAGCGGAGGAGGAGCCTTGGAGCTCGATGGCAATGAAGCTCGAAGGAAGCTCCGACGAGCTTCTGGCCAGTGAAATGGGTGTATCTGTAGGGGGTTAGAGGAGATAGCCGAAGCGTGTACGTGCTCGTGGAGTCGTGCAGGGCGAACGGCGAGTCCTATGGCAGAGTGGAAGATGTCCGGTGATCGGGCTCCGCCGAGGTGGCGGACCTGGAGTCGAGCGAAGGTGGGTGACGGTGTTTGAGGGAACGGAAGGTTGCGCGAAGATCGGAGCTCCGTCGCGGAGCTCAGAGGGATGAAGGTGGAGAGAGAAAATGATAGTGGAAGGCGAATAAATTAGGAGAAATCAAAGGAAAAATTAAGAAGAAGATCAAAGGGAAATGGAGCGGGATACCTGGGGAATGGAGCTCAGATTTGAGCTCCAGGTCGTCGCTTGAGGGATTGGTAGCATCCTGAGCTCACGCAGCTCGCGGATGGAGGCTGCAGCACGGCGGTAGCGGCCGTGGATCTCGTTGGGGAAGAAACCTGTCGTCGCTCGAAGAAACACTCGATTGCTGTCACCAAATGGATGCTCTGAGCTCAAGGAACCTCTCTGGGGTGGCGGATAGCCGTAACAGTGGTCGGAGGGCAAGGATTTATAGGGCGAAGTTGATGGGTGAGCTGGTGACGAGGTGAGGTTCATGGTCGTCGTGGAGCGTCTCTGGTGGACGTCGTGGGAATAGAGGGAGATGGTGAGGATGAGGGAAGAGTGGGGATGATCGTGGAGGCGTTGGTGGTCGGAGAGGGTGGCAGGAGTGGAGGCGAAAATAGAAAGGGGCAGAGTGTGGTGCAAGGCTGAGATCGTGGGAGAGAGGTCGTCTGGAGGTAGGAGACGATGTCCTGGACGTTGGATCTTGTGATCCAACGGCCTAGATCGAAGCGCCATGGAGTGGCTTGGATCTGATTTGAGGCGAGGCGATCTGAGCGTCAGGATGCTACCACGTGGCGTGAGGAGGAAAGGGCGCTGACGAGCGGGTGTGATTAGATCCGAGGCGAAGGGCGCTGAATGCTCCACGCATCGCGTTATGGGAGCGGCGCTGGCAAACGGTGGAGATGGGGCCAGGGGTTTGATCGGATGGCTAAGGATCTGGCGCTAAAGAACGGCAGGGATCAAGAGATGAGATTGAGATCGGAAGGCGCAAGATGCGCCACGTGGCAAACTGAGGAAGAGGCGCGAACGGGCAGATCAGATCTGAGATGGAAGTGATCTGACGGCAGGGGATAAAGGCGCATGTAGAGATGGAGCAGCCGTTGGATCGGGATGAAGATCCAACGGCTGTGGGCGCGGGCGGCTAGGGCAAGGGGAGCGAGTCGCGTGGCACAACCAGAGGGCGCCACGTGGCCAGCTGTGATTGGCTGAGAAGAGAAATGAGTTTAGAAAGAGAAAGAGGCCGAATTTGGAAAAACTCAAAACATGAAAGTTGTAGATCTTGATGAGATCTACAAGTTTCATGTTGACCAAAGATGGAGATTAGGTCAAATATGATATAAAAAATACATGAAAACAAATATACATATATTTAGTATACATAGAGGCCCAAAAACCCAACTTCTTCCTACGAGCTCCAAATTGGATGAAATTAGTCTCATTTTAAAGGTCTTGGAATGTGTATTACTCTGAAAGTGAGTAGACCTATTTTGAATGTTGTACAAGAGACTTATAGGCTTTGTATGGTCCAGGGGTTCTAGGGCTTTATTTGATGCTTTTACAAAGGAGATTTCTGACCCTCTTCCTTATATTATTAACTAAAGGTATATATATTATAAGGGAGGTGTTATTTTATAGGTGGATATTTACAAGTGATCCTAGATTCTTATTTAATGCAATATGATTGCTAAAATGCCTATATTATGAATGCATGTATGAATGCTAATTATGCATTATAAAGGGAGATATGCATATTTACTCGGGAACAAGACTCTATTTTCAACTTTTAGAGTGATGAATCACATGTTCATCAACCCCCTATACTTAAACCTTGCTCGTCTCCGAGCAACTAAATGAAATGCAAGAGTGAAATGATTTTGGTTTCCATACCAAGGTCATGAACAAAAGTTGAAAATGGGGCTTGACTCAGCCTTTGGATTAATTGTGTGGCGGAACCTTATTGGGATCTGAACTTAAGACCTGACAGACTTCAAGTCCCACAAGTCTTCTATTCAAGACGCCTCAACAGTCAGGTCAGAACAAATCCTCAAACGCAAATTTCTGATGACTATGATTCTTACTTGTACTGTGTAAGTGAAATGTAACTCTCCACATCAGAAATGGCTCGGAACCAGCCTCCTCTAATAAGGTAACTCAATAACCTGATCCAGTAACTCTTTCCTCGAGGAGCGGGGTATTCCCTTCTAAGTTCAAGTGAGACCAGCTCAAGAGGAGGGGGTAGAGAGAAGAATGGACGGTAGCCAGTGTAGCTACCTATCCCGGGATGCCTGACCAGTGTAGCCAAGTCACCAGCTGCATTTCTTTACTAATACACACTCCGACATGTATTTTATTTTCACTTGGACCTGTCTGATTTTTTTGGAGTTCTTGCATTTTTTTTAACTATATACAAGGTGCAGCATGTACATCAGGAGTTTTTCCTCTCGAGCCAGTAGACTATCCCTCTTTTGAAGCATTATTGCAACCCACATCATCCCGTCCTTAGATGTCAACACCACCAGACTAGGTTGAGATGCACTACCCTCCCTAGAGGAGGAAGGATGTTTCCACCCGTGTGCTACTCCAAGCTAAAGGATTCTACCTCCTCACCACCTCATCAATGAAGAGCTACGTGCATTGTGCTTGTCCAAGTTAGGTCATTGTCTATAAGAATAATGTGTATGCATGAGATATTCTACTTAGACTAATCAAGATGACATGTGAACATAGACTTGTGGACTCAAAGATTTAAGTCACTTGACCTAAGAAATCTTAACTTCAGTTCCTATAAGGTTCCTCTGAAATTAGGTGGATTAGGATCAAATCAAGTCCATCCTCAATATCTACTCATAACTTGGTTCAGAACCCACTAGCTTTCCACCTTGCATATGCAAGATATGCAGATGAGATGCATATGACATGCTATGTAGATGAATGTAAATGGAAGACTCTTTTTTTCGATTTTCTTGAATGCAAAGATGATAGGCAAGAGTAAATAAGAAGCCTATTTTTTTATTTTCATTTTCATTTTTTTTGGTATACCTCCTATTTTACAACAATTTACAAGAGTTGTATAAGTATTATACAAAATTTACAAGTGTTATAAAATATACAAGTATACAATTTTTTTTCAATTTTTACCCACCCGTAATTATTGCAAAATATATACAACAGTACGTGAAACTACGCGAAAGTACGAGCTATGGGTAAAGTATATATGTAATATATACATGTCCCCCTATACTTAGCATGTGCTATGTCCTCAGAGCACGAAAAGTGAGGAAAAAGACATAGCTCGTGCTAAGCGTAGGAGAGCTAAAATAACAAAAAAGTATAGAAGTCGCTCTGCCCCCCTATACTTAGGCTCTGGCAGCCTAAATGTAGAAGAAGATCAAAAATGTGGCGGGCGAGGTTAAGAAGGGAAATGGAGGAGTATATACACGGCAGACAGTGGTCCCCCCTATACTTAGGCTCTGGTTAGCCTAAGTATAGGACAGGAGTGAGTGTGAGAACCGATGAGATCTAAAGAATATACATCAAATGGTGAAGAGACTCGGGTCACTCTCCCCCTATACTTAGGATCTGATCATCCTAAGTATAGCCATAAAATGAAATGGTATGGAGCCGGGGCGAGTGATTCGAATCACTGGGGAGGGAGGGGAAATATATACAAGGAGAATTGAGAATATATAGGGATCAAGAAGGTTTGTGATGAACCTTCATGCGGGCCCGAGGAGGTGGGTAATATACAAGTGTGTCGTTGTCGGAATCGTCCTCAGATGAATAGTAGTGTGGTGAAGGGATCGTCCAACGAGGGTCGACACATGGCTGCTTGCTTAGATATGGCTTAAGAACAGCCGAACTGAGCTCACTCATATAAATCACCTTATCCGGACCTGATGAGGATTCCTCTGAAACTTCCTTCTCCGGAATGTTGAAGGAAATTTTCTTAGTCTGTTTTCTAGAACCTGAATCATTGAGAGGGAGATGAGAGCGACACGCCTTGAGAGGTTTGGGGGAACATCTCGAGGAATCAATTCTCGACTTCCTCTTACTAGATAGTCGACTAGAAGAGGGAGCAACCGGGTTTTGATGTGAAGTCAATGTAATCGTGGTTGTTTCCTTTGAAGGTCCGGGATGTTGTGCGGTGCTGACCATGGGTTCCTCATCAGACGAGTCACCATATAGATTGGAATATTCCTGAAGGGTCAGCACGCGTCTCGAGAAAGTGCTAGTGATCTCAGTTGGCTTGGCATTATTAGGCTCTTGTGTTGGATCACCGAAATGATCAAGGCAATCCACAAAGGTTGTGTCCGACTCAATGTTAGCTTATGGTCGTGAGTCCTCCTTAGAAGCTGTTACGGTGGTGGTGCAAGCAGTTGATGAAGTGGAGGTGTGGGGAGTCTCTGATCCAACAGTCGTCCAGACAGTCGGTCTCTCAGGTGTAGCAAAGAGGTGGGACTCATCTACCTCTTAGTGGTCATGACTGTCAACGGATGTGCGGGCCACCTTGGAGTAAAGTGTATCAAAGAATGGGTGAGGTCGAAGTGCTCCCAATGCTGTAAAATCGATCTCCCGAGTCTCACAATCTATAGTCGCCTTAGCCAAGGCTAAGAACGGCTTCCCGAAAACAATCGGAGACTGGGTAAACTCTCCTCGATGCTCGATGTCAATGATCGTGAAGTCCACCTGTAGTAGAGCACCTAGGAAAGTAACGATGACTGAAATGTTTCCTCTCGACCGTTTGATGGATCGATCAGCCAGCTGAACGATCTCTCTCGACTTCCTAAGTAGCCTGAGTTTGAGCTTGTCAAACACAGAGGTAGGGAGGATATTTATTGGTGAGTCATCATCGATTCTTGCATGGGTAAAAATGGTATCTTTGATTTCACATTCAACTCGGGGCAATCGCTTCACTCTACGGCTTTTGGTCTTTCTCCCCATCACCAAGGAGGTGGCCATAGACAATATGTATCTTTCAGTCCTTGTCCTCTTATTGCCCGACCTCTTGGGCATCAATTTACTTCTTACAAATCGTTTGAGGTCGAGAAAGTGATCTATGGCCTTTATTAAGGGAAGATTAAAAATCAGTTCTTCATCAAGTGCTTCCCTTAGGGAAGGATCCAATTTTTTCAGGTCTTTTTCATTTTCAATTTTTATGTAATTATTTGGTTTTTCAATTTTTTTGGTGTTTTGGATAGATGAATGACCAGACTCTGGATTGGAGGGTAAGGGGTCAGCAGAAGAGGGAGATAGAATGGACTCCAGCTGTACAGAAGATGTGGGTTCCCTAATGCTTGCTTGGTTTTCAACATCAGATCTACTTACATCCTTTTCCACTTTCATTCCCAAGCTGGCAGACATTGAGTGCAATATTTCCATGACATCTCTTTACTTGTTACCTAATGATTCATTTTTTTCAATAAGTCTGGAAATGTCATCCTCCACAAAATTCCCATGACAATTCATGGGAGAGTTCTGCTCAAGTGGAGAATACTGCTGAGATATTGAGGTCTCATACTCAACATACCTAGACTCTGGCATGTATTGTTGTGTCGAGTATGGACCATCTAGATGGAAAATATTGGTCGGAGCCTCATATGATGAAACAGGGACTGATAAGTCTAGCTCATGAGTCCGATCTTGTAAATGTATAGGCTCTTCGAATGAAGGCTGGTTAATAGAGTCTTGATCACTAAAGTCAATCAAGTCTGAGAAATCATGATGTGCAAGCCTCTCCATTCGGGTTGTTCGATCGACCATGTGATGCCCTAAGGTCAAGTCGGGATATGTATATGTGAATTGTTGTCTGGTCCCTACTTGAGGTGAAATATGAGGGGGCATATAGTTTTGCCAATCATCCATCTCAGCAATGGATTGCTCTTCATTCGTTTCTTTAATTCCTGCAAGCTCTCGAGAATAAGGATAGTCAGCCCAAGATGGAAGTGGATCTGGAGTGTTGGAATATGGAGTAGGTGAGAAATGCGAAGAAGTGGAGAAGTCAGTCGAAGTTCTGACTTCATAATCGGATTGAGGTGGAGCCGACCAAGGGTAAGGGTCTCCCATGGGTAGCGGAGGATATATGAAAGAATGAGAAGGCAGAGATGAACGGTATATGGTCGAGGAGGATTGACCAGAGGTCACAGAGTATGGGGACCAATATCCCGACATCTTGAAGAGGAAAGGAAGAAGATTGAGGTAAAAAACGTGCAATTAAAAAGGATAACACAGACAGACACAAAGACAAACGTAAGAACAAACCCCGAGTTCACACTCAACACGGTGAAGGACTCGAAATCGAGCCCGATTGGTCTGGTTGATTTTAAATGTGAATTTTCAAGCAAGATAGCAAGGATTACACGGCCTATAGGAGAGTCAGCTAAAAGACAGATGCGTCTCCCCTGTTTAACCTGTCGCCTAAGATACCGCTAGTCCTTCCTTTCTTCGCTCCTATCCCAAGTTGATGGGTTCAAAGACCTGCCCCTATCTACCTGCAAGAAGGCGGAGGCTGACAAGGCCGAAACTTCACCCCAGGGGGTTACTGGCAACTTGTCGCGAAGTACCGCAATTTCGCCCCTATCTACCTGAGACAGGCGGAGGCTACTTGGTACTAGTCGATGAACCTTAAAAATTCAACTTGTGATATTTGCTAGGATTACTCGGAACGTGATATGGAAGGCAGGGATTTGGGCTCTGCCTTAAGGTGTTCACATACACTCAAGTACCCTCACTCAGCCTGAAAACAAGGTCAGGGATTAGTCTCCCGCAAACAGATTTTCCAATTTTATTGATTTTTTTGGTCAATAATGTTAGCAGTCCCGGTTTTAAGTTAAGTGATCACTTGTTAGTCCAACCACACAGAACGCCTAACGTACAGTCCCAATTTCCGTTTAAATTAAGTATGAAAAACAGAGGGGGAAATCGAGAAAAGCCGATGCACGAAAAACGATGATGCGTATGCTGAGTTAAGAAGACTTATAGTGATCCCTTCGCTTTTATGCAGGATGCAAAACAGAATTAGAAAATTTACACTACATGCATATGCAAGCGATAAAATCTGCTCCTAGACAAGCAGTTTTATTAGCGAGTGAAGAACAGGTTGATTTGGCTAAGTCCTGCGGTCTATGTGCGTCTTTTAAGTGGTTGTGTGGTCCTAAAAATTACGAGCACAATCAAGTCCTAGAGTGGCTCGAGGAGCTGCTAGTGCAAGCCTAAATTACCATTCAAACCACACAGCACACGGGAACACGGTTTCACTATCTTTACAGACGCGAGAACCCAAACGGGAACCACTGGAAATGATGTAAAAAAATAAAGAAATAAAATGAAAATACAAATTCTCTCAAATCACTCAAGACAATAATCTGTAGATTCCTCGAAGCGTCTTCGACTCCTCGCGTTCCTCGCACAGAAATAAATTGAGGTCAGAGAATGACACAAAAAAATGCAAAAATAAAAAAAAAACAGAAAATATTCACAAGAAAACCGGGGGTCAGACTACCCGGGGAGAGAAAATCAAACACTTAAAAATAGCTGCAAATTAACCTAAGCCGTGCCTCCCCGGCAATGGCGCCATTTTGATATCGCCTCCCGCTACCCTAGTTAATTCAGGCAAATTAATGTCCAAATTAATAGATATTGTTCGTTACAGTCGGATAACGAGAGGGAATCAAAAACCACTTTTATTTTTTATCAATTAATCACGAGTGGCAACTTTTTTTACTTGGGAAGTCCAAGGTCGAACTCAGGGAGGCATCTGTCTCCTTAGGTTGATTTTTAGCGAGGTTCCAGTGTTCGATTTTCGAGGAATAATTTTTTTGGTCTTTTTTTCTATGCAAGACACATGCAAAAATCAGGCTAATTTAGAACTTAAATCAGATAGGTATTCAAATGAAGTCCAAAAATAATGAAAATTGGATAGATGATGAAATATGATGTAATTAAGCTACCCTAATTTTTTTGGAATTTTTTGACACTAAATGAATTTATTATGAATTAAAAATGGATGCAGGGTGATTTTGACTAATTTAATTTTAATAAATATCAAATCACAGTATTTTGAGGAATAAAAATTATCCTACATAGATCTAATGATGAGGAATCCAGAAAATTATCAGTCATTATTTTTAATGTGAAATGAACCTATTAAAAATAAACTAATGAAATCACCAACTAATTTTTTAGGCCTCGAAATGTGTGCAAATGCGATGAATTTTTTATGCAAGGTGCATCTAATTATCGTAGATCTACTGTGATTTTTTGGAAATTTTTGGAGTCACAGAGCAATTAATATTAATTAAAAGGTGAAATTGGGCAAAATGTCATAGAAATGGACCAATTAATTAATTAAAAATTCCACTGATATCAGAAAATTATGGCAAGTGTCACATGCGATAAAGGACAAGTTACACTACAACATGCAATTTTTGAAATTTAAAAATGATGAAATATGGACACCAAAGTATGTGTGCAAAGACAGGGGTATAACTGCAATATAGAATTAAAAATTGCTTAAAATAAAATATGTTGACAGGGACCTATATGCAATTACCTAGAATGTAGGGGAGTGGAATGCAAATTCTCCACTGACGTACGTGCTTCTCATGTGGGGGCGCTTCACAGGGACTGAAATGCAATTTCTGAAACTTCCCGAGGCCTCAGTGCAATTTGCCCAGGCCGCACGTGCTCCTCACGTGGGATACCCTAGGCTCGGATGACTTCGGTGGCTCGGGACGAGGCTCGGGTGCCCTGGAGGTTCAGCTGGAGGCTCGGAGAAGCTTTGGGTGGTCCGAGCCTAGAGGTTGGGGAAGCGGCTCGGACCAATCGACGTGGCGCGATCAAGACCGTTGGATCAAGAGCGATCCAACGGCTGCTGGATGAAGACGCGTGGCGAATGGTGACCGTTGGATCTGGTGACCGTTGGATCTGGATGGATCCAACGGTGCCTGGAGATCGATGGAGGGGGCTACGTGGCGTGCTTCTGTCCGTAGGATCACTGGTCGATCCAACAGTGATGGGCTTCCTCCAGAGATGACGACATGGTGCGATTGTGACCGTGGGATCAAAGCGAGATCCAACGGCTCTCTGCTGCTCCGGCGCTTGGAAACGTGGCTGGCTTCAGACCGTTTGATCAAGATGATCGAACGGTGGCTGTACGTCTTCTCCAACTGCCCTCCGCCTCTTGCGGAGGAGTAGGCGGGGCTTCGGCGAAGCGGGGCTTGCTCCGCCCTGACCTCCAGGCGTCGGTGAAGGTCGTGGGAGACTCTGAAGTAGCTTGGAAAATTCGCGGATGGTCGGCGGAGCCTCTGGTAGCCTCAGGAGCGGAGGAGGAGCGCTGGAGCTCGATGGCAATGAAGCTCGAAGGAAGCTCCGACGAGCTTGCGGTCAGTGAAATGGGTGTACCTGCAGGGGGTTAGAGGAGATAGCCGAAGCGTGTGCGTGCTCGTGGAGTCGTGCAGGGTGAACGGCGAGGCCTATGGCAGAGTGGAAGATGTCCGATGATCGGGCTCCATGGAGGTGGTGGAGCTGGAGTTGAGCAAAGGTGGGTGACGGTGCTTGAGGGAACGGAAGGTTGCGCGAAGATCGGAGCTCCATCGCGGAGCTCAGAGGGATGAAAACGGAGCGAGAGAATGACGGTGGAAGGCGAATAAATTAGGAGAAATCAAAGGAAAAATTAAGAAGAAGATCAAAGGGAAATGGAGGGGGCTACCTGGGGAATGGAGCTCAGATTTGAACTCCAGGTCGTCGCTCGAGGGATAGGTAGCGTCCCGAGCTCACGCAGCTCGCGGATGGAGGCTGCAGCACGGCGGTGGCGGCCGTGGATCTCGCCGGAGAAGAAACCTGTCGTCGCTCGAAGAAACACTCGATTGCTGTCACCAAACGAATGCTCTGAGCTCAAGGAACCTCTCTGGGGTGGCGGATAGCCGTGACAGTGGCCGGAGGGTGAGGATTTATAGGCGAAGTTGATGGGTGAGATGGTGACGAGGTAAGGTTCATGGTCGTCGTGGAGCGTCTCTGGTGGACGTCGTGGGAATAGAGGGAGTTGGCGAGGATGAGGGAAGAGTGGGGATGATCGTGGAGGCGTTGATGGTCGGAGAGGGTGGCAGGAGTGGAGGCGAAAATAGAAAGGGGCAGAGTATGGCGCAAGGCTGAGATCGTGGGAGAGAGGTCGTCCGGAGGTAGGAGACGAAGTCCTTGCCGTTGGATCTTGTGATCCAACGGCCTAGATCGAAGCGCCATGGAGTGGCTTGGATCTGATCTGAGGCGAGATGATCTGAGCGTCAGGATGCTACCACGTGGCCTGAGGAGGAAAGGGCGCTGACGTGCGGGTGTGATTAAATCCGAGGCGAGGCGATCAAGGGCGCTGAATGCGCCACGCGTCGCGTTATGGGAGCGGTGCTGGCGAACGGTGGAGATGGGCCCAGGGGTTTGATTGGATGGCTAAGGATCTGGTGCTAAAGAATGGCAGGGATCAAGAGATGAGGGCGAGATCGGAAGGCGCAAGATGCGCCACGTGGCAAACTGAGGAAGAGGCACGAACCGGCGGATCAGATCTGAGATGGAAGTGATCTGATTGCAGGTAATAAAGGCGCACGTGGAGATGGCATAGCCGTTGGATCGGGATGAAGATCCAACGGCTGTGGGCGCGTGCGGCTAGGGCAAGGGGAGCGGGCTGCGTGGCGCAACCAGAGGGTGCCACGTGGCCAGTTGTGATTGGCTGAGAAGAGAAATGAGTTTAGAAAGAGAAGGAGGCCGAATTTAGAAAAACTCAAAACATGATGTTGTAGATATTGATGAGATCTACAAGTTTCATGTTGACCAAAGATGGAGATGAGGTCAAATATGATACAAAAAATACATGAATACAAATATACATATATTTAGTATACGTAGAGGCCCAAAAACCCAACTTCTTCCTACGAGCTCCAAATTGGATGAAATTAGTCTCATTTTAAAGGTCTGTATTACTCTGAAAGTGAGTAGACCTATTTTGGAGGTTGTACAAGAGACTTATAGGCTTTGTATGGTCCAGGGGTTCTAGGGCTTTATTGGATGCTTTTACAAAGGAGATTTCTGACCCTCTTCCTTATATTATTAACTGAAGGTATATATATTATAAGGGAGGTGTTATTTTATAGGTGGATATTTACAAGTGATCATGGCTTCTTATTTAATGCAATATGAGTGCTAAAATGCCTATATTATGAATGCATGTACGAATGCTAATTATGCATTATAAAGGGAGATATGCATCTATTTACTCGGGAACAAGACTCTATTTTCAACTTTTAGAGTGATGAATCACAGATTCATCAACCGCCGTCGGGGGTGCCTCCTCCTCTTTTCCCGACGCCTCTAAACGGCCGTCGCGCAGCCCGCTACCACCTCCCTCTTCCTCGTGCAACTAACCTTATCCCCTCCTCTCCTATATAAATCATCATCGACGGCCAGAGAAATCATCTGCCATATCCTACGAGAGAGAGAGAGAGAGTTTGAGAGGGGGGCGGTGACAGGGGCCTCCCATCTCAGGCAAAGTCTTCATCCAGGTGAGATCACTTAGAGCTTCTCGGAGCCCTCGTCGGCTCCGATCGAGGCAAAGACTGGAAGAGGGACATAGCCCATTCTACCTCCAGGCAAAACCCATTTGTTTCATCCTGTGTTTTGCCTATTTTCTTCTGTTTCGACGAGTTCTTCCCTCTATCGCACCCATCACCCCGCGTTCACCTTCGTTATCACCGCCATCCGCCTGCGGCCATAGGAGCTATGCTCCACTGCCATCGATCACCACCGGTCCGCATCTTCACATCACCTCAGCTACAAGTGCGTCCCTATGAAGCCACACACCTCCTACACCTGTTGCAGTTCCGATGCGCGGTGCCTACTTCACCCAGTTGCTTGCCACCAACACGCTCCCGCATGAAGGAGCAGTCCCAATTCTGCCGCTCTTCCACATACACGGAGGAGAATCACCGCCACCCCACGGCTCTATCCCTTCAGCTACTCTGTGCAGCACCCTCGCCACTAGTGGAACGCCCTCCTGTGAGCTAATGTGGTGCAGATCCTTCTCGCGACCACGCAAGGCACAGCATCAACTGCACCCTCCAGGCACAGACTATCCCTTCGCCATTGCGCGGTATCTTCCCCGTCGCTCCTCCTCCATGAAGCACCAGCGAGCAACCGTGCCTCAGACCTCCCTCCGCCATGCAACACCTTCCTTACCGCCAGACACGGAGAGGGGAAGAGGAACAAACCCCCAGCATGTGCCCAGCACGTAGGGAGGGAGGGAACTTTGCAGAGTTTCCCCAAGAGGACCTGCCTAATTCCAAGAAGACCCCCGCCACATAGTACACACATGCGAGGTGGGTATATTGTGAGAAAGCCCCCGGAGAAGCATCTTATTCACATATTACTCTGCCATCAAAGGGCATGTGCTACACACATGATCTTGTGGACATTTTGCAGAGACGTTTCTCCAGGTTTAGGCAATTACGTTTAAGTCCCTACTATGCTTTTCCTTGTTTTATTCTCATTATTGTAATTTGCAAACATAACCTTGTATTCCTTTATTATTTTGAACCTCTTTTAGCATGTGTTTTATTATTTAAAAATTTGCATGATATTCTACAATTAATTCTCTATAATGTGACATGTGCTTTATATTTTTATGCTCGCTGGTTAATTAGTAATTATTATTCTTGCAAAAAATTGAATATTTTGCCCATCTTGTGCGTAAAAATTAATAGTTAATTAACCTTGCTCGAAAAATTACCAAAAATTCAAGAATAGTAGAGTTATTTGTATTTAACATTGTACCCACAAAGAATTGCAGTTGCATGCATAATTTGCTCAATAAAAATTATTTTGAGCATTTCAGTAATTAATTTTTATAAGGTATTAAAATCATCATTTTTAGGGTTTAAGATTCTTCTAGCATATTGCATTTATTTTTATATCTTAGATAATTTTATTTCCTGAACATAATTAGATTTAATATTTATTATAATTAATTATTGAAAAATATCTACATTCATTTATTCATTGAAAGTTCATTTTGCATCCAAAAATTACAAAAAAATTTACAGTAGCTGAATTTCATTGCATTTCACATTATGGCCAAGTTTGAGGATTTTTGGACGTAGTTTGATCGAAATTTACAAATATGTCTTTAAACTTTGTCAAAATGCATACTAGTCATTTATTGCATTTAAAAATACCAAAAAAATACCTCTTTGAAAAACTAAATTTGAGATCGACTTTGAACCAACCTAAGGAGACAATTGCCTCCCTGAGTTCGACTTTGAACTTACCAAGTAAAAAAATTGATCGCTCACTTTAATTTGACACATTAATTAAATTTGTGGTTTCTGATCAACCCTAAATTTATTTGACTACAGCGCATTTAATTCGATAGAATTGAAAGGGTGAAATTCACGGTTCTTCAAATGGTGTCGTTGCTAGGGAGGCATGACTTAGGTTGTTTTTAAGAAAATCATGTTTTGAGATTTTCCATCCCCGGGTAGTCTGACCCCTGATTTTCTTGTAATTATTTCTCCATTTTCCCTTCTTTTTCAATATTTTTATTTCTTTTATTTTTTTATATTTTTATGTGAACTCTCTCTAATATTTGATCTTCTATTTTTCGTGCGAGGTACCCGGTGAACTTGGAGTGGCTGTCTTGGAAGCCGACACAACTCGAAGCGATCGGCCGCTCGAAGAATTTAATTTTTGAAGAGAGATTTTTTTAATTAATTTCTAATTTCCAATGGTTCCCGATCGGGTTCTCATGTGTGTAAAATAGACTGAACATTTTTCTGTGGTGTGTCGGCCTGTTTCACCCTCTTGTGAGGGTGGCTTCCTACTTGAGTGGGGAAATTAGGATAGGCACACGGTAGTGTAAATTCAAATTTGTTTGTGCCCTTCGTAATTTAGGACCATACTTTCACTAAATTATACACATTAGATCATCTGTCATTTAGCCAAAGAAAATTATTCTATCACTCGCTAATAGAAATTCATGTTCTAGGTGTGAATTCCCATACATGCATTAGATTTAATTTTTCTAGGGAAATTTCAATTCTGTCTAGCATATTGCACGAAGATTGAGAGGAAGCACTGTAAGCATTTCTAACTCAGCATTCATCATCGTGTTTCCTGCTGCATGGCTTTTTCGATTCTCCCTTGGTTTTCATTCACATAGGAATAAAGGAAATTGGAATCCCCGTGTAGATGTGCATTGTTCCCCACTCAAATTCAAATGATAACTAAATTAAAACTAGGGGATTGCTAACATTATTGGTTAATTAAAATTGGATAAAATTGAAAATCATTGTTTTCAAGAGAGCAACCCCGTCATTGTTTACTTTTAGGATGAGTGAGGGTACAGAGAGTGTGTGTACTACTAAGATAGAGCCCAAATCCCCGTCTTCCATATTAACATACCCCGCTCTTAGTAAATATCACAGGCTGGAGTTTTTGAAGTACAACTGACCAGCACTAAGTGACCTCAACTTGCTTCGGCAAGTAGATAGGGTTGAACCAGCAGTGCGACACGACAAGTTGCTTAGAAACACCCAGGGAGAAGTGACAAGCCTTGTCAGCCTCTGCCTACTTCGATAGGTAGATAGGAGTGGGTCCCTGAACTTCATCGATATTAATCGAGTAAGCTAGTGATAGGAGCCAAGAGCGGAAGGACGTTGGTATCTTAGGCAACAGGTTAAACAGGGGAGATGCAACCGGCATTGAGCCGACTCCCCTATAGGCCATCACGTAATCCTTAATAACTTTGCTTGAAAATCACACTTAAAACCAACCAGATTAATCGGAACCAACTTCGGGGCCTTCACTGAGTTTAGTTGGTGAAATCGGGGTTTGCAATTGTCTATTGAATTGTGTGAAAGTGCACTTGCACACAAAGATTGTGTTTTCACGAATCAATATTTTCCATTCCATTCGAAGATGATGGAATATAGGCATTCATACCCAGACTCCATGTGTCGCACTCACATGACAAATTCCCAATCTTCGTATTCACCTTTTCAGAGGAACACTCTCTTTGAGGTAGTTTCTCCCCAGCCACCATTCTCTTCACCCACCCACCCATCCTTGGTTGAAACTTCAAGATACGAACCACTCAAAGAATCGATCATGTTATATGAAGACACAATGAGCGAGCAGACTCGAGGAAGAATATTAGCGTAACCGACTGGGATATAGGAACACGATTTCCGATTACGTATGAAAATTCACTGTTTGAATCATCCTCTACTCGGGACGATCCACAACCCGAGTATGATCACTTTTCCGTTAACCACATAGATGACATCCAAAGTCAAAGATATAGGACTCATGACCAAACCCTAATAACAGAGACTGACTTCAGGAGAAAATGTCAATGTCGCGGCATACCGAGCATAGTCACTCATCTCCAAGTCATTAGATGATAATGGATGACATAGCTTGGATCAATAAAAAAGATCGAGATTTTGACTGAACAATTTGATAATGTCATCCAAATAGTCAAAAACATGATAATCAGCCAAGAGGAGTCAAGAAAATCACAGAGCAAACCCGGAAATCATCATGTGCCTGACAAATACACAAAAACACCACAGACCACTAACCCTCCTACTGACTTTGGTAAAAATTCTAAAGAAATTTAAAAATCAGAAAATTCAAAAAAATCGAACACCATCAATACGGAAGTATTTTGCAAAAGTCTAATCTTAGAGATTCCATTAATCAAGGTCATAAAGTATGTTCCCGATCTTCAAAGATTTGTGAAGAGTCGATTATCACCTAAGAAGACAGGAAAGAAAAGATGTCGAACAGAATATCATTTAATCACTATGGCCAATTCAATGGTGCTGACCCAAATAAACAAGTTCCGGAAAGCTAAACGGTTGACCAAGGAGACCTATGAAATTGAGAATAGATTATTTAATAATATTAGGATTGATGACGATTCTACCTTGAATATCCTCCTGAATCTGTGTTTGATAGACTCGAACTCGGACCGCTTAAAAAGACCCGAGTGATCGTTCAATTCCCAGATCAATCCATAAAAGATCGAAAGGAATCTTTTTCGTCGACATTAATTTCCAAGGATTCACATATGTAGTGGACTTCATTGTCCTGGACATTGAATACCTAGGAGATATATATGAGTCTCCCATTATTTTGGGAAAGCTGTTTCTATCTTCCGCTAGAGCGACTATTAATTGTGAGACTCAAGATATCATATCCTGAACCCAAACCAAATTGATCAAGTTCTCGAGGACCCACCAAACCCTAAGACAACCTAACCAAAAATCGCCAGTCATGACATAGAATAATATTCATAAGTTCATACTTTCCATTTATCACATACTTAATTCAACACATTCACTCCTTTTTCTTGACTTAGTCAACTCCAGAAAACCCTTCGTCCATAACACATGCTTCCAAGTCAACTACTAAAGTTGACTGTTTGGTCAACTACACCAACCCGCCACTCTTCTGTAATTGCCCTCCCCATCTACATCATGGTACAGTAAATCCAACTCAATAATAACCATGATTAACCACGATCAACCATCGTTAATTTCCCCTACTCCTAGTGACTGCAACAGAAAGACATTAAAATCGAGTCACACCTCCCTACTCCCACCATATGCCTACGCGAGAGAGAAGGGAGCTACCAACTCAACCTCCACCGCAGTGATAACGCGATTTGAGGTTAGAAGAGACGATGAAATCCATCATCCACATCATGACCTATCACATTTCTTCTACCGAGTAGAAGCTCCTAGCTCATGCTGAGTCTTTTGATGCTTCGTGTTGTGTCAATCGAGGCTAAGATCAACAGAAAACTTCAGAGAAAATATTTTTGAGTTTTAAAAGTTTTGAAATGTTTTTGGGATTTTTTTTGAAATTTTCAGATATTTTTTCCATTTTTTTAAAAAAGCAAACAATGAGAAAATGTGAAATTGTGCATAGCCTGGAATAATTCGTAATTTAAAGTATTTTAAGTGTCCGAACTCCTGGCAATTATTTTTATGACAAAATAGAAGCAATTATCCACAAATAAGAACTGAAATCATTATTTTTAAATTTTTGTAGAATTTTCAGTGATTTTTATAATATTTTTAGTTTTTTCAATTTTTTTGAGTTTTATATATATTTAATGCATGAAAATTAGAAAGAAATTAAAAGACAACAAAATACACTTACATTAATTTTTTTTGGAATTTTTAAGCAATTTTTCGATTTTTTTTATGAATTTTCAAAGTTTGGGCAGGCAAAAAGACACTGTTTTTTATTTTTTAACTATCAAATGGCAATAAAAATTGATGAAAATTTACACAATGATAAAGACTACAGCTGGAGCATACCCATTTTTTGAGAATTTTTAGATCAACAAAAATATTTATTTCATTCAAAGAGAGAGCAAGTTATTGTTCTCGAAATGTAGGGACCAAAATGCAATTATTCAAAAGTTTTTTACAGAAAAAGGAATAATAATTAGATTGTAGGATAAATGTCGCAAATTACCCAATGAAAGCGTGATGCGTACGTGCCTGTACTGGAGTAGGGACATCTTTGCGAATATAGAAAAGTTCCAGGGGTAGATCCGTAATTATTCCGTTTTTTAAAAAACCAAACCCATCTAGGGTTCTCAAGAAAAGGAAAGGGGAGACACGGGCCACCGCCCCTTCTTCCTCCTCTTTCCAATGGCGGCGGTGCAGACTAGGGCGAAGGCGCGATTTGGCGACATCGGTGAGAGGAAGCGCCGGGCTGAAGGAGACGTGCGGATCGGGCACGTGTGGGAGAGGGGAAGGCGGTTGGGATCGGGCATCGACAGGTGGCGTGCGGGCAAAACACCGCACTGACCGCTGGAGGGGAAGGCGTACCGCCTGCGCACGACGCATGCGACGGGGGCCTTGGTAGATGGTGGAAGCGTGGTTGTGAGGGCACGGGTCGCGGCTTGCGACGGGAGGTGTCGCCGGGCCTGGAGGGTGGAGTCGGGGATGCAGGCGCACGGTGGGCACTGAGCACGGGCGGTGGCACTGGAGCGACGAGTGCGGCTGGGCACCGCGGTGCCGGCGGTTCAGCCGCAGGATGGCGTTGCCGCCTGCGGGAGGAGGCGGAGGCTGGCCGCGGGAAGCGGCGTCGGAGGGAGCGTTGCGAAGGAGGCGGTGGGTGCGCAGGAGGGCCGTGCAACCTACGTTTTTTATTTTAATTTAATTTTTGTTTTTACTGTAATCAGAGAATAATAAAAATATTTTTTAATTTTTTTAAAATAGAAAATGTAAACAGCAATAAAAATAGTTTTTTTTTATTTTTTTTGTTTTAGTGAACTTGCAAAACAAAAGTTAGAGAAAACAAATATTTTTTTGTTTATTCACAATTCAAACTTCGGAGGCGAGCATGATGATTCGATCCCAAAACTAAAAAATGGACTTCGTGAATGAAGATTCAGCGAAAAATGAGAGAATCGAATCCGGTTCTCCGGCCAACGTACGTGGTCGGAGTTGATAGATCGTGGAAGATAGAAATTGAATGCGGAGAGATTAAGAACGTGAGATGGAAAATCGAGTCGAAGCGGATCAAATCATGATGGAATTTTTTTTAAGATCTAGAGAAAAAATACGATAGAATTAAAATGTGAAATTTAAACTATTATTATCCTAAGATAAAAATTAGAAAAATGATGGATCTCACCTTAGGAGCGGAAATAGACCGTGATCGCCTCGACAAGGCCGACTCGCTGTCACCGGACGGCTTGGAGACTAGGCACCTTTCTCGACGAAATTTTCTCTCTCGGAGATCGGGTTCCTTTCTCTATAGATTGATCTAGTTGGAATGATGAAGAAGGAGCCATATAAATAGAAGAGATAGAGATGAAATTTGAATTTTTGAATTTTTGGTGGAAGAGATAAGAGAGATGAAAATTGAAATGAGATAAAGATAAAGAGAGATAAAGTTATTTACAAAATTAACTAATTTTTTTTATTTCTCTTCACTTTATTTATTTGAATTAAAAATGTTATTTTTTTATTTTTTTATGGTGGTTAATTGAGAATAGCAACTATATATATTATATACATATATGACATTATATACAAGGGTAAATGAGGAGATTAGCTTCTTTTTCCTTTTTTGAATTTTTTTATTTATTTTAAAAATTAATAAAAAATAATTTATAAATATATAAAAATACAATATTTATAAAATACATGGGAAAATTGCACAAACCACCCTAGAAAACCAACTTTTTACTCGTAACTCCAAAAATTATGAAATTACAGCCATTTTAAAGATACTTTAATTTAGAAACCAATGGAAGTGAGGTTGTTTCAATTTGAGTTCATATGGAACCGGTATCGGTCTTTCAATTAGTACTTAGTGGCTTTTTCCAAGTGTGATTGCTTTTATTATGTACACGATTTAATTGTAAAATTATTTTTATTAATTAGAATACATTTTTATTTACAACTTTAGTTTTGAAATTCATTTGATTTGAGGTCAATTAATGCACAAATAAATTAGTGTCAGTTTTATACAGATATAAACAAAATAAGTGAGAATTATTTACAACAACACACACATATTTTTTGGATTTTCTGCTTAAGGACCCTATCTCCCCCTACTTTATTCTTGGTCGATCAGGTCAAGTCTTGACCTTCTCTCGGGGTTCGGGTCAGCCTGTATCTATTACATATATACAATCTTCCTTTTTATTTTATTTTCTTTATTTTTCCTTTCTTTCTTTATTTATTTATTGTAGGTTAAAATTAGTAAGAAGTGTATAATATTTACACACAGAAGCAAGTTAGTAAGAATATGGAGTTAGTGTTATATGCAGGTGTTTTTTAAAGGATTTTAATTTAAAATAAATGAATAAAGACGACGAATCACAGATTCATCACTAAGCTGAGGCTCTGGGTTGGTAGAAGACTAACTATTGTTGCGATAGCTAGGACGATGTTTGCTCGGGGGCTTGCACGTAGTACATGTGTTAGACCGCTAGCTTCCTATGACTCTAATGAGGAGGTTGAAGCGATGATGGCTCCTTCATATCGGCAAGAGTCGTGGTTTATGGCGTCACCGACTGGTAGGAATTAATTGTGCTAACAAGCAGCTCCGGTTGCTTAGTGATTTTATCCACCTTGTCCAGGTTTTGTGTCCTCTTTTCAATCACGGATAATTTTTCCAGGTCATGTGGTCATTTTTCTATGATGTCCACTTTGGACAGGTGGCTCCCAATGATGTTATGGTTGGAGCTCTAATCCCTCTCCATTTCATGAGATGTCGCCATATGAACATGCTTTTGTAGGATCTGTAGCTAACGTTGATAAGTTCGAGACAATGATAAGGCATCCTCTCCTTCATTCATTTCTTCAAAGATCTGCCATACGATGCCTTCATCCTTGTTAAAATGCAAACCACCACAAGAAGCATCCACAAGCCCCTAGTTCTCTAATGTAAGTCCCCCAAAGAAATGTTAGACCAGGCCGGTCTGAGGAATATCATGGTGGGGACACTTATCTTTAAGATCTCTAAAATAATCCCAAGCTTCATGTATAGACTTTTGTGCGGCTTGGGAGAAATCGATGATTCTAGCTTGCATCTGATTGAGCCAATTGAGAGGGTAGAATTTGTGGATAATACAGACTTGAGCTTCTCCTAGGTCATGATGACTTTCCCTGGGTGGTTAATCCAGTAAAGCGCCTTATCCTAAAGGCTGAATGGAAACATTGTCATCTTGACTATGCCTAACGGGATGCTATGGTAATGTGTGGTACCACAGATGCGAGTAAATTGTTGCAGATGGATGTAAGGTTCTTCATTAGTTCCCATGGAGCATGGGAAGAAGAGCTAAGAGTTGAGTCATCATCTCAAAGTGTGCATGGACTGGTGAAATTCGAGTCCACTCGGTTAGGGATTTATACGTCTCCTTGAGAGTAAGCTTAGGAGCCTCTCTTCTTCCCTCATCTTCCCCGTCAGGGGTCCATCTCTTGGTATTTCATTTTCTCCTCCCTGGTTCTCTCTTCATCTCCTCAGATCATTAGGAATTTCTTGGAAGGCAACCTAGGCTAAGGCTTGGTCTATCAGTTGCTTTTGGATTGTTTAAAATGACGCGAGCAACTGGGCATTCATGGTATTCTAGTCCAGTTGTTGGACCTGATATGGCTGCGGTAGAGGTTAAGGTCCCTTCCGTCATCATGTAGGAGCCATCTCTGATTCAGAATCTGTTAAGATCTTGGGTTGTAGATCAGGTTCTTGGTCTGCAGAGGGAATAATGCCCCAATCAGTTTGTATAGAAGCACCAGATGTAGAGAAGTGTTCTGTGTTAAGGTTAACACAGAACATTATTAAGGATGAAGAAGTGTACGGAGTGAAGTCTATCTCCATCCAAAAAGGACAAAGCTCAAGACAAGAGTGATCCTATATTATTGAAGGAGAATAATGCAGGGAGTCTAGAAAGCGATTCTCAAAGTTTGAACCGAGCTCTCGGGAATCGCCCCGAATTATTGGAGATGTCTACTGCATAGAATTGATGTGGGTGTCAGCGGGGTCCCGATCAAGCCATCCATGAGTTGACATCTTGAAGGTCAAGAGTAAGATCGAGCAAAATTGAAAGATATGATGATTAAACAAGGAATAAAAGGAGTGTGAAACAGTATAAGGGTCAAGCTCAAAGTGAGCAATGGTCAAAATAGGATAAAACAAATGAAACGAGACAAATGGCAGTGTGTGGGACTGATATTTGAACTTAGTCTAGATCCAAAGAAACATCAAACAATTATGGTTTCACCACTCAATACAAGTGAAGCCATAATGGATCGACTATTTTTATCTTTTCGATTTTATTGTTGTTATTCAGGCAAATCTTTTAACGAGTCCTTAGAGGTCTAACCTTATAGGAGAGTGAGTACTGCTAGAAAAGAATCCCATACTTTCCACTTCCTTTGTAACCTATGATCTACACTTTTGAGGTCCTTAATATCGGGAATGGGGGCTACTCAGTCACAGAAGAAGAGAGGAAGCTGATAGGCGAAACCGCTACTTCCCTAAAAAATGAGGTACTTGGATGCTAGATGATGAACAGAGACACCCATGAGGGAGTGGCCTATGCTCAATATTTCAGATCAGGTCATATGTTCTACACAAGGCGAGAACACCATCGTCGACAAGGCCCTAGTATCCTACGTAAGATAGAAGTGCCAAAACTTTGTCGATCCCATGTGATAATTAAGGCAGCCACATATCTTGATTTTGGCTCTATTCCTTAAGGGATGTGCCTCGCTATGTCTGAAATGTACCTAAAAATAATGAGGGCTTTATGAATCCAAAATAATGATGTTTGTTATGGATTTTAATTAAGGTCAAAGTGTTATTAGCAGTCCCCTTGTTTTATTTTTGGATCGCTTTTTTAAGTATTTTTCAATAATAAACACCTAACTATTTTTTTGATTCTCTTTTAAAAACCTAAGTGATACAAAACTAGGAGAGAAGACGTAAAAGCCAAACAAGTGAACACAAGGATGGAAATCTCACCCTTGTATCAAAATGATGCATTCTTATATATAAGGATTACATTGCTTCCTAGCTCTCTCCATGCAGGATGCAAGGCAAAATTGAAATATTTACACTACATGCACGATATACAAAGCGGATGAAATTGCACTATACCTGAATTGCTATTAATCGTGAAGAATCAGATGCTGAATACTTAGAAGAGAAACCCAAAAGTCCAGTCTTGGAGGCTCATCGGTCTGCCATTGCCGATCCTGCTAGCGCTGTATAGAGCCTCTCACGATGCTTGGCCTCAAATCCAAGTAATCAACAAGTTTATTTTGACTAAGTCCAACTGTAGAAAACTATAGGTGCATGCTTTTCATTAGGCTTGGGACCTAGTTATCGTATCAAGCAATCCTAAGTCTATGGGCATAAAAAATATGGTAGAAAATTCAAAACACGGAAAATAAAGAGAAATAATTGGGAACATAGGGAGAATAAAAATGAAGAATGTGAAGAAAACGCGAGAAAACCAACTAGGTCCCCAGGTGAACAATTACCCATGCAATGGACCTCGTAGAGTGTGAATGTCCAAAAAGTCCAATGTACATGTACTATTAGAAATTAATAATGCAAAATAAAATTAAACTCTCTCTTGCAAAAATAAAAGAAAATATATACTAAAATCTCCGCTCTTCTTTCTATTGTTGTCTATCTTTCTTGCATTCTCCAATTGGCTCAATAGGAGAATGAGCCAATCTCCTCATGGCTCGGGTGCAACAACATCCCTCATAAGGACTTCAACAAAGAAAATGGTAAGAAGCACGTAAAACAACTATTTAAATAAAGAAATACAAGGATGGAAAATATGAAGATAAATATCTACAAGTTATGTTATACTACACGTTTCTCCTCGACAATGTCGAGCCGCTCTAGGCCGCTCTACTAATCAACCACAATTAGTGGTCGTTGAGGTGACCGAACACAAGAGGTAAATTCAAAATACAATTGACCCACAAGTAATGGTAAAGCAACACAATGTAATTATGGAGTTAAATATTATTATAACCCTACAAATAAGGTTGTAGTGGTCAAGTACGTGTAGCGTGTCGAACATAGGGAACAGATAAGTGTAGTAATTATTAATTATTTCTAATTAATCAGATATGTATATATCTGATATTTACTTAATGTTTTGTAGGTCTTTTATATATTTAATTTTATGGGTTTTTAATGTTTTATAATTTCTAATTATAGAATTTTTATTTTATTTTCTATAATTTTCTGAATTTTAAATTTCTTTGTTTATTTTTGAAGATATAATAAGTATGTATATATATATATACAATGTAATATGTACAATATAAATAATATATATGGTATATAATATATATTCAGTAAATTCAAATAAAAACAGTCCTTTTTATTTTTTAAAGGATTTAAAATATTTAGGTTTTATAATTAATAATAATAAGCATAATAAGGATATATATACTATAAAGGCTTTTATATTTATAAATGTAGCTATAACTACTAAAATATTATAAAATAAATTTTTTTGTTGTTTTTATATTTTCTTCTCTTTTTATGATTTTTTGGGTGATTTTTGCTAATTTTTATGTATTTTTAAAATATGAAATAGTCCAAAATAGAGAATAAAAAATAGATCAAATTGTTCAAAGTTTTAAAAATATAAAATAAGTCGAAAATAACTCAAAGCTATTTTTAATATGTAGTAATATGTATATGTAAAATATTAGAATAGAAAACTATTTCTTTTTTGATTTTTTGAGTTTTTTTGCAAATTTTTATGACTGGGAAAGTTTTTGAATTTTTAAGAATTTTCTTTTATATTTTTTTGTGATTTTTTAGTATGGAGTTGTATTATATAGTAATATAAAACATGTATTTTTGGAATTTTTAGATAAGTTTTCCTATTTTTTGTATTTTTATACTGAAATAGGGATAAATAACACTTAAATGATTTTTGATAAATGAGAAAATGCACGAAATGCTAAAAGAAAAATGCAGCGTGAACAAGCATAATATTGAGGGCACTCATCTATTTTTCCATAATTTTCCATGCACGGGTGCTATTTAAACAAAATGGAAATGCAAATAAATAAATACAAGACCTAGTAAGGGTATAATTGCAATAAAAATATAGTGTGAGGGTCTATATGCAATTAACCCAAAAGTTTAACACTGAAATTACAGATTTTTATGCTAAACAGATATACTAAAACCTAGTGAGGTACCCCTGTAATTTTTCCAACTCACATAGGGGACCACGTAAGCTGAGCTAACATAGACTATTTTATAATATACCAAAACTGTTGGGGACTAATTGCAAAATTTACACAAAAGATAAGACAGTTTAATATTTAAAGGACCTAAATATAAATACAAAAGAGCAGTAGGCTTGACTGATATTTACCCACTTAAGGCCATGATCAACGGTTGGGAGGGCTCCATGTCACCCACTTAAGTCGGATCGGACGGCTGGTAAAGGGCGACGCTCCATTTCGCTTGAACGAACCAGATTAGGTCTAGCTCGTGTTCTTCATCCGACGACCCTAAGGGTTCTTGAATGAATAAACAAGAACAACTGTGGCATGTTGCTTTGATCGGCGTTAACTCCTACCTCCGACCACTGATTCTTCCTCCAACAGGTGCTATCGACTCTGGGGCTCCTTGTGTATGTGATGGAGGTCATCAGTAGGGTCCAAGTCCCATCGATGGGGACTTGGGAGTCATTCTATATTGCAGGCCTGGACCACCTAAGGCTGGTTTGATTCTTGCTCCAAGGGAAGGTTCAACCCTTCAGACGTGCACAAAAGTTTAGAGCGACTCAAGGCGAGTTGTCTCGACCGGTAATTGAAGCTGAAGAGCGAGGGGAAGAGATGGGTGGTGAAGCTCCGGTGGTGATGGAGGAATGAGCTCCGATTCTCCAGATTCTTGCAGGATCTAGGTTGGGAAGATGGGCAAAAGGTGAAACAAGTGGTGGGAACCAAAATAGAGGTGAAGTTAGGGTGGAATAAAGGCGAAATTTAATGAATTTATCCTGGAGGTTGAGCTCCATGTCAAAAGGGGATTTTCTATTTTACCCTAAATTAACGACTAAAAACTAACATTAAAATACAGAAGTGAACTCTATGCATAAAACTAACCTGAAGACAATAGAAAGGGGCCTCGATTCAGTCCTAGAACCAAAGAGGTAGAACCGTCTGGACGGAGATCTGGCGATGGTCGGATCTTCCCAGATGCACCTCCTCCTCACCGTAGAACGACGGAGCAAACTTTCTATCACCAAGTCCCCTCCTTCATGCACGATATGAGGGGATAAGAGGAGCCTAAGGGGGATCAAACCGACAAAAGGGATGGAGGTGATATATTTATAGGTGGAGATGGAGGTCTGAAGATCATGGGGTGGCATATGCTAGAGTGAGGATGTGGATGATTAGACACATGGCCGAGTTTGAGGATAGACTGGGGGGCATGATCGATGAAGGAATCAAATCTCCTCGGGCCATGGATCACCTCCAAATATTTGGAGAATGAGGGGGTGTTCCGAGGTCTGACAACTCGGGTGGCGAAGATCGTGCAGTTGACCTGGGTCAACTCACGGAGGCTCTTGGTTGGTCCGCATGGACCATCTAGGGAAAAAGTAGCTTAATGTTTTGTAAATTCATTTAAAATAGAAATCAATTTTATTAAATTATAGTTGAAATATAGAAAATATTTGTTCTTTTATGTAGTATTTCATTCAGATTTTTATTTATTTTTACAAGATAATTTATAACATACTAATATTTGCAAGTGTAGTTATAGGAATAAATACATGTATTATGCATATTTTGTTTTTAATTTATACTTTATAATTTATTATTTTATATGCATAAATATATACTTATAACTTATTTAATTACATATTTAGATATTTTTTCTTTATTTTTATGAGTTTATTCATATATTTAATTTATTATATATATATATATTACATATGTGTATTATAGATATATTTTACCAATATATTGATATATTATTTTTTATTTTATTTTATTTTTGATGAATTTAATTTATTTTAATTGTGTACATGTATTTCAAATCATATTTACAAATATATAAGGATATAACAAACTGGAAATGTAAGGGATTAATAAATTGAATATTTTATACATGTATCTTGCACAACGAGGGCTCAAAAGTCAATTTCTGCATCTTAACTTTAAATGAATGAACCATCTCCATTAAATAGATAATTTAATTTTATGAATATTAAAGGTGAGTTTGGCGAATTTTGAGGTAGTATGGAGAAGATATAGGTCTGTAAAGTTTTATTTGCGGCTTTTTATTTAATACGTCCCGATCATACTGAGCATTTTTTCAGTGAGATCAAATTTGTATTTTTCTTCGTATTTTTATGTACAATGTTTATGTTGGGGGTTTATTGATTTGAGGTATAAAAATAACAAAATAAAATAGGTCCCAAAACCTATTATCGATGAATCAAAAACATGATTTTTAGATATTTTCTGTATAGTTTCTCAGCACTATCTCCCCCTATTTTATTCCTTATCGACCAATTCATCATGATGATTGGGTTTCAAGGTCTAGGGTCCATCAATATCTTTGACACTTTACTCGTTTTCTTTTCTTTGTTCTTTTATTTTAGAATTAATTACAATATTTTATACAAGGTTTTATACAACATTTTATGTGATTTATCGAATGTTATTTTGTACAAATTAATGCTATATACATGCATTTAGATAGGGATTTAAGGCCAAAATGAAAGAATAAAGGTTATGAAATGGAGATTCATCAGTCGACGTTGCAATTGACCATAGGTCAACGCACATAGGCTTCTTGTTGGTCCACGTAAACCAACTAGAAAAAGGTTGGGAATAAAACCCTTATTAAATCGATAAAAAATAGTAAATATAATTATTAATTTAAAATCAAAAGATGGAAGTTATTCCTATTTTATGTATTATTTTATGATTATTTTTATTTATTTTTACAAGCTTAGTTGTCATGTGTTAATTTTATACATGCATATACATAGGTGTATTTACCTATATTTGACCTATTTTACTTTTATTTTGTATTTGAAATTTTATTACAATATTTATATATATATATATATATTATTACAGTATTTATATATTTTATATATTTATAATATATTTAAATACATATTTTTACATATTTATTTTATTTTTCTTATTTTATTTATATACTGAAATAAATATGTATATATATTATAAGTATAGTATGCCTATATATTTTAATATATTATTTATTGTAATGTATTATTATGCTTTTATTTTGTAGTTAAATTTAAATATATTTCAAATAGTATTTACAAGTATATAAAAATATAAGAAAGATGAAAAATTTAAAGAATAAACAAAATAAATATGCATGTATATGGGACAATGGGACTCCAGAAAGTTGAGTTTTGCATCTTAACTCCATTTTTATTGAAACCACCTTCATTAGGTAGATAACTAAATTTTAAGAGCAATAAAGATGAGTTTGGTGAATTTTAAGCTTGTATGGAGTAGATATTGATCATTGAAGTTTAGTTTGCAGCTTTTTCATCTGTGTGTCCCAGTCACATTATTCCTTATTTTTATATGCAATTAATTTTTTTATTTTTCTACATATTATAGGTACAAGTTTCATGTTGAGGGTTTTATTATTTGAGGTGTGCAAAATACAAAATAAAATAGGGTAAAAATGACTATTTATTGATGAATTAAATTATGTTTTGTGTGTGTTATCTGTATAATTGATCACCCTTCTCTCCCTACTTTATTTCTAGTCGACCAAGTCATTATTCACCTAGTCTCGAGGTTTAGGGTCATTCAGTATTTCTAATACTTCATTTCTTTTCTTTCCTTTATTCTTTTATTTTTGAATTAAATGCATATATTCATATAATATGTACAGGTTAAATAGTGAATGTGATCTTGTACAAATTAGTGCTAATTACTTGTATTTAACTAGAAATTTTAGGCCAAAATGAGAGAATAAAGGTGATGAAATGAAGATTCGTCAGACGTGTAAACCTATGGCTAGCCATTATGCAATAAAAGTTGCTTCAAATTATGTCACTCCATTACCTGAATTAAATCATAAATTGTGTTTGCACTTATAATGTCCCTTACTTACAATTTGTGTTATGTCCCACGGACATCTTGATATCATACAGTTGTTGATCTAAAGAGTTAGATCATAGAGGCTTATGCAGGGTTAGATCTAAAGAGTCGGTCCAAGTACACAACCGACATCATCAAATGATATTCAAGAAGTATCTCTACTATGAGAAGATAAGTCAATCTTCTCTAAAGACGGATATCCAAATGACTCTTGATTCATATCCTCTACATAGGATGAGAGGTTTGGATCTGTAGTACTAAAGACTTGTATTGTATACTAGCACTAACATGCACACATCCTTTGATTGGAGACATATATACATCTATATATCTAACTATGGACTTTTTGCAGACCAATAAATTGATATCATGACAAGTTCATAATCTCTTGAGGGAATCATACATGTTCATACTCTCTGAACCATGAAATCGTGTGAATTTTAACAATTTGCTATGAGATGAAATGAGTGAGAATTAATGGGATTAATTATAAACTAATTTCTAGATGTGAAGATTTAGAAAGTGATTAGAAGGAGTCCGGAGTTAACTAAAGAAATGGTTCAAAACGCATCTAACTAAAATTGCCCAAAATGGTTTAAACAAGGATATTAGATGTAAATCTAGTTATCAAGCCACTATATGTGGCCTATATGGACTCCCTGACATTATCTCCAAGTATATGTGAATTTCATACACAAATCCTAATTAGATTAGGAGTCTTACATTGAAATATTAAATATCAAGATAATAATTGTTAAAATCATTTAAAAATGATATGGGAATATGTGAATATGATTCACATTATTGGTAATTAATTATTATAGATATGGATCCATAATAATTAATGTTAAGATGAGTATGACTCGTATTTATTTATGGCATTTGTGAATATGATTACAATAATTAAATATTAATTGAATTTACATTTATTATAAACTAATGAATTGGATCATTATTTGATTGGATGATTTTATAATGATCCCACGATGCTTAGTGGAAATTAATTTGTTGAAAGAGAAATTGGTGGAGATAATTTATCATGGTGGACGTCCACCATGCAGAGAGAAAATTAAGGAGAAATCATTTTCTATTTTATTCTTGTATATTAATTCAAAAAAATCAAAAATCAAGTCCAAGATGGAAGTTAAAACTAATTGGGGGGGATCCTTGATTCTCTACTCGTTCTATATTGGTTGTCCATCAAGATGGATTTGGACTCCATTTAGCCATCCATTCCAGTATAACAGTAGGGGCATGGCCTCTTTTCTACACATTCCTCGTATGTCCGAGAAAGTGCTCTCTAGGCCTAAGAATTGAGAGGAAAAAATAGAAGAGATTATTATTATTTATTCTCTTCCTTGCCCATCCCCATATATCCCCATCGTTAACCCCATGTCGTCCAACATATATCCTCATCTCCCTTCTCCATTGGCTTGACCAATGCGAGAGGATCCACATTCATCTCCATGCTTCATGCCCGAGAAGAAAGGCTCAATTTTGTGAGATGAAATCATGAGATAGATATCATTATAGATATTTTTTGGTCTAGATAATTTCATGGAGAAGAACTCTCAAGTTTGCGGAGGTGCCACGAATCGTCATTATGCCTGCAAGTGCAAGCATTCGTCGGATCGGACTTAAATCAGAAGATCTCTTATTTTAGAGACTCAAACTCAAAGGTATATTCATACAATCTTATGATCTTGAGAAATGGTGTGGAAATAGTTCACGCTACCATGTGGTTTTGCATTTATAATTGTTTCTTTTTTATACAATTGCATTGGTGCTCATAGGATGGGCGCCTATTATTAAGAATTTGATTCATAACCTATGAGAAAAAACTTCTGGTCATACAAGAGGAGGAATTTTAAAGGGTCATTTATTCCATCATACTACTTCATCTTTAAAGCCTTGAAGAATCTCAAAGGCTGATCAACCACCTTGTCTATAAGAAAGAGGGAAGTTTGTAGCCTAACCGTAAGGGTGAGTGCTTCTTGGATCTCCTTGATCTTAGCTTTTTCTGCCTTATAATCAATATTCATATGTCCTTTAGGGAGATGTGTATGATATTCCCTTGCCTAAGATCCCTAAAGGTGGGTCTCTCATGTGGTTGGACATTGCTCTATTCACATTTAATGTAATGTACTATCAATTCTTTGTAAGAAAGACATCTTTCAAGGTATCGGAGTTTTGTATGTGAAACATAAGTTTTTGAGTTTATTGTATGAGTGACCAAAAAACATTGTTATTTTGTATACAAAATTACTTCATTCTTCTTTGATGTCTTTTGATTTTGTTTCTTTACTTTACATTATAACTAGTTACATAAATTTCGAAACCTAAAACCATCTGAAAATCAGAAAATACCTAAAATAATCAAGTATAATATGGTGCACAATATTTATATTTTACTTTATATATTTTATGTCGAGTTATCCCTAATCCCTGAAATCTAAAATAAATCAGTGTTTTATATAATAATATTTTAACAATTAATTAAAATATATTATGTATATATTACAAAAAAGAAAAACAACAAAAAATATAAATATCCAAATGAGATATATGATACCTATAAAATATCTAAAAAATTCTAAGTATGTACAAATGACATATTTTGCTTGTGAGGCGAGATCTAAAACTTTTGTGTCAATCACTTTTGAATATTAAGTGGTCTAATATATTTTTTGAATTATCTTACCTTTTAAATTTATGAAATTTTTGTAAATTGACATGTGTGGGTCAACGGATTCCAGTCGCGCTAGCTGACTGTCGCCACTCACTCCTCCCCTTCGCAGCACGAGAGTTTCCAAGGATGGACATCAAAATACCTTAAAAAGGAATAGTCTCCAATAACAAGTAGGGATTAATGGAACCATGCAAAATAATTGTGAAGAGCTCCAGATATGCCACGTTTTCTCCGTGGTGGCATTGGTAGTGAGTGCTAGGTGATAATGAATGCAATATTTCCAGCATGAACTGGATATGCACTGGAAACGTCTCTCAAAGAGAAGTGTATCTTCACGTCATCTTGCAAGCATTAACCAATCCCGTTTCGCCTATCATCTTTCATCAAATATCTAGGAAAGATTTGAATGTTCTTCAGAAATCTAAGGGTTGATGTGGAAGATGCAACGACAGCCAAACATTCATAACAACAAGTTGCATATCAGCAGTGTTAGAGCAGTGTTAGATTAGAATAACGGCAGGAAAGCAATGGCAACAAGTAACCACGCAAGTGTAGTAACCATATAAAAAAATGAAGATCGTAGATATCTTAGATCGAAGGCCAAAAGGTGGTCATCATGATAGCCTGCACTTGCTACCCATGGTGGGGGAGATGATGCATGACATCGAGATTTATACACACACAGAGAGAGATACTCAGATGGAGGTATGGCACGATATCAAGTAAGCAGAGAGCAATGCAATGCAGTATAAAAATACTTGAGAGTGATGGTTGGGGCCTATAGCCACCAATAATGGATGATGGTCAACGGGCGTGACTATGATACATGCACCTTATTAACCTTTAGTACATAATAACGGCATCTTCAAAACACGGACAATAATCTTACTGATTGATACCCTCTGGATACGTGTGCGTACGCTGCCCATATATTTTGATATTAAAAAAGAAGACATCAATTTCCATCAAGCTGAGACCTGAGCATATGCTATAACTATTAGTTCCAAGTTGGCATCATTGACTTATAGGTACATACCCTAATTTTTCATATTTGTTCCTCGAAAGTAATTCTTTGTTTCTAGGTATTATATGATAATAATATGGAATCGGTGGGAATTACTCCGTTCGTATATATCACGGATAATCTATACGTATATGAATGAATAACTACTGTTGGGGACCCATGCCACGGGAAGTGTTTTTATCCTCTTGTGGTATATATTTTATGTTTCTTCATTAAAGTCAAATGTGTGTTTGTCACATTCTTATTATGATTTAACCATTAAACATGTTATATAGGTGAACTTAACTACACCCTCACCCATAATCATTTGGCTGAGCCAAGGTATTGGATCATTGCCCATTAGTAAATGGTGCCACTTCTCTAGAATGAGGCCTAAGAAGCACTACAATAATCAATGACATTGACAGCCCTCCTAAAACCTCTGCAACTATGTCCAATCCTCTCTCTTTTTCATTTTCCAAACCTAATATTGTTAAGATTACCTTAGCATGACACAAAAATGACTCCATGGCTACGAAATTATCACAGTTGATGCTAAGGTAAGACTTAGGGAACTCTCTTTCCTTCCCGAGATAATTTATGTTGATAGACCTTATATCGACAATCTAATCGTTAAGCTCACATCACTTAGTGTCATCTTTGGTAACCATATCTCTGTTGTAATGGAAGCCCAACGCAGTTGTATATCTCATTGTTGTGAAAACCCCCGCTCCTAAATGAGAGCACCCATCTCTTTGTGGAAGAACCACCACATCCACACGTGCTCATCGTAACCCTATGAGACTTAAGTTTTTTCAACTTAATATGGAAATGATGCTTCCCTACTTGATTCTTCAAATATTTGAGAAAATATTAGGAGTGTGCTAGAATATCATCAACGAACACGATCATGAACCTGTCCAAGTACATAGGGAAGACTCGGTTCACAAAATCCATGAATACGGCAGGTGCATTCGTGAGTCCAAAAGACATCACCACGAACTTGTAGTGACCATACCTAGTATGAAATACGGACTTCATCACGTATGCATCCTTGATCATCAACTGGTGGTATATTGATCGCAGGTCAATCTTGGAGAACATTGTTGCTCCTTGTATCTGATCGAAGAGATCATCAATCCGTGGGAGTGGGTAACGGTTCTTGATTGTTCTCTCATTCAGTTATTTATAGTCTATACATATCTACAACGTTCCATCCTTCTTCTTCACAAAGAGGACTGGTGCTCCCCATTGTTATGACGGATATGGGAAAAATCCTCAAGCGCATCACGGAAGTGTGAGCGTCGTATCGGATACGACGGAGAACGACTAGTCTTACTAGTTGTTCGGTGCAGCAGAATTCAATAATTTTCATGCGATGAAACCATATGATCCAAGAACAATTCTCAGATCGTTTAATCTATAGCCACAACAAGTATAATACAATACCTCTTGAAGCGTGTTAATCGAGTCTCTACGAAAAGAGACCTCCTGTCTCAGGTCCGATCGTCGGAGAAGCGGCTTGCAAGCGCAAGGATGAGTCGCGTTGTCCTCGCAATCCAACGAATTGATCCAAGCACAGTGAACTCCTGATCTCGTCGTATGAGATCGAACGTCTCCTTTGTGAGCGTAGCACTCCAAGAAGACGGAGAACCGCAGAGCGTCGAAGCGGCGGCGCGGTGGCGTAGGCGACGATGAAGACCTCCCCTAGGGTTTTGGTGGTCGGCCACCAAGAGAGAGGGAGAGGGTTGGCGTGTGAGGAGAAAGAGAGAGAGAGAGAGAGATGTGCTACCAATAGCATGTACTAGAGAGCATAGTATGCCTCTCTATTTATAGGGTTATAGGATCCATGGATCTCAATCCATGGGACATATAAAATCGATGGATGAGATTGAGTTATGTCAATCCAATGGTCAAGATTGTTGTTGGAAAAAGCCAACAACTTGTGATTTAATTTAGATCAAATATATTTGATAAATCAAATATACATCAATCCTAAAATTAAACCAATTAAATAAGGAGATGATTTCAATGGAGATCTTGATTCCCCATGTAATAGGGTGGACGGCTACCAATTCCATATAGGACTTGGTAGCCGTCCACCACATTCCATGTGGGGGCAATCTCATGGATTTCCATGAGATTGCATATCTCTTTGAATTTTTCCACTATTTATTCCAACAACTTTTGTTGGGATTTATTCACCAAAAATAATTCACAATTAATTTTGGGAATATTGCAATCTTGACATTGGAAAATTGTGAATCACATTCACAACCCAAAACAAAATATAATTTACATTTTCAATTAATTAAACAATGTGTATCCAATATACATTAATAATTAATCAACTAATATAAATTATAATTAGCTCTCTCTAATATATTATAAATCACATTTATAATATATCATGAATAATTGGATATTTCTATCTATATTATTCTTATCCATAATAATTAAATCACATTTAATTATATTGGATAATTCCTCATACATCATGACAATTAAATCACATTTATTTATCGATTTCTCAATGATTAGATCTTATGGAATTAATCTTGAACCATTCAAGAACAATGATATTTCTCCTCAGATACTTGGAGATAAGGACAGGGCGATTGTATTATTCCACGTATAGTGAGTTGGATATTGAGATCGCATCTCAAATCCAAATCCCATGGACCTCTCATAGATGCTTGATTAAATCAAGACCGTAAACCTAATCTTCTCATTGCATCTGAATCTCATTCAGATCAATGTCCAGTACATGGACTATGATTAGATCACTTCTCTACTGAGAGGAGTCACTAAAATCCAGACATGTTTCATCACTCCCTCGGAATGGAAGCGTCATGGTTATACAATTGTTTTTGATCAAATCACCCTCAGGTATTCCCAATACCTGTACATCCTGCATACTGGAAGACTCATGATCATCCTGAAGATATAGATCACTTTTACACTGTCATCTTCATGGTCTGATCACTAAGTTTCTTAATCTTGGTCCTTGGGATATGGTACAGATCATATGCTTTCACAAAGCATATATCTTACCTTCAAGTTCATGTCATGCTTCTAAAGCATGACGACCATGCATGGAAGTTGATCAATCCTAATACCTCATGAGTGAGCTCATGTCTCCCGGTTCACAAGTGAACATGTATGATCCCTTTGAGAGATCATATTACTCATATGCCCTTACATGCACACCAGCTCGTCGGTGTATAGACCTTGATTAGGTCATCAACCTATTGGTCTGCCAAATGTACACACTTAGACATATAGCAATACATCTGTCTCTGGTCAGAGGATGTTTGCCTGTGATGTGACAGTATTCATCATAGGTCTTTGGTTATCTCGATCTCGTTAAGTCAACCCATTGACTTAACTAATCTGATACCTCCGAATCTCTATTCCCATGCAGAGGACATGCATCAAGAGATCGATCAGATATCAGCCTAATGAGAAATGATTGCCATCTCCTTCTCAGGCCGGAGATCACTACTTGTCAATCATTGATGATGCGTGATGAGTCCTCTATCTAACTCCTTAGATATTCATCCAAGCATCAACCTCTATGAGTCAATCAATGAATCAACAGCTGTACGATTATCAAGTTGGCCATGGTACATATACCATATTGTACAGAGGGACCTTATAGTGCATTCATTCAATCAATTTCAAAAAGGGAGTGAAACATGATCAATAACTTTTATTGATAAATCATTTATTACAGTAACATTTATTGCAGAATTGGTTTGCCTCGGGCTCACATTGCTAACAATCTCCCACTAGCCCTCAGAACCATTCAAGAACAATCCTTAAACCCATACTCATTACATGCTAGTCAAAAACCTTCTGTGTCAGAGGTTTGATAAGAGGATCAGCAACGTTATCGGCAGAGGCCACCTTGGTGATGATGATGTCACCATGCTTTTGAATCTCCCGAATGTTGTGGTATTTCCTTTCTACATGCTTGCTCTTCTGATGCCATCTGGGTTCCTTCGCCTGGGCAATGGCTCCTATGTTATCACAGAGTAGCGGGATGGGAGTATCAGAGGAAACTACGCCAAGCTCCATCACGAACTTGCGCAATCACACCGCCTCCTTTGCAGCATCCGATGCGGCAATATATTCGGCTTCTGTTGTTTAATCTGGTGTAGTGCCCTGCTTCTTGCTTCTCCAGCTCACAGCACCACCATTCAACATGAATAAAAACCCTGATGTCGACTTTCGATCATCAATATCCAATTGGAAGTCAGAATCTGTATATCCCAAGACTTGGAGATCACCATCTCCATAGACCAAGACGTAATCTTGTGTTCGTCTTAGATATTTAAATATGTTCTTTACCGCATTCTAATGTTGTTCTCCATAGCAGGATTGGTAACGACTTACCACTCCCACTACATGGCAGATATCTGGCCTAGTACACATCATGGCATACATTAAGCTTCCTACAGCTGATGCATAAGGACATCCAGCCATGGCTTTCTTTTCCTCAACAGATTGAGGAGCCATTCCTTTAGACAGGTGGATACCATATCTTAAGTGTAGGAATCCTTTCTTGGAGCTATCCATACGGTATTGTTCAAGAATCTTCTTAATGTATCCATGTTGTGACAATCTCAATATCCTCTTCTCTCGATTTCTGAACAACTTCAGACCCAAGATGTAAGAGGCTTCTCCAAGATCTTTCATCTCAAAGGTATGGGATAGCCAAATTTTCACACTGGTCATCATCCCTGTATCATTCCCAATGATAAGGATGTCATCCACATAAAGCACGATGAACACAATGGCGCTCCCACTAAGCTTCTTGTACACACAAGCTTCATCAGGATTCTGCACAAAATCATATCTCTTTATGGTTTCATTAAATCTGATGTTCCATCTACGATAAGCTTGCTTGAGCCCATAGATGGATTTCTTCAGCTTGCATCTTTGCCATCCTCAGTCATGAAGCCCTGGGGCTGCTCCATTAAGATGTCCTCCTCGAGGTATCCATTGAGGAAAGCCGTCTTGACGTCCATCTGCCAGATGTCGTAGTCAAGATATACAGCTATAGATAGCAATGTCCTGATGGATTTAGGCATAGCCACAGAAGAGAATGTCTCATCGTAGTTGATGCCTTCTCTCTGTGTGTAGCCCTTGGCTACGAGCCGTGCCTTGAAAGTCTCTACTTTCCCATCAGGTCCCCTCATTCTCTTGAAGATCCATTTACACCAAATGGGTTTTACCCCTTTAGGTGGATCCTCTAGGGTCCATACACCATTCTTATGCATGGAGTCAATTTCTGACTTCATTGCTAGCATCCATCTATCCATGTCATGATCCACGAGTGCTTCATCAAATGAAGTAGGATCATTGTCAGTTTCACTTGACACATGAAATCCATACCTTTCAGGTGGTGCAACCACCCTCGAACTCCTTCGAAGAGGTATGGGTGTTTTATCTATATTTACTTCTTCAGCTTGTAGTCTAGGAAGCTCGGAATCCTCAAGGGATTCTATGAGTTCCTCTACGTCACTTTTGTCTTATCCCTTAAGGAAATCATCCTCCATAAATTTCACATCTCTGGAGACAAAAACCTTTTGGGTCTCAGGGTCATAGAGTTGGTATCCAATACCATCTCTAACATACCCAATGAAGTAACACTCACGAGTGCGAGATTCCAGCTTACTTGCATCCACGTTCTTCGCGTGAACCAAGCAACCCCAAACCCTCAAGTGATTAACACTAGGTTTGGTTCCATACAAGAGCTCATGAGGAGTCTTAGGTACAGATTTGCTGGGAATCTTATTCAGGATATATATTGCAGTCTCTACTACATATCCCCAGAAATTGAGTGGTAAATGTGCTTTACTCATCATTGAATAGACCATATCCATGATGGTCCTGTTGCGTCTTTCAGCAACACCATTAAGTTGGGGAGTTCCAGGAGTAGTGAGATTGGAGACAATTCCATTCTCTTTAAGGTATTCCTTGAATTCATCTGAGAGGTACTCGCCACCACGATCAGATCGAATCCGTTTAATCTTCCTATCGGTTTGGTTCTCAACCAAAGCCTTGAATTCTTTGAACTTTTCAAAGGTTTCAGATTTATGACGTAATAGGAAGACAAACCCGTATCGCGAATGGTCATTAATAAACGTCAAATAATATCGACATCCATTTCGAGTCGCAACACTGAAAGGACCACATACATCGGTATGTATTAAGTCAATAATACCTTCGCATCTAGTAACCTTGTTACGGAAAGGCATCCTAGTCATTTTACCTCGAATACAATGTTCACAGGTAGGTAAAGACTGAACCTACAGAAAATCTAAAGGTCCATCCTTTATCAATCTATTGATCCTATCAACAGATAAATGACCAAGCCTTTGACGCCAAATCATGTTTGAATGATTTTTATTATTCCTGGATCTTTTAGGGTTTTTATTAGTGGTTGTAACATTCATGACATGCTCATTAATGCACAATTCATAGAGTCCACCAAAAGTCAAAATACCATCTGCAATATATTTATCATAATGATTTATGACTAACTTATTACAGAATAGGAATGAATATCCATTTCTAACTAGCTTAGATACAGATATCAAATTCCTCCTGACTTCAGGTACATAAAGACACTCTTTAAGTACTAGGACTCTACCACTAGATAATGATAGCCGGCAAGTCCCGACGGCGACTGTTGCAACACTTGCATCAGATCCCATCTGGATGACTATCTCCCCTTCTTCAAGTTTTCTAGTTTCCTGAAACAAATGCAACAAATTGCATACATGAACAAAAGCACCAGAATCAACGACCCAACTTCCTTATCGTCCAATGAGAAACCTGGTTTCAATGATAAAAGTAGATTTCATACCTGCTGGGGCTTTACCTTTGTCGACCGACTTCAGGTAATCCTGGCAATTAGGCCTCCAGTGCCCTGGCTTCTTGTAGTGGTGACAGACGTCGGTTTTCTTCGACGCCATTAGAGTGGATGCATTGGAAGATGAGCCAACACTTTGTCCCTTCTTCTTTCTCTTCTGGGCCGGGCCCTTCCGAGAACCATGCTTCCGACCACGCTTCCCTCTGACCTGTCCAACCATTGCATTGCCAGCGGGACCATCTTTCTTCATCACGTCTTCTGCAGACTTTAATGCAGCAAGAAGCCCATCATTTATCAACTCCAGCTTGTTCATGTGGAATGACACCACAAAGTTATTGAAAGATTTAGGTAATGATAATAGAATGAAATCAGATTGCATGTTTGCATCCATAGTTGCCCCCAGAGTCTTCAGCTCCGATAAGTACCCAAACATTTTGAGTACATGTTCACGGACCGAGGTCCCTTCCTGCATCTTGCAACGAATGAGTTCTTTCATAATGTTGTACCGCTGGGTGCGGTTAATGTCACCAAACATATCTTTCAGATTCTGCATTATCCCCTGGCAAGTACTCATCTCTGCATGTTGTTTCTGAAGAACATTGGAGAGAGAACCCAAGATGTAGCATCTAGCCAAGACATGATCTTCATCATACTTGTCATTATATGCTTTTTCTTCCTTTGATTTAGGGTTTTCCATCTTGTCTTCTGAGAGCACATAACTTACGTGCTCAGCCGAAAGTACAAGCTCCAAATTACGGATCCAATCCGAGTAATTTGGTCCGGTCAGTTGATTGACCTCCAGAAGCCTGCTTAGTGAGTTCAAGGACTTCATTTTCTGAAATTAAGAATGCATTATATTAGACCATATAATCATATATTCAATTTAATTTTATTTGATTAAAGCATTTTAAATCAAATTAGTCTTACTATGTCAACTATGAATGTTTATTCCCTTAATCACTTTCAAAGTAAGAGATATACTTACCGCTATATCTCAAGTAAGAACGGGGATCTCCTCTTTATCTTTGTCATATCCCAATAATATGAGAACTTATGACTCCAATAAAGAGAAGCGGGAACACATTCCACCTTGCAAGTCCAACTTGCATTTCCCAATTCGGTCTTTAATACCCGGGCCCACCATCCCTAAGGTGATGTTGACTCGTCATTAATTGAACCAACCGTCAACAGGAATACAACTTGCTATGCGCAATCCAATATCGCCCCAATAATATGAGGACCTGATATTGGGGTCACTACGCATACGTCCTTACTCTTTCGAGAAGCGACGAGCCCGATCCAAATGGATCATATGCAGGAGCTGTCACTTCGGACAGACGTCTCCCACATATAATATCTGGCGACGAAACTCTTCGCCTTGACGGGAGACTATGGATGTCACTTGTGTGATCCTCCATTTCATATTCAAATTTTAATTAATTATTATGAATCAAATTCATGTAATCAATTCTTCCAAGGGAATTAACTACTCTATTCATAATAGAGTATTTTAATTGGACATAATTAATTCAATCATATTAAATTAATTATCAATCCAATTCAATCAATCAAACTTGATTGTTTTACTTGAATATATATGGTATTATTCTCAAAGTACGTATTAATTCGTATTTTAATAAGTAGAAAATACAACTTTATTTCTTCGGCATTATCAAGTCCCTACCCGTTGTCATGGCCAGCACCGGCGAGAGTGGGACGGACCACATACGTTGCAACCCGCTACCCCAGCGATCTCTGACTAGACACCATATCCGCCTCGGGAAAGGATAATGACAAATAGATAAATTTGTACTTGAGATGATCATCAGTTCTTCAACTGAAATTATACCATATAGTAATAATCAAAACATTTTTTATTACAAGGAAATTTGCTAGACAAATTCCCAATCCTATTCAAGCAAAGAGTTTGATGATTGTGTTTCCAATTTTGACCTAGATCAAATGTAACCAACTTAATGGTTGAGGCCAAGTCAATTAAGGAAATAATCATCTTCCAATATTTCTCAAATATTTTCCATAATTATTTCTTGAAATTAACAATTAATTTCATTAATTGACAATCACATGGTTCTTGATTAGGACTGTAATTTCAGCAGTGACCCCCTCTTACTAAAATTAATATATCTCAATCAATTTAAATCCAAATTAGACAAAATCAAATTTAATAGATTGCTAATATGATTTAGGACAGAACTCAAGTGATATTTCACGCATTTCGATGCAATTCTAAACAGTAATTAACTCATTAATCATGTTAAGATTTGCAGTTCCCGCAAGAGTGCATACATGTTCATTAAAACAACCATATCTCGAGCAAAAGGAATCCAAATTACGTAAACTCAGATCCTATGGTTTTCTTATTTAATGGGGAACAAAATCCAAGTGTTTAATTCATGTTTAAATAATTTAAACAGGGCCGAATTTATTCACTAAACAGAAATGCGAAAAATCAAATGTGATAAAAACTTTCGCGACTTCCACGAACCCAAATCGTCTTAGGTTTGAGGATCGTATCCAAAACCTTCGACCTAAGGCTCTGATACCACTTGAAGGATATGAGAAAAATCCTCAAGAGCATCGCGTAAGCGTAAGCGTCGTATCGGATACGACGGAGAACGACTAGTCGTACTAGTTGTTCGGTGTAGCGGAATTTAAAAATTGGCATGCGATGAAACCATATGATCCAAGAACAATTCTCGGATCGTTTCATCTATAACCACAACAAGTATAATGCAATACCTCTTGAAGCGTGGTTGATCGAGTCTCTACGAAAAGAGACCTCCTGTCTCAAGTCCGATCGTCGGAGAAGCGGTTTGCGAGCACGGGGATGAGTCACGTTGTCCTCGCAATCCAACGAGTTGATCCATGTACGGTGAACTCCTGATCTCATCGTACTAGATCGAAAATCTCCTTTGTGAGCGTAGCACTCCAAGAAGACAGAGAACCGCAGAGCGTCGAAGCGGCGATGCGGTGGCGTAGGCGACAACGAAGTCCTCCCCTAGGGTTTTGGTGGTCCGCCACCAAGAGAGAGGAAGAGGGTTGGCATGTGAGGAGAAAGAGAGAGAGATGTGCTACCAATAGCATGTACTAGAGAGCATAGTATGCCTCTCTATTTATAGGGTTGTAGGATCCATGGATCTCAATCTATGGGACATATAAAATCAATGGATGAGATTGATTTATGTCAATCCAATGGTCAAGATTGTTGTTGGAAAAAGCCAACAACTTCTGATTTAATTTAGATCAAATATATTTGATAAATCAAATATACATCAATCCTAAAATTAAACCAATTAAATAAGGAGATGATTTCAATGGAGATCTTGATTCCCCATGTAATAGGGTGGACGACCACCAATTCCATATAGGACTTGGTAGGCGCCCACCACATTCCATGTGGGGACAATCTCATGGATTTCCATGAGATTGCGTATCTCCTTGAATTTCTCCATTATTTATTCCAACAACTTTTGTTGGGATTTATTCACCAAAAATAATTCACAATTAATTTTGAGAATATTGCAATCTTGACATTGGAAAATTATGAATCACATTCACAACGCAAAACAAAATATAATTTACATTTTCAATTAATTAAACAATGTGTATCCAATACACATTAATAATTAATCAACTAATATAAATTATAATTAGCTCTCTCTAATATATTATAAATCACATTTATAATATATCATGAATAATTGGATATTTCTATCTATATTATTCTTACCTATAATAATTAAATCACATTTAATTATATTGGATAATTCCTCATACATCATGATAATTAAATCACATTTAATTATCAATTTCTCAATGCTTTGAACTTATGGAATTAATCTTGAATCATTCAAGAACAATGCTATTTCTCCTCAGATACTTGGAGATAAGGACAGGGCGATTGTATTGTTCCACGTATAGTGACTTGGATATTGAGATCGCATCTCAAATCCAAATCCCATGGACCTCTCATAGATGCTTGATTAAATCAAGACCGTAAACCTAATCTTCTCATTGCATCTGAATCTCATTCAGATCAATGTCCAGTACATGGACTATGATTAGGTCACTTCTCTACTGAGAGGAGTCACTAAAATCCAGACATGTTTCATCACTCCCTCGGAATGGAAGCATCATGGTTATACAATCGTTTATGACCAAATCACCCTCAGGTATTCCCAATACATGTACATCCTGCATACTGGAAGACCCATGATCATCCTGAAGATATAGATCACTTTTACAGTGTCATCTTCATGGTCTGATCACTAAGTTTCTCAATCTTGGTCCTTGGGATATGGTACAGATCATATGCTTTCACAAAGTATATATCTTAACTTCAAATTCATTCCATGCTTCTAAAGCATGACAACCGTGCATGGAATTTGATCAATCTCAATACCTCATGAGTGAGCTCATGTCTCTCGGTTCACAAGTGAACCTATATGATCCCTTTGAGAGATCATATTACTAATATGCCCTTACATGCACACCAGCTCGCCGGTGTATAGACCTTGATTAGGTCATCAACCTATTGGTCTATCAAATGTACACACATAGACATATAGCAATACATCTGTCTCTGGTCAGAGGATGTTTGCATGTGATGTAACAGTATTCATCATAGGTCTTTGGTTATCTTAATCTCGTTAAGTCAACACATTGACTCAACTAATCTGATACCTCCGAATCTCTATTCCCATGCAGAGGACATGCATCAAGAGATCGATCAGATATCAGCCTAATGAGAAAAGATTGCAATCTCCTTCTCAGACTGGAGATCACTAAGTGTCAATCATTGATGATGCTTGATGAGTCATCTATCTAACTCCTTAGATATCCATCCAAGCATCAGCCTCTATGATTCAATCAATGAATCAACAGTTGTATGATTATCAAGTTGGCCATGGTACATAACCCATATTTTACAGAGCGACCTTATAGTGCATTCATTCAATCAATTTCAGAAAGGGAGTGAAACATAATCAATAACTTTATTGATAAATCATTTATTACAATAACATTTATTGCAGGAATGGTTCGCCTCAGGCTCACATTACTAACATGTTATGTACTAGGGCGGATGAATCCCTTCTCCAATAGCTCATGTAGCTGTACTTTGAGCTTAGCAGGTGCCAACCTGTATGGAGGGATAGAGATCAGTTGTGTATTTGGAAGTAGCATGATCTCGAACCCTATCTCTCTCACTAATGGTAGTCCAGGTAAGTTTTCTGGAATCACATCAGGAAACACACATACCACTCTAACATACTTGATCATCTGATCATGTGCCGTTGAGTCTACCACGTAAGCAAGGTAGCCTACACAACCTTGGTTGAGACATTAGTGTGCCTCCAAGGTGGAGATGCACTCAATCCAATCATCAGATTACGCATGTCTAACTAAAACATTGGCACTCTAGGTAAATGGTAGGACGCCGTCTTCCCAAAATAGTCCAGACATGTGTGGTGCCTCTCCAGCCAGTCCATGTCTAAGATGTTGTCGAACTAGTCTAACTTGGTCAATAGTAGGAATGCAAGCATCTCGTGCATGCCTATCTGTATGGCTACATCCTCCACCACTTGGAGGATGATAAATAGTTGGCCCCATGGGCCCTTGATGTAGTACAAGGATGGAGCCTTCACCATGAATTTGCCCAATGTGAGCACCATACTATATGCAAGGAATGAATGTGCAACCCATGAATCAAATAATGCTTGTAAAGAAATACCACGGGCTGAAATCATACCTCTAACAATCGATCCAAATGCGTGAACCTGCTCCTACGTCACTGCATTCAGTTGTCCTTATGTTGTGTGCTAGATCCTGCAGCGATGAATGTCTATGATCGGGCTCGCTGAAAGTCAAGGCCTTCATGTCAGAATCATGATCCCTAAAGTTGTTGTTGTGTGCCCAAGCTGCTAGTTTATGCAATGGGCCCTGGGCCTTGAAGTGGCCATATTGTCTACTATAGAAACACATACGGTTGCCTACATGTGACAAGCTCCTTACAGAAGCAAAACTGCTACCCCCAGACCTACGACGATGTATCTGCGTAGGGGGACGTGAAGAGACTAAACCACGGCATGCCAAGGCCTGCCTCAAGATAGGGTATTGTGTGAACCTGCTAGATGATGGTGCCATCACTGTTGGATGGTTGCAATGGTCTCTACAGAATCGAGAGAAGTCTTGACATGCAACTCTTATATGTTGAGGTAGAAGTAACCTTGATCGACCTCCATGTAACAGGCTCTGTATAGCATGCCACATCATTATCTCCGCAGTAACCTCCTTGATGGAGGTTAGGTCCAAGGTGGAGAGTTTGTCTTGAACTTCCTTGTGCATCCCTCCAATGAACTTCTGCAAGTTCTCATGTGGGCACGCTGTCATAGTAGGGGAATGGTGAGACAACTCTGTATAACAGATCAGGTACTCGTGGGCCACCATCAACCCCTTGTGTCAACTCGACGAACTCTCTCCTTTGATCATCTACCCAATGGTCCAGGTAGAACTCTGCACGAATCTCGTCAAAGAATACCTCCCAAGTGATGGTCTCAGTCTAGTGCTCCTTGGTGGCATTCCACCACCGCTCTGTGTACTCAACCAGCGAGTACTCTACAAAAAATACCCAAGTATCCTTGGGTGCATGTATCGTCCTCATAACCTTAATCACATGTGCCATTCATAGCTTTGCATAATTAGGGGTGGTGGTACCGAAGAACTGTGGTACTATCACCTGCTGGTATGTTGCATAGGTGTGTTGATGCTCTGCAAAGCATCAACATCATGTATATGTTCTGCCTCTAGGGAAAGGACAAGTTGACGCTCTCCACCCCATCGTGAGAGGAATAGTTGGAGGGATCGTCCTGTTGATGTAGTCTCTGCTCTATCACCTCTTGGAGCTGTGAGATGTCCCGTACCACATGTATAAGAAAGGCCAGTTATTATGCCACATCCTGATCCATACGAGATAGCATGGTTCTACATAAAGAACCAGAGCATTAATACTTGCTTTACTTAAGAGATACATAAGACATGGATATAAAATATACATTTCTCTTTTTGATTTGTATTAGATCAGAAGACTCTCAATAATTGTGTATTTGGAACACCAATGAGGAAATGGTATGTGTGGAATGGAATGGAGTACCATGGCTCTAATACTAGAATGTTGCGACTACCCCCTAGGATCGAAGTACTCGACAAACCAATTCCATGGACATGCACTTCCACATCTGAAACACATGAAATATATATAAGAAGGAGAAAATAGCACAAAATATTGGAATTGATAGTTTCTTTCCATTCACTTCATAGCCATCACTCATTTACATTACAATCCAATCAATGTCCACAATATAATATCATCTGTATGCATTCAAAAATTATCCATACATACATGGTACATCACATTATCTGTCAAAACTACAAGTAAAGTAAGAACAATAAAAGCTATAAGTAATTGTACACAAAAGAATATCATGTAGCTACACAAAAAGAAACCTCCAAGCAACCAATGGCAGCTCAATGTTGTGGTTTCTTATGAGAACTTACGGATCCACACATATGTACATTATGAGAAAAGTTATCAAGTACGATAAAAAAAATTCACCAAACAAGATATAATTAAAAGGTGTGCAAAAGAAACAACTGGGTAAACCATCCTCACAAAGAAAATACAACTTTAATAAATTTTTATTGGATATGAGTAACCCGAACTTTGTGGACTTTCTGTGGGTCTTGGTCCAGGTGAGACATCACATTATGACTCTATGGCAAGAATAAGACATTAGGTTTGTGGTGCCTCTGTAGGCATGCGATGGGGTATAATGCATCATAACTAAGTTCCCAACACATCTACTTAGCTCCACTTCTCAAACTGTAGTTCTAATTCTCAATTCAAATTTCAACCCGTGAATCATCGTGAACCACCCAAATCCACTAGCCACGTGTAAAAGTCCACCATGGTATAGGGCACGAGTTAGGGAACTCATTACCAAGATCATTATATCATAGTCGAAATCATCATGACCGACCCAATCCTCCTTATGCACAAGAATTTATATTTCATTCTCAACTTCATTAAACCACATTTCTCGGAACTCTCCTATTAGCGCTACCATCCGGAATACTAACCAATGCGGCCTACACCAGCTAGTACATGAGTGTTAACTCTAAGTGAACAAGCGAAACACTAGACCATCAACAATGACTACTCGACACGCTCTCGAAGCACTGGTCCTAAGGCATGTAAGTACTGAGGCCGAATACTGTCAGATTTGAACCCAGTGTGTCAAGCAACTTGTCCTCCAACTGTCGCAGCTACATAGTAGCAGTTGGGATCGGGGACATCTAGGTTTCTACCTGAAACCCCAAGGGTGCATGCTCAACCAATTGAAGCGCCTACTCCGTCTACCTGAACACTGCGCAATCTTATTCAATCGTTCAATTCGTATCTGATAATATAATTGAAAGATTCCTACTCCATGAGAGGTTCATTTGTGCAATGATCATTCGTAGTGAGCAAAACCTAGTATTTATGAAACCCCTTGTTCTCAAGTGAAACACATCCCATGCAAGATGATAATATATCATCAGAGGAATGAAGAGATCACAAAATGAGTAGATGATGCTTAGGAAACTTGCAACTCCTTGCATGGTTTTCTATGAAAGAACAAAGCAGATCCTTGGCATCAAGAGGAAAAGCTCTATCAACACACATGATCTTTTTGTTTGGCAATTGCAGCTTTCCACACATAAATCCCGTGAACTATGGGTGTGAAGTGTGACATGAAAGAAGTGCCTTTCAAAGTATTAGTTCCTTTATCTTTTTGGGTTTCGACAGTTTTAGAAGATGATGGAATACTCGTGACTGGAACCCATAAATTATTCACTTTGTGGAACAACTAGTACCATCTAAATAGTACCAAACACCCAAATGGAGAGATAATTCATCTCAATTGCATAATGATCTTTGGGCATTGTAAAACTAGTTCTTGATTTTTGATGGTTGAATGAGTCATGCTCATGATTTTTCTTTGACCGTGAAACTATTTTAGGAAACAAGCTCCTCTCTTGTCCGCCACCATGAGAACGAATTGTCCTCAAAGAATGACGCTCGCTACTTTTCGCTCTTAGTCGAGATTCAGAAGCTGATGAACCATGGTCCTTAACCACACAAGCATTTATCCTTATTACATAAAGCATTGTACCTTTCGTCACTTGGGCAGGAATAGGCTTAAATTGAGAGCTTTTATTTGTAGATGTATAATTTCTTTAATCATTAGGACCATCTATTTTGTCCTCGGTCCAGGAGTAGGCCCAAGGAGGCAACTCAATTATTTTTTGCAAGAAGGATGGTATGTAAGAAATATTATGTATGCAACTATCAAATATGGTAGTTGCCAATTTATTTTTATTTCTTATTTTTGTGACTCATGTTTAATTGTGAAAGGATGCATCAATTTGAGAGGTTGCTTTTGGTGGTTACCTTAATGGATAGGTAACCATCATGTTATATATATATATGGATTGGGGTCCCCTCTCCCTCAACTAATGAATGCAAGAGGATCCATTACTCAAGCATGTTAGGCAATTGTTGAGAAGGAGAAGGAAATTCCATCTACATCACTTCGTTTCCGCTACGATGGCTTCCAGTAACTTTAAATATCATAGATCCAAATTTTGATTAAGTTAATAGATCTAACAATTAGATATATCAATTGGTATCAGAGCAAATCGGTAGATTATTAGACTTCATAATCTTAGATGTCCGTTTTTTTAGATCTATCAAATTCGATCTATCAATCCGTTTTTTTTAAGATAGTTATCAACGGATTTTATAATAAGCAACAGATTTCTCAGGAAAAAGAATACGTGCTAATGGTATATCTACTTTTACTTTTTCGCTTATACACTACTCTCAAGCAAAAGAATCGGTGACATTTGTTATCCGCTTATACATCTTTTCATAATCTTAGATTTTTTGTATATCTCGTCAATGGACAATTGGTATATTGACCGCTCATGGCTTCTGATGGCTTCGATAATACCAATTCATTTCGTGTTTGCTTGTCCGAAAGGTTTTGAACCAGATGAGATGAGAATAACATCAAGTTATTATACAATATACACATTAATTACATCGGTTGGAATCCGTCCAGAGTTGTTCTTTTATCACCACGTTGGATAAAAAAATGTATCAAGAGTTAGTGTTTGTTTTTAATAATACTTAATGTTATGGTCTAATTAGTTGGAGTTCAAACTTTGTTTTTTTTGTATGCATGGCATCTTCATTATTAACGTGCTTAAGAAATTCCTCTATTAATTTATTTAACTTGTTTTGAAAAATTGTGATATTCTACCGAATTTGTGCATATTTCTTTTAGGATTCTTGTCAAACTTGAAAGCGCGCATCATGTGCTTTAAATACCACTTAGAAAAAAGGTTATGGCTGCATACTAATCTAATGTATCGAGGTCTTAATTCGTTTTCTGCGACCTCAAACCAAGTTTTATGGTTATTTTTAAGTTGGTTGATAATTTGTATATAACTAAATGCATTTTTGTACTGGAGTTTAATTAATCCGATGACCTCTGCATTTTTTTTGTGTCATGAGGTTTGAAGTTTTGTTATCAATCGTATTGTCATATTCTTTTATGACATTTTTTTGGATTTCGATTACTTATTATTTAATCAACTTGTTTGATACCATAAGTTGTACAATCGAAACGGGAAGATTAGCCACAACATCTATTCGTTTTGTATTATACATTTTCTCACTTTAAACAGTGAGCAATTATTGACTAGTTATCTTAGAGTAGCCACAACATTTTGGATAACAATGTCAATAATTGCATTAAGTGCTAGAGTTCAATTATTTGAACTAATGGCATCAAATTACATCTACATGGTGGAAATAGCTTGATTAACTCACTCTAAAGTCATTCGGATAAGTGTGTACAATTCAATCGAGAGGAGTAGCCACAACATCTGATTGATTCAGTTTGTACATGTTATTTCTTGTAATGAGTAATTATTAGTTAGTTATCCAAGAGTAGCCATAACATCTAGGATAACAATGTCAATACTTACATTAAGTGATGGAGTTAATTGGATAATTTTTTGGAATGAGAAAAATAAATTATTTTATTGGTTATTCTAATGCCCACAGGTACATAATTTCTAATAAATATTCGAAAGATTTATTAGTCTCATTTATTAAGAAAAATCAATTGTATATTACAATTCTTTAGCCATAGCAAGTCTTGCAATGATAGTACATTGATTTCTCAAATATTAAATAAGTTAATATTTATATTAGGCTTTATGCTTGAGTTATTGCTTATTGTGGTTGTCTTGTTATGAAATTATTGCAGATAGTTCAGCTTTCATGTCTACTCAATTCAATATCCTAAATTCTGTTTCGATTCTTGAATGTCACGTGTGTCATGAATCTAATTTCATCGATGTTCCTATTAATACTTGGTGGATTGATTCCGGTACTTCAATCCATATTTCCAACTCCATCTAAGGCTTTCTGAAACAAGGATGCCACTAAAAAATGAGCAAAGCGTTTATATGGGAAATCGCATGACTTCACATGTTGAAGAGATTGGGATGCAACGACTCATTTTGGAAACTGACCATGTACTTGATTTGGAAAATGTATTTTTTGTACCCAAGTTCTCTAGAAATTTAATTTCAATATCTAGACTTTGCAATCTTGGGTACAAATTTTCATTTGAAAGTACATCTTTCCAAATGTTTAAGAATGACAAGTTGATTGGTACATGTGGCTTAGTGAACTATTTATATAAATTACATTTAGATCCACATTTTGAAAATAATCTCCTTGTTTGCAATGTAGTTAGTAAAAAGCGAAAACACAATAGTGATCGGTCATTAATGCTTTAGCATAAAAGATTAGGCCACATCTCCATTAAAAGAATCAAGAAATTAGTAAATGATGGAGTAATTGATACTCTAGATTTTTACTGATTCTAATGTTTGTGTGGAATGTATTAAGGGAAAACATACCAACAAACATGCTAAAGGGTCAAGGACAAGTACTAGTCTTTTAGAAATTATACATACTGACATATGTGGTCTGTTTCCTGTGGAATGTTTTAGTGGTCAAAAATACTTCATCATATTCATAGATGATTTCTCACGTTACATGTATCTTTATCTTTTATTTGAAAAATCAGAAGCTATAAATGCTTTTAAGGATTATCAAATAAAATAGAGAGACAATTAGAAAAGAAAATTAAAATTGTGATATCAGATAGATGTGGTGAGTATTATGGTAGGTATGTTGGAGGGGAACAAAAACTTAGATCATTTGCGTGATTTCTTAAGGATGAAGGCATCAAACATCAATTTTCAATGTCCGGTGAACCAGACCAAAACGGTGTCACCGAAAGACGAAATCGCACATTAATGGATATGGTTCGAAGTATGATGAGTTACTCCTCATTGCCATTATCCTTTATCCTTTTGGAGTGAAGCTCTAAAGACAGCCGTGTATATATTAAATAGAGTTTCATCTAAAGCAGTTTCATCAACTCCATTTGAGCTTTGGAAGGGATGGAAACCAAAATTGGAACACATAGATGTTTGGGGTTGTCAAGCTGAGATTAGGATCTATAATCCACATGAGAAAAAATTGGATATGAAGACTACGAGTGGGTACTTTATTGGTTATCCAGAAGGCTCTAAAGCTTATAGATTCTATTGTCCAAATAGGGAATCGAGTATTGTAGAATCAAATAATGCTATATTTTTGGAAAATAACGAGAAAAGTGGGAGCAAGATGGTAATTAAAGACATCATACTTGATGAATTACCGGATCTTGTTATACCACTAGAAAGGGAGGAGCAAAATATTCAACACGATATCTTGGATGAGACACAACATCAAGATATTGTTGTCTCTCAAGTCCAACATATCCCTTTGGTTGAACCAATGGTGAATCCTCCACTACCTGAAAATCAAGTTGAAATAGCACCAAGTGTTCAACAAGGTGTTGTTACAACTAGATCTGGTCGAGTTGTCAAATCTACAATCTCATCAGATTTTATAACATATCTACAAGAATGTGAATACGACATGGGAATATTAGAGGATCCAACATCATTTTCACAAGCCATGAATTATATTAACTCTACTAAATGGTACAATGCCATGAGGAAGGAGATGGATTCTATGAGTGCAAACCAAGTATGGGACTTGGTAGAACTACCCAAAGGAGCGAAATCTATTGGTTGCAAATGGATCTTTAAAACTAAGAAAGACTCATTAGGCAACATTGAGAAATATAAGGCCAGACTTGTGGCTAAAGGTTTCACTCAAAAGGAGGGCATAGATTACCATGAGACTTTCGCTCCAGTATCACGAAAGGACTCATTGCGAATAATCATGGCATTGGTAGCTCATTTTGACTTAGAGTTACATCAAATTGATGTGAAAATGGCTTTTCTTTATGGAGACTTGGATGAACATGTTTACATGTGACAACCTGAAGGTTTTATTTTAGATAATAACAAGCATTTGGTTTGTAAATTAAGGTAGTCTATATATGGACTAAAATAAGCATCTCGTCAATGGTACATTAAGTTCAACAATGCAATAACTTCATTTGGTTTTGTTAAGAACATTGTTGATAATTGTATATATCTTAAGACGAGTGGGAGTAAATATGCTTTTCTAGTCCTTTATGTAGATGATATTTTACTTGCTTGTAATGATCTTGGGATGTTGCGAGACACAAAGATGTTTCTTTCTAATAATTTTGAAATGAAAGATATGGGCGATGCTAAATATGTCATTGGCATTGAAATTCATAGAGACAGATCTCATAGAGTACTTGGATTGTCTCAAAAGGCCTATATTAAAAATTTATTAGAGAGATTTGGAATGAAATATTGTTCTCCTACCCCAGCACCTATGGTAAAAGGAGATAAACATTTTTCATTCAAATGTCCCCAAAATAATTTAGAAAAGGAACAGATGAAGGATATTCCATATACATCTATCATTGGGAGTCTAATGTATGCCCAAACATGCACTAGACCAGATATATGTTTTGCAGTTGGATTGTTGGGTAGACATCAAAGCAATCCAGGCATGGACCATTTGATAGCGGCAAAGAAGGTCTTGCGAAATTTACAAGGAACTAAGGATTTTATGCTTATCTACCGGCATTCAGATTCCTTAGAAATTATTGGCTATTCGGATTCGTATTATGTAGGAAGTAAGGAGGATAGAAAATCTACCTATGGATACATTTTTCTGCTTGTTGAAGGTGCTATTTCATGGAGAAGTGTGAAACAATCACTTGTCACATCAAGTACCATGGAAGCCGAATTCGTAGCATGTCATGAGGCTACTACACAAGCACTTTGGCTAAAGAATTTCATTGCGGGTCTCAAGATAGTGGATTCAATCTCAAGACCATTAAAGATTCATTGTGATAATTCTGCAGCCGTATTTTTTGCTAACAACAACAAGTATTCGCGTGCCGAAATGATAATCGACATTAGATATCTTGTTGTTAAAGAGAAAGTTAGAGATCATTTAGTATTGATTGAACAGATAGGTACTAAGTACATGATTGCGGATCCTACGACAAAGGGTTTGCCGCCTAGTGTATACATCAATCATGTAACTGAAATGGGCCTATCTAGTGCCTTGTAATAATATCAATACATCCATGTGTGTACACCTTAAGTTTTGGTATAATGATCTAGTTGTTTATTGTCTGTTATATTTCAATTGCATGCAATTGATAAACAGACATAAAGAAAGGACCCGTGTTAATATATGGATATTGACACATAAAGATTTGTCGTGTTAAATAAACTATTAGTATTGTAATGCTTGGAAGGATATACCTGCTTGAAAGGTATCTACCGCCAAGATTCATATTAATAGAGCTTAACTAGACAGATGTAAAGCAACAATTTTGTTACATGAGCCAAGTGAGAGAATGTAAGAAATATTATGTATGCAACTACCAAATATGTTAGTTGCCAATTTATTTTTATTTCTTATTTTTGTGGCTCATATTTAATTGTGAAAGGATGCATCAATTTGGGAGGTTTCTTTTGGTGGTTACCTTAATGGATAGGTAACCATCATATTTTATATATATGAATTGGGGTCCCCTCTTCCTAAACTAATGAATGCAAGAGGATCCATTACTCAAGCATGTTAGGCAATTGTTGAGAAGGAGAAGGAAATTATATCTACATCACTTCGTTTCCGCTACGAACATAGATCCAAATTTTGATTAAGTTAATAGATATAACAATTAGATCTATCATGGTAAAGGTCATCCTTTCTATGCCAACGAGGATCCTTAGTGAGACATTACAAAAGAAGGAAATTACATTTTTCTTCCAGGTCACATACAGAAACGGAAAACAAGCACATGGGTAATGGAATGATAAGCTAGGGTCAAAATATGTTCCCTCCGTATTCTCTTGGGAAGAAATTAAAGTAAACACTAAATAAAGGTTGTTTTCAAGTTTCTATTTAGTCATCAGCTCAAATAGTAGCCATGGTAATAAAAAATCCAGATGTGATTGTGGCATTAGTTCACAATGATATTCTAGTAAATTAGATTTCATAAGTATGGAAGATCCCCAAAAAAATAAAAATGTTATGCAGCCACAAAGGGCAATGCCAGCATTCCCAGTTGTTCTAATAAATATATAAAGGTTCACAAATAGACAGCAGTTCATGAATTGTATAATGCCAAGTGATTAGAATGATTCCTTTTCAGATTTTCATGTAGAAGATGATTATCTTTTGATCCCCATGCAAAGGCTTCTGATGGGTTATATGAAGTCCCATGCTCCATAATTGATGTCTTTTTTTTACATATATTTAACCTATCTCTTGTATTCAGCAATTCCCCTCTTATTAATAAACATGCACATAGGGGAATAACTCAATCACATGTATGACATATAACCTGATACCTACAGATCTAACGCATAAGAATTATATAGGCCTAAAAATTGTGCGGATTCTGACAGCAAGAGGAAGGAAAATGGCGTACCTCAAAAAATCATTTACTCAGCTACTTCATCTACAAAGAACGGTTCGCTTGATTCCGTTGATGATGAGAACCGGTTCACGAGGATGACCTCGACCTCCTCTACAAGTTGGTAGCTTCGGATCATCGATAAGACATGCTCTGACGAGCTTTGACGGTGCTCCAGTGAGGGGGATGGAGGAGGAAAGCGGGCTGCTCTTGGGTTAGGGATTTGTAAGTAGAAAATTTAGATTTGTGGGATTTTTTATGTGGGTTAAAATTCGGATCAGGATCTTGGTTTGGATCTTAATAACTAGGGTCTTTCAAGGGTCGTACGGTCTCACAAGGCAAGACCGCAGTCGATGCAATGACCGCTCAAGAAACCCTAATTAAACAACAATTAACCCACAATTAAGAATCAAGCAATGAAAATAAATGTGTGGAGTTAAAATTTATTATAACTCTACAAATGATATGTATAGTGCAAGTATGTGTAAATTGTCGAACACAGGGAGTAAACGGGAGATCGGGGCAAATAAATGCGTAAAATTGTGTGTTCTTCTTGTCCATTTGTTTTTTGTGGGTTTTTTATTTTATATATTTTCATTTTTGTTTTTATATTTTTTACAATTTTTTATTTTCTTTTTACATTTTATGATTTATAATTCTTTTTCTTTTTAGATATATAATATAAGATTATATAAGGCTATATATACAATATAGAGTACTAAAATTATAAATACTAATAGAATAATTAAATATTGAAGAATTAAATCATTTTGGGTTTTATTTTTTATTGTTTTGGTGATTTTTTAGTTAATTTTGCTCATTTTTTTGGATTTTTAAAGTCAAAAATATCTCAAATCAGGGATTAAATAAATAGGTTGAATTGAAATTAAGATTAAAAATAGAAAATAGTATCCAAAATTCTTGAAATCAATTTTAATATGTAAATAATAATATAAATAAAGTTATAAAAATGAAATGAATATTTTTGGAATTTTTGGGAATTTTTTAGATTTTTATAAAAGATTTTGGAGCTTTTAGATTTTTATGAGTTTTATTTCCTATTTTTAGTGGCTTTTGGTTTGAAGGCTCAAAATACCTAAATAAACCGTTGGCAATGACGACACGTGGTGCCCGAACCTCTTCTCCAGACCTTTAGGCTCGGGTCCCACCGAACCTCGATCCAAGCCTCAGCATGCTGCCACGTGTCCCGAGCCAGCAGTGCCTCCCGAGCCTAAGTTCCTCACGTGCATCGCACGTGAGGTTCTGGGTAATTTGCACGAAGGACCTAGTAACTTCTGGTATTTTCAATTTGGTCCCCATGCATGTGCCTCACGTGCGTGACTGGATATTTTACATGGAGGTCCTCAAAGTTTCCTGAATTTCAAAAAGACCCCTACGTATAAGGAAAAATTGCATCAAGGCCCAGGCGGTTTTTGGTATTTGCATTTAGGTCCCTCTAGGGACCTAAATGTAATATTTATCTTATTATTTTCTTGCATTTTTATTACAATTATGCCCTTGCATTGTTTTTAGCATAACTTGAGCATCGTAGGTCCAAATTGCATGATTTTAGTGTCGTTTTGATCCTTGTTTCGTCCTCTACATCATGGCATGTTTAATTTTCTCATCCGTCACTATATTAAATGAAGTGAATTTTTGTGATAGATGATGACCCTGCTCTCTTGGTCCTTGCTCTGATCTGATGACTGTTCTTCATGTTATGATTAAAACAATCTTGATTTCCATTTTTATTATGTTGCTCATATTTTTAGGGTATATTTGTAACCTCTTGTTCTGCATATCTTTAACCTTGCATAATTGTTCATTCATAACTTTATAATTGCATAACAATCAACTAAAAATTGCATACATCATATTATTGCATTACAAAATGCATAGTTAATCATGCAGACCTGAAATTGAGAAATAATTCACACATGTGCTTGATTGATCAAAATTCAGTAAATAAATAAGTAGTTGTGTCCTTGTGTTTGACCTTGGTAGACTTGCGAAGTATAAATACTCCACAACATTCAAACGTGTGTGGTTTTTGTTGAACCAAATTTGCTCCCTATACTACGACAATTCATGATTATTAATGAGGTAAATTTAACGTTCATCATGGACTGTAGCCAATATAGATATCTATCTAAGGATGCATGACCAATGTAGTCAAGTCATCCAGCTGTAGGCTCACAAATGTATGACTTTGAAGCTCAAGCTTGCTTATTAACTATACAAATATGTAAACTCCGGAAGGCATTTTATTTTTAATCAGGCATCTCCACTATTTTGGAGTTTTCTATTTTTTTGAATACTATATACAACAGCATTTACATAAGGAGTTTTTCCTCTTGAGCCAGAAGACTATCCCTCTTTTGAAGCATTATTGCAATCCATACTCTCTTGTCTTTAGACATCGATGCCACTTTACGGGTTGGGGTGCACTTCCCTCCCTAGACGAGGATGAATGTTTCCACTCGTTTGTGTCTCATACCGGAAAATCCAATCCCCTCACCACTCCACTGAGTTGAGCCAAGTGAAAGGTGCAAATGTCCGAGTTAGGTCACGACCGACAAGAATATGCGTGCGTCTCAAAAAGTTCTTGTTAGGCAGTTGAGGTGTCCTGAATCCAGCCCTGAGTCTTAAAGAATTAAGTCTGAATAGACCTGAAGTACCTCAAATCTAGTTCCTATAAGGTTCCAGTGAAGTTATGTGCATTAAGGTCCAACCAAGCTCCAATCTTCGACTTTACTCAGACTAGTTCAATTATCAAACTCAATCCGAAAAAATACAAATGCTATGCATAGTGTAGAAAATTTTTTGTGATACAATTTTAAAATTTTAAACTTTTTATGGTTTTTTGAAAGGGTTTTGCAAAATTTTAAGGATTTTTTAAAACAAAAGATTGTGACAAAGAAAATTAGGTACAGATATTTACACGGGAACACATCTTATATTTACAAGAGTTGGATTTTTAAGAATTTACACAAGGCATATTAATTAATTAATTTTATAAGTATATATACATTTAGTAAAGAATTTTTATGTGATGCATTTATTCCTCAAACTTATTTGAAAATACTTTTACAAATCATTTTGAAAATAGTAATATAAAATAATTATTGCAAATAATTTTTACAAACATCCACTAACATTTGAAAATCAGTTTGCAAAGGTTTTTCAAACACTATATATATATCAAAATATTTTTGCATACATTTTTCAAACCATTTGCAAATCGGCTTTCAAAACATTTCTATTTCACACAAAGAAAAGAAATTTTTACAAATAAAAAATTTTTGCAAAGGTTGAAAATATTTGAACAAAATATTTCCAAAAAGTTTTCAAAAGATTTTTCAAAAAGATTTTCTAACTATTTTTCAAACATTTTGCAAAAAATATTTGTCTTGATTTATTAATTAGTAGATATAAAAAGAATTTGAGCAATGATAAACATCTTTTTACTAATGTATTTAATTTATTGTATATGTATATATAGTATTATTAGCCATACTTATTATCAAAAATACGAAAGTGCAAGTTATGGCTAAAGTATATAAGAAGTATATATGACCCCCCTATACTTATCTTGAGCTATGTCCTCATAGATCAGAGAGAAAAAGAGAAGACATAACTCGTACTGTGTATAGAAAAGCCTAAAGAATAAGGAATAAGGAATGAATGAAAGAAGGAATAAATGAATGAATAATAAGTCGACCGTCCCCCTTATACTTAGGATCAACTAATTGTAAGCATAGAAGACTGTACACAAAGCAGGGAGGGTCAAGGGTGGGAATGAATAGATCACATGTAGACTGTCTCCCCCTATACTTAGGGTAAGATATCCCTAAGTATAGACAAGAAGAGGAGACAGTGGAGAGGATCAAAGAATGAAAATTTCAGGGTGCAAACCCCATGTAAAAAGGACAAAGTACGTCCTAAGTATAGCAGTGGTAAAAAATGAGCGACACCTTTTCGATAGAAAAAGAAAAATGAAAACGAAAAGAAGAAAAGAAGAAAAAGATCACTCAACTCATCTGCCTCCCCTATGCTTAGAACATTATACGTTCTAAGCAAGGTAAAACACACGGAATGAGGTAGATGAGCAAAAAATAGGAAATAGAAAGATGTAAAATGAAAGCAGATATACAAAGAGGTGGATGTACATAGATCAAGAAGGTAGAAAGCAAACCTTCTTGCGTGATCACTGAGGAATATATCTGACAAGGTTTAGGTCGATATCGGGGTCATCAAGGGACACAACCCGATCATGATCGACCAGGTGAAGATACTCAACAATCTCAAAGCGGAAAGGCATGAACTGGTCAGTGGAAGAAGTGTGGTCAGGTCTGGCCTGGGAAGTCTCCGCTATGTCATCATAAAAATGAAATGGGACGAAGTAATGTATGAAAGTAGTCAGGTCAAGTCCATCCTATGAAGTCTCGCAGATGTCAAAGTAAAAAGGCTTGAACTTATCAGTGGAAGTAGCAAGGTCAAGTTTGACCTGGAGAGTCTCTACTAAGTCATCATCAAAGGGTCCGAATTCCTTTATGAAAGAAATCATATAAAATTCGACCTCTTTAGTCTCTACTAAGTCAGCTATCTGCTCTAAATTATCAATCGTGTAAATTATGCGGATGTCATCAATGCATCTCCACCCACCGGAAGGGGGAACTCCAAGGTGTATGATTTCTAAGTCTTCCTTAGTAAAGAGGAATCATCGAGTCTCAGAATCATCCATCATAAAGCGAACCACTCTAATATCAGCATGAAGGTCATAGTCCTTGGGTCGGCTAATACGGGCACGCTCTCATGGGACATGGGTCTCTGGTCAAGAGTGGGTGCAGTGATCAAGACATCGCTCCCGACATCAGAATGGAAGCGAATCTCTCTAGATCCTTAATCAATATCGGCTCTCACAGAGGCAAGAAAAGGACATCACAGGATGATTGGAGGACACTCCACAGGGGTGGAGGTCTCCATGGACAATACGACAAAGTCGGCTGTAAAATTCATGCCCTAAATCTGAATGACAACATTCTCTAGAATACCCTTTGGCCTTTTTATTGATCCATCAACAAATGGGACAATCATCCTGATTTTCTTGAGAGGCCCAAGATGAAGAGACTGTACCATTGAGAAGGATATTATATTAATTGAAGCACTGCCATCAAGGAGAGTGTGATCACGTGAATATTAAAAATCGTGCAACTCACAAGAGGTGTGACAGTGTTCCATTTCCTAATGGGTGGACCGTGAGTGATGCCGTAGGCAGTGGACATGGTCAAAACATATCGCTCAGATCTGCTCCTTCATTTTTTCTTCTTGGGTTTAGGAGTAGATAATTGAATCATTGCCTGGCGAAGTGGGATTTCAATGATCTCATGAATAGCTACCACCACTTCAGGTTCAGTCAATATTTTTTGAAATTTTGGATCTCCTCCATACAAGGGAGGAGATCGGAGTCAGCATCTACAAAAGAATGACTAAGAGCAGTCTGTACAGTGTCATCCTTGGAGTCAAAGGTGGGAACTGGTGTGAATGTGTATGTGGTCAACGAGTCTGGCAAGGGTGCCAGATGAATCTGTGATTCGTCATCTTTATTCATTTATTTTAGCTTAAAATCCCTTATAAAACACCTGTATATAACACTAACTCCATATTCTTACTAACTTGCATCTGTGTGTAAATATTGTGTATTTGTATATTATTTTAACCTAAAATAAATAAATTATTTAAGAAAGGAAAAATAAAGAAAATAAAATAAAAAAGACTGTATATATGTAATAGATACAGACTGACCCGAACCTCGAGAGAAGGTCAAGACTTGACCTGATCGACCAGGAATAAAGTAGGGGGAGATAGGGTCCTCAATTAGAAAATCAAAAAAAATTATGTGATGTGTATATTTGTATACTTCACTATTTTATTTGTACCTTAATTGACCTCACATCAAATAGCTTTCAAAACTAAAGTTGTAAATAAAAATGTGTTCTAATTAATAAAAATAATTGCACAATTAAATCATGTACAAAATAAAAGCAACCACACATGGAAAAACCCACTAAGCACTAATTGAAAGACCAATTCCGGCTCCATATGAATTCAAATTGAACCAGTCTCACTTCCATTGTATTCTAAATTAAATTATCTTTAAAATGGCTATAATTTCATAATTTTTGGAGTTACGAGTAAAAAAGTTGGTTTTCTTGGGTGGTTTGTGCAAATTTCCCATGTATTTTGTAAATATTATATTTGTATATATTTGTAAAAAAAATTACTAATTATTTAAAACAAAAATAAAAAATATAAATTTTTTAAAATAAAAAAACTAATTTGCTTATTTAGCCTTGTATATAATGTCATATATCTATATAGTATATTTATATAATTTCTATTCTTAATTAACCACCATAAAAAAATAAAAAAATAACATTTTTTTATTCAAATAAATAAAGTGACGAAAATTCAAAAAAATAGTTAATTTTGTAAATAATTTTATCTCTCTTTATCTTTATCTCATTTCAATTTTCATCTCTCTTATCTCTTTATCCAAAAAGACAAAAATTCAAATTTCATCTCCATTATCTTTTCTATTTATATGGCTCATTCTCCCTCATTCCAACTTGATCAATCTTTGTTGAGAGAAGCCCGATCTCTGAGAGTCTTCTTGTCGTAGAAGGGTGCCTAGCCTCTGAGCCGTCCGGTGACAGCGCGTCGGCCTTCGTCGAGGTGATCAAGGTCTTTTCCGTTCCTAAGGTGAGATCCATTCTTTTTCTTATTTTTATCGTAGTTTAATCGTAGTTTTATCTCTCGCATTTTTATTTCGATGTCAATTTTTTTATCTAGATCTTAGAATCTACACCATCATGATTTACTCTGTCGTCGACTTGAGTTTTCATCTCACTTTCTCGACCTCTACGCATTCTTTTCTATCCTCCACGATCTCTCAACCCTGGCCACGCACGGTGGCCGGAGACTCGGATTCGATTCTTTCATTTTTTGTCGGATCCCCATTCACATTTTCCATTTTAATTTTGGATCGATTCATCATGCTTGTGTTCGAATTTTGTTTATAATTAAAAAAATTAAAAAAATAGAATTTTCTCTTTTCCTAACATTTGTGTTGCATAAAAAATAAAAAATAATCATATAATAATACAAAAAATTGCTCTTTGTTTCTGTTTATAATTTAAAATAAAAAAAATAAAAAAGGGGCCAGTGCCATCCTCAACCAGCGGCCATGCGCTGCCCCGTCAACGATAGCCACTCGCGCGCGACACCTCCGTCACCAGCCACCGTGCAATCCTTTACTGCCATCCTCTGCCCCCCTCGTGTGCTCTCCCCATCGACATCACGCATAGCTCTCTAACAGTGCGCAGCCACCTGCGGCTCGCCTCAAACCTTCTCCCCATCGCGAGCGTCGACCTGACTTTCCTACGTGATCAGCCTGATGCCGACCGCCGTTCATCACGTGCGCGGCAACCTCCATCTCGCAGCACCACCGCCGATCAACCTCTATGTGACGCCCTCCGCCCAGTCACTGAGAGCACGGCCCCTCCTTCACTGTCCATCAGACCTTCTCCGCGAGAGCCATTGAGCAAGGCGGTGTCGTCGCCCGACTGCTGTCGTCCCCATCCACCGCAGAGCCGCTCTCCTCCGCCATCGACCACAGCCGTAGCCACCTACGTCTAGGCCCTCGCTGCCCTCCTCCGCACAGCCACCTCCGCACCCCGCGTACCTTAGAGAAGAAGAATACAGAGGTGGCAACGCCCCCTTGTGCCCATCACCTCCACCACGACCGCCATCCTCACTGTCGTCGTGTGGTCTGGAAGAGAAGAGAGGGGCGGCGGCTGCCCCCTCTTGTTCCTCACATTTGTTGCTTGAGAACGAAGCAGGGAACCCTATGCCTCATTAAAAAATTTAGAAAACTTGCAAGTCAGACCCTGAATATTCTGAGATTTGCAAAGAAGTCCCAGGCCATTTGTTTTGGGAAATTTACAAGTACACCCCTGGTGATGACAATAATTGCAAGAAGACCCCTCCAGCCAGAGCATCACGTGCGGTGCACGATTACGTGGGTAATTTGTGTTTTTACCCCTCCACTTTATTATCTGTTAGTGTTTTATTCTAGAACATAAATTATTTACATTACAGTCCTACTTATCCAGACTTTGAACAACATGTTTGCTTCATTGTAATAAATGTTATCTTCGATCAATAAATCACCCAAAAATCATGCAATGCTTCTAATGTGCTCATCTTTTCAGCAGAAATTTTTCATTGCATTTTGTCATCACTTAATATTATTTAAAAATAAAAAATAGTATCTTTTTCTCTTTCAGAAATTCAAAAATTCATAAAAACTTGAATATTAATCCAAAAATTCTAAAAAAAAATAGGGTAATTGTATTTCATTATCTTTTAACTTCTATCCAAATTTTGTTCATCAATTATTTATAAAACCTAAAAAATTGAAAAATACTAAAAATCTTATAAAACAAATCATGAAAAATTCTACAAAAATCCAAAAAACTTGATTACAGTCTTTGTTTATAGATAATTGTCCATGTTTTATCATACAAATAATTTCTAGTAATTTTGGGCACTTAAAATATTTTTAAGTTGCAAATTACTTCAGGCTATGCATTATTTCTCATTTTGCCACTGTTTGATTTTTAGAAAAAAATACAAAAACATCTGAAAATTCTATAAAAAGTTCTAAAAACATTTCAAAATCTTTAAAACACAAAAATATTTTCTCTGGATTTTTCTGAGTATTTTTTATATAATTGAAAAATACAAAAAGAGTTGGTATACGTATTTTTTATCTTGTGCATATTGTTCGTTATTTGAAAATTAAAAAAAATGAAAAACTAAAATCACTAAAAATTTGAAAATCAGAAAATAAAGAAATGAAAATAAAAAAGTTAAAAAAATAAAAAGAGAATAATTTCACAAAAACCAAGGATAGTTGGCCTTTGAGATTTCCTTTTTCTTTTAATTGATTTTTTTGTCGATTAATTGAATAACCCTCGAGAATTGTAGCTTCCCTGAGTTCAATCATGTCCGCTATACAGGTAAATAAGTAGCAAAAAAAATTGTTTATTTGTCACGGGATTTTTGGGGATAGCAACGACCACTTTATTTCATATAATCAATTATAGATCCTTAAAAGCATGTGGCACAATAATGCCCTCTCCTCACAAAATGACTCAGCCCCGTGTCTCCCAAAATCTTTTTCTATTTTTAAAATTTTCTCATTTTTTGTATTTTGGCGATTGCAAGCTCTCACAGGAATCCTCAAATGACCCATATCATCAAATGATGAAGCGTTATGGTGGCTCTTATTTATACTTGTAAGGTCATCAATACTCTGATTCATTTGCTCCATCACCTTAGTCAAGTGCTCAAGGGTGGACTCCATGAATGGTGACTCCAAGAAATCAGTCTCGGGCAGGTGAGGTGGAGGAAAATGTGAGGGTGGTGATGGGTAGAAGTATGAGCCCTGAAACTGTGGCTGAGAAGAATATGTACAAAAAGAAAAGTCATAAGCAAAGTCCTCATAAAAAGGAGGTGGACCGACTGAAGGATGCAAGGCATCCACAAAATCTGAATAAAACTCGCTCCACTCGACCATCTCCGAAACAAAAGAAAATGATCGTAAGAGCACGGAGGTCAAGTAAAGAAATGAGAGAAAAGGCACAAATGCGTAGAGAAGATCGAGTAGGCACAAACACAAACAAATATATACAAAACCAAACCCCTCAATTCACCTACTCAACATTGTGATGACCGCAAAAGCTCGGTCTTTTTATCTTTTTTATTTTAGAGTTTGGTGAGAATACAAATTTGTACAAGAACTTAGGTTGGCCTGGGATTTGGGCACTACTTCTTAGTGTGTACGTAGATAAATTAAAAGTGAATACAATAAAGGGATTACTCTCCCCAAGACGAGGATTTTTTTTTAATTTTAGGGTCGAGTAATCTTAGCTGTTCCAATTTTATTTGTTATCACTTTTTTTGGATTTTTAAATGGAAACGCACGAGCCTAACAAGGAATCGATTCTTTTCAGCTTCTAGGTGATCCAAATCAGAGGGAGAGATTTGGAAAAGCAAATAGATTTGAATGCTAAGTAGAAATGCTCACCTTGCCATCAGCTTACTTCATGCAAGGATGCTAAATAGAATTGAAACCTATCTATATGCAATGCAAAGCTGATAAAATCGTCCTAGAATAGTAACTGCTATTAGCGTGAAGCACAAAATGCTAACTACTTAAAAATGAGACCAAGGTTCGATCTTCGATGCCACTCGGTGCCCGCCAGAATGGGTCATGCACGCGTTGTATGCGACCTCTCTCAGCACACGGTCTCAAGTCCATATAAGTAGCAATTCAAAATTTGACTAAGTCCAAATGGGGACTATAGGTGCGTGCAATGGTAATTAGGTGTTTGGCCTTAATCTATCGTCAAGCAGATCCTAAGCTAGGGCTCAATCACACAAAATAAAGAAAAATAAAATCGTGAAATATATAAAAAGAAAAGCGAGAAAAACATGACAAAAATCGACAAGGCCCCCAAAGGAACAATCCCCAGGGTAGTGGACCTCGTGAAGTGTAGAGTCTTGGAGAGTTGAATTTTACAATAAACGGTGTCTCTCTCTCACTCTAAATTACAAATAAGTAAATAAAATAAAATACAAAAAGCTATTATCTTCAAAATCCCTCCAAGTTAGCCTTTGTCGCTTACTTCTGTCTGATGGGTCAAAAAGACTGGTTTCACTTCGCGTGGGTGCACAAGCGCTCTTTCCCTCGATCCGCGGTACCTTGTAGCAAATTCAAATAGAGAGCGTGATTAGATAATTCACAGGATAATATCAAATAAAAATAAATAAAGAGATAAATAGACATAGATAAAAATATATGGGTGAAAATCCAATCTACATAATAATTACTCCCAGGCAATGGTGCCATTTGATAATTAGGGTCTTTCAAGGTCGTACGGTCTCACAAGGGCAGTCGATGCAATGACCTCTTAAGAAACCCTAATTAAACAACAATTAAGCCACAATTAAGAATCAAGCAATCAAAATACATGTGTGGAGTTAAAATTTATTATAACTCTACAAATGATTTGTGTAGTGCAAGCATGTGTATAGTGTTGAACAAAAGGAGCAAATGGGACATCGGGGCAAATAAATGCGCAAAATCGTGTGTTCTTCTTGTCTATTTGTTTTTGTGGGGTTTTATTTTATATATTTTTAAATTTTTCTTTCTAGTTTTTTATTTTTTATTTCTTTTTCTTTTTAAATATATAATATAATAATATATAAGGCCATATATATAATATAAAGTACTACAATTATAAATGCTAATAAAAATAATTAAATATTGCTGAATTGAATCCTTTTGGGGTTAAATATTTTTTACTATTTTTTAGAATTTTTAGTTAATTTTGCTAGTTTTTATGGATTTTTAAAGTAAAAAATACCCCAAATCGATGATTAAATAAATAAGTTGAATTTAAATGAAGACTAAAAAAAGCAAATAGTATACAAAATTCTTCAAATCAATTTTAATATGTAAATAATAATATAAAAACTATAAAATATAACTGAATAGTTTTGGGATTTTTGAGAATTTGTTAGATTTTTATAAAGGATTTTGGACCTTTCTCATTTTTATGAGTTTTTTTTCTATTTTCATGGTTTTTGGTGAAGGCTTAAAATATTTAAATAAATAAAATATATTTTTTGGGAATTTTTCAAAATGTTTTTATATTTTTTTGGTATTATCTAAGTCAAACAGGGACTTTTTGTGCTCTTTTTTATTTTTATAAAATATGTAAAAGTCTTAAATTGCAAAACTAAAAATATACATGAAAGTGTGTGCAAGCAGGAGCTTAACCCTATTTTGGGAATTTTTCTGAACGGAAATGATATATTTAATAACTAGAAATAACACAATAAATACTTAATAGAGAAGGGTATTTTTGTAAATAAAAATAAAGTTGAGGGCTTAGTTATAAATTATTCAAAAATATTATAACTAAAATTCAAATTTAAAAGACTAAAGTAAAATAAATAAAGTTGTAGGGGCTTGTCTGTAAAATGCCCACCTAATGTGGGACTGTACGTAAGTAAGCTGGCAAGGGACCAATATTCAATACACAAAAAGTACAAAGTTCCTCTTACAAATTTCACAAAAGTTTTTAAACTAGTTAATTAATTTACGAGACTAAGTAATTAAAACCAAAAAAGTGAGGGCATATATAGCAATTTACTCCCTCTTTGCGCGATCATGCAGCTGATATGCGTCACTTGTCCACGTATCATGCCAAGGATGCACGATACCTATTTGTAGCCAACGACCAAGATTAGATCTCTCAAATGAGATCTATGGTGGAGTCTCAATCGAATCCGATGGTGGTTGTGCTGTCTAGAACCAAGGTTGATCGAACAAAGTAAAGATGGTCATGAAGAACTGGGGAAGATTTCGCCTGGGGCGAGTTTCGATCTACTGAGGTGCACGTCTCCGACAACCTAGGAGACCTTCGATAGGCCCAAAATGTTCATGTTGCTTCCCTAAAGATCCTTGATGGTTCAAGGATGTCTAGAGATCTATGATTGAGCCCCGGAGCTCGGAGCTTCTTCTGCAAGACCTGGGGTTCTTCTCAACTGCAATCGGGGGCTTAGATGCCCCCTTCTCAACCTAGAGAGAAGCTAAAAAGCACGTAAATGGATGACAAGCAGGTCAAGGCTATTATTGGTGGAGATAGGGTGTGGAATGGCATGAGGCGGAGAGGTCCGGTGAGGGCGACGGAGCAAGACCTTGATTTGCTAGATCAAGAGTTGATCTGGGTGGTCAGGTGGTGGAACACAATAAAGAGGCAGCAGGAAAGGAGGTGAGGTAGATGACGATGGTCGGAAAATGGTGTTTGCACAATGAATAGGGTGGCCGGAGTTGGCGAGCTCCAGCGAGGTTTTAAATCCTAATCTAGGCTAAACAAGTAACTAAAAGATGGCATAAAAGCATCAAAGTAATCTAAGAACTAAAGTTATCTAATAATCTAAAGAAATCGAATCTTGACTGGTTGAAGCTAGGGGGTGCTAGCTCGACGGTGAGTCTCACTGAAGATGGTTGCGACTCACTCCTACTTTCCCCTCCTCGCTGCAAAAATGCATGTCGAACGTGTTGTCACCATGTTCTAGTCTTAGGGCAAGATTAGAGGGGGAGAATCATAGTAACAGTGGATCGAGGAGCAAAAAATGGTGAGGGGCAGATATTTACAGGTGTGGGAACATGCGAAGCTCAAGGCTGGTCCATCAAAGCGGATGGGAGGAGGATTTAATTTGGTGAGAATCATGGATGAACAATGGTCAAAATCCATGAAGAGAGTACAACCCCTTGAGCTCTGTATCGAGGGGGTAAATCGAGAAGGAGAGTGGGCGTCAGGTCTGACAGCGCTAGGAGGGTAGGTCAGCCAGTTAACCAAGGTCAACAGGCAGAGTGACATGGTTGGTCCACGTAGACCAACTAGGAAAACCTTGACCAAAATTATTTATAAATTCGTTAATATATGATGAATCCATGATTCACATCCTTTATTATTTTATTTTATCCAAATTTCCTATGCAAAATATCTATAAATATGTATCAAATATTTTGACCAAAATAAAAGAATAAAGAAGAAAATAAAAATAAAACTAAAAAATAAGGATGAATTTATGCAATAAATGACAATTAACCCGAACCCTGAGAGAAGGCCAAATACTGGCATGATCGACAAGGAATAAAGTGAGAGATGGGGACTTTATCCACTCTATATATATTCATCACTACTCATATTGTATATATCCTTCACCTCTTTTTATTTTTAAATAAAATAATCTCAAAATAATCCAATTTCCTTAATAGAGTTTGTAATTAAAAGTGTAGATAAAAATTATAGAAATAAGTGAAAAATTAGAATGTGTACAAACATACAACACATATACTTGTATATATATTGTAAATAATTTCTATATATTTAGTATTTTTTACACTTGTATATATTTCTCACAAATATATAATTTTGAAATGAAACTCACAAAACACAAATTAAATTAAAAATAAAATCATCTTTTCATTGTACAAACTGCCAAACATTTATATATTGTACATAAGACCTATTTGTTAATACCTACAATTAATTTGTAAAAATCAAATAAAATGTTTTTATACACTTTGAAATATTTTTAAATAAATAAAATATAAAATTAATGTATTTTTATAAAAAAATAAAATGAAAATACATGTATATAATATACAAATATATTATACATAAACATAATACCATATACTATATATACCGTATATATTTATTATTAAAAATAATTAAAAATCACGGAAATATTTCATAAAATGAATAACATTTTTTATGTTTATAACCTTTTATTTCAAATTCATTTACTATTTTTTATTCAATTTTCTTTGATTTTGTAAATTCCTGAATTCTAAAAGGTCGACCCGGGTCCATTGATCTAGGTCTACCCCCCCCATTCTCTAGGGTCCGATTCGGGCCAACCCTCGCCGGACTTCATTTCTCCCAATTACTACGCTTGGATACAACCACTTCCCACCTCGGATTGCGGACCCTTGTACTCCCTGCAGATCCGTGATCTTCGAGATCCCTAGGCAGGTCTGGATCCCCCTAGGGTTTCACACCTTTACTCGATCTTTCTAGACCCTTGAGGACCCTATAAATCATCTTCACCGACCTCCATAGTGAAGCAGCTTGTTCCTTGCGCCCCCTTCCTCCACCAGTGCCTCTAGGTTAGTAACAGGATTTTGATTGGCCTCCTCGGATCTTGGATTGGCGTCGAATCGATTGCAACTCGCTTCGTGGTCGGAGCTCCGTCGCGATTAGCTTCCCATGTCTTCTACACCCCACTTGAGGCCACAACCCTGCCTTTACCTCTGCCTCGCTTCTCACTTTAGTTTAGATCACTCGGGTACCCTGTACTTCCTTCGCATTTTGCTCCTTTATTCAATTCATCCATCAGTCACCACCCTCCATCTTCGCTTCGGCCATCGGACTAGAGCCTCATCAATTGCATCTATTTGCATCAATCCGAGCCCCATATCACTGACCACCTTCTCAAGCAACCTTACCACCCTATCCTTGCTCAAAGGAGCTTGAATAGGTTTGATCTCCTTCCCTCACCTTCATCGGAGACCAACTCATCGCCCCCTTCACTTTCTTTCCTTTCTAACTACAAATAACCCTCGCCGGAGCTCTGCCTCTGAGCATAGAATACCCCTTGCAGGTTTTGGACGCACAGAAGGCTCGAATCGAGCCTTAACTATAGTGACGGAGCACCACTAGGTGATGGACCTCCACCTTCCACATTCAGTCGTTTGTCGTCCCATCTCAGATCTCCACCCGACACGGACCACCACCAAGAGGGTGTTGGACTTTATAGCGAGCCGATCAGCGCCTTGGATCGCTTGAGATACCCGATTGAAGCAGCCCCGGTGAGTCCTTCTTCCCAGTTCGTCCAACATGTCTCTTCGTCGTCAGATGAAGCAGGCCTGCTCCCAGATTTGATCTGGGCAGCATGATAGCGCCCAATTTTAGGCGCTCAGATCAGGACTGGGCCAGATCTGACCGCACGCTAGACACTTTCCCCCCACCGCCAGATCCATTCCGCAAACATCATCAGAGTCGTACATGAGAGATCCCTCGCGTGTCCGCCATGTGTCCTACAAGGGTATATTGTTCTTTTTACCTTGCATTTTCTGCTATTTTACTTTAGTTAAATAATTGTAATTAGTTGTAAACATTTGCATTTAGGACCTTGTAGTTTTTATATTTGCATTTCAATCCAGTCGAGTTTGATTCACGTGTGACCTCACGTGAATCAGTGGAATATTTGCATATTTGGACATGTTCTTTTATGTGTTATTGCATTAGTTGAAAGTTTTCAGTATTTGCACTTATGCCTCTGTCATGTGTAGCGCATGTTTAATACGAATTAACTACATTCAGGCCCCCGTGTTTATATTGCATGTTAATTTTTGGCCCTAGAAAATTAAATAAATGCATTTTGGTCATTTGCCTCATGTTTTAATTTTATGCTCTCTTATTATTTGCAATAAATAGCTAATTAACTCTAAAAATTGCATAAAAATTGAAAAATGTATTAAAATTTCTAAAAAAATTAACGTAGCTTTATTTTGAGTTGTTTTAATTTCTTTCCATTTTTTACATCAATTTCTTTTATAAAAATATAAAAAATTTGTAAAATATTAAAAATCTTGTAAAAATCATATAAAATCCATTAAAAATACAAAAATTGTGATTTCAATTCGTGTTTGCAGATATTTACATATATTTTCTAATAAAATTAATAACCACTATTTTTTTAGCATATTTGATATTTAATTTTGCAAAACACTTTGGTCGTCCACTGTTTGCTTTATTTCATTGTTTTTATCATCTTTAAAATCCAGAAGAAATTACAAATCTTTGAAATATTACCAAAAATAGTATAGAACCCATAAGACATAAAAATACTTTTTGTTTGGGGTTTTTGAGTATTTTTGCTATATCTAAAAAATAAAAAGAGCTTTTATTTAATCATTTATTAATCATTTTATTTACCTTATTTTCAAAAACTAAAAAATCGTAAAATTAAAAACCACTAAAAAATAAAAATCCTTTGATTCTTTGAGTTGCCTTCCTTGTTCATTAATTGTTCTCCTTGTGTTCGACCATGGTTGCTATACCAGGTTAATAATAATAGCTATACCAGTTTGCTTGATTTGCTTGATTTCTTTAGTGGTTATATAATTTTCTCGATTTTCACATAGTTGGATTGGTGACAATGACACCTTAAATTATTCTCTTAACTTGAGCTAGCCATCATGACATCAAAATGGCATCATTGCTAGGGAGCAGGGCTAGGTAGTTGGGATTTTTTCTTTTTTCTTATTTCTTTCTTTCTTTTTTAGTCTCTATTTTATCTTATTTGGTTTATATTTTCCAAAAAAATCGTTCTAACACATTTTCTTGTTTCTCTTCATTGCGAGGGCCTGCGGAGCAAGGGAGGCGATCTTAGGAGAGCTGACGCACCCGAGCGAGGCGGAGGCCGAGCGTTCTACACCAACTGGCAGTAGAGAGCAGCATAGGAGAAGCAAGAGACTGGTTTAGATTAGATTTTATTTTTTTGCATTTTAATTCATTTAAACTTGTATTAATTGTCAGAGACTTTGGACACTTTTATTCGAGGTCTGTTTTGCCGAGTGTCGGTGCACTCGAGGGACCTAACCGAATTTTCTTCACGGTTTTCATCGACTTTGTTTTATTTTATTTTCTGTGTGTGAGCCCTAGACTTAGGCTTTTATTTGATTGAGCCAGGTAGTGATTAGGTCCAAACACCTAAAAGAAATAATGTTCATATATACTCGATGGACTTAGTCAAAAATAAATTATTTATTATTTGTATTTGAGACTGCGCGCCGAGAGAGGTCACATACAGCGCTGGCAGTACCCGTTGTGGCAGCCATCGAGTGGCATCGAAGATCGAACCTTGGTCTCATATCTAGATAGTTAGCACCTTGTTCTTCCCGTAATAGAAGTTACTGTTTAGGGCGGTTTTCTTCGTGCATCATAAGATAGTTTATTTTCTATCTTTAAATTTATACGCGGATCATATTACATGAAGATTGCTGGAGCAAGGTACACCATCTATCTTCTGCATGCATCGTTGATTTCATCACGCTTCAGCTTTTCTGTCTTCCTCCCCCTATTTTCTTGGACTTAGGAATAAAAGGAAATCAGAAAATTCGTTAGACGTGCCTTTATTTGAAAATGCCAAAAAAAGTGATAACCCAATAAATTCGGGACTGCTTAAATAAACTTGACCCTAAAATAAATGTAAAGATCACATTTTATATTTTTGGGGTGAGTAACCCCCTCATTGTTTGAATTTACTTGCAGAATGAGCAAGAGACAAACAATGGTATAGAACCAAGATTGGATTCTCTTTTAGATTATTGATTCTATAAAAAACGATTAGCTACTTTTCAGTGAGGGTGCCGGTCAACGGTCCATATTTCCTTAGCAGAGTAGGTGGTTTAAAGGACATTGTGTAAGGCTCCGTCCTTAAGTAATGGGTAGTCGTTTAATATTCCGTACTTACACTCATATTGGCTGAAAGTAGGTGCAACTAGTCATAAGAAATTTGGGCCAGTCTTTAGGGAAATAAGAGCACCTAACAGCTTGCTAACTCTTTTCTTAGACTTCATTATCACTAAACTCTAAAACAGAAAAGATTAACGACCGAGATTTCACGGTCATCATCATGTCAAGTTGCTTACTTGGGGGTTTTTATTTCTCATGATTATTTTTAGTCCAATCTACTCTTTCCCTACTCGTCGCATCATGACGATGGGCAGGCGATCTCTTAAGCTACATTGGTAGCACTACTTCACAACACACGGGTCCATTCATCTAGGGAGGTTCCTTAGAGCTCAGACCCTCTCTCGAAGCCTGAGTATTCCACCTCCTTTATCCTTTGACCTTCCCCACCCATCACCTGAGGTACAACGGCCAGAACATTCAATAGATATTTGTAGACTTGGTTACACCTAAGGACCGCTCTTTTTCCTTTTAAGAGTCTGACGAGATGGACCAAGAGCAAAGAGATGATGAGTAGCCAGATATTCATGGTGTTTGATCAGGCAATGATCAATAACAGCCTCCTAGCATCCCTAGAGGCGATGCAGCAATAGATCCAGGACTGGGGTTGCTCATGATAGAGGTGAGGCGGGAGTTGACTCAGATGCGAGATGGGCAAGCAGATACGAGACATAACAGACCAGGTGGTGGATAGATTCCTAGACATGAGGATCGAGCAGATGACAGACCCTGGGAGGAGTATCGTGATCACAGAGACCCTTGCGCACCATGAGAGCGTTTCACAACCCTGGTGCAACTCTCACCCACATGTGGATTCAGTTTCCCACCATTCTTGGTGATTTTGAGCTGCGGCCCCAGACGATTCAATTGTTGCCCAAGTTCCATGGGCACGCCACCGAGGAGCCCCATCTACATCTTCAAGAGTTTGAGATGATTTGCAGCACAGTCCACTACAGATTTGTATACGGAGGACACAATCAAGCTGATAGTCTTCCCATTTCCCTTGGTTGACAGAGCAACCTACTAGATGGAGCATTTGGGGAGGGTTGTCACCACCTGGGAGCAGTTGAGGATCGAGTACCTCAACAAATACTATCCACTCGGTCGAACGAATGCAACGTGAGCCATGATCAGCAATTTCACCATGATCCCAAATGAGCAGTTCCATGAGGCTTGGGATCGTTTTAGAGAGCTCATTGATAGGTGTCCACATCATGATATCAGCAAGCCTAACTTAGTCCAGAGTTTCTTTTGTTGGCTGACACCTGAGCTGCATTGGCTAGTAATTGCCTTGTATGGAGGTTCCAATTTTTTCAAGGATGAAGACCATGTCTGAGTCCAAAGTAATTGTGTACACAAACCATTCTGCCATTAGTAATTGCAAGCCAAGAAGGATGCCAAACCAAGGCTGATCAAGTGGATCCTTTGCTCCAGGAATTCGATCTTGAAATCCATGATAAACATGGAGTTAAAAATTTGGTGGCAGACCATTTATCAAGAATGTTAGAACCAGAAACTCCTAAGCATAGCATAATTTCGATCACTGAAACCTATCCAGATGAGGAAATTCTATCAGTCACTCGCTCCCCTGTTTTGTCGATATTGTGAACATCTTATATCCAAGAGAACTCCACAATATTGGTCGAAGCTGAAGGTCGACAAATTCTCATCAGATATTCATTTCTATCAGTGGGAGGATCCATATCTCTTTCGCGAGGGGGCAGATTGCATCTGAAAGAGATGCATTCCTTAGGAGGATGTACACAGTGTCCTCGAGCAATGTCACCCTCGAGAATTAGGAGGGCACCATTTTGGAAGATGTATGGCAGCAAAAGTATTACAATGTGGACTTTGGTGGCCAACCTTATTCAAAGATGTAGAAGAATTTGTAAAGAACTGCACTGACTGTCAGAAAATGGGTGGGACAATTGGAATGAGAGATACGATGCCCCTAAAATATATTCAGATTTCATATGTGTTCGATGCATGGGGCATTGACTTCATGGGCCCATTTCCAAACAGTCAGGGCTATGAATATATTTTGCTTACAATCAATTATGTGAGTCATTAGGGGGGAGTTATCCTACCTGAGCTGCTGACAGTCGCACCGTCTACCAGTTTCTGAAAGATAATAGCATCGCACGGTTCGGGATCCCCAAAATTCTCATATCACATGGGGGTATCCATTTCATCAATAGGGAGGTGAAGAAGCTGACTCAGGAATAATGCATTGAACATCGAGTAGTCTATCTGTACCACCCGTAGTCTAATGGCTTGGTAGAATGTTCAAATAGGGAAATTAAGACGATTCTCCAGAAACTTGTATGTCTAGACAGAAAGAACATGTCTCAACTGCTTGACTCGGTTCCTTGGGCCTATAAGATTGCATAAAAGTCTCCTCTGGGAATGTCTCCTTACCGCATGGTATATGGCAAGACATGCCTTTTTCCCGTCGTGCTAATTCACAATTCTTTATGTTCAATTAACATCTCCAATTTGGAATAGAGGAAAGATGGGAAGAACAGAAAGCAATATCTAAACAGACTGCTCGAATTTCACGACTATGCATATGACAACATTCTCATATACACGGAGAAGGTCAAGAAGTGGTATGATAAGCACCTCTGCTGCAAGATCTTCGAGCCAAGTCAGAAAGTCTGGTTGTTTGATGCAAAGTTAAAACTTTTCCCAGGGAAGTTGAAAAGCAAGTGGACAGGGACATTTGTAGTGAAGCATGTGTGTGACAATGAAATCATAGTTATATATGGATTGTTAGAAGACACACAACCTTTCGTCATCAATGGACATCTTCTGAAGCCTTACCTCGAGCATGATACCTTCCTGACCATAGTTGACTCCATTCAGGTGGCCTATGAGGCAAAAATTCCAGCCGCAACATCTAGAGATTCAGACAAAGCAATCAAAAAGATTCTTGAGTACATAATCAAGTTCTTCTTTTCTTTTTTCATTTTTAATACTTTCATTCTTTTGAAAGCTTCACTCATCCCATTCATCATTGCTATACTTAGGGTATTCTTCATCCTAGTATAGGGGGGTGCGTGTATACGGTGTTCATTCCTTAATCCCCTCGTCTGTCTCCTCAAATTTTGGCATGTTTTCTATACTTAGGGATATTTTACCCTAAGTATAGGGGGAGACAGGACGAGCCGCTAATTTGTCTATTCAAACCCTCAACCCTCTTTGTATTATGTACAATATGTTATACTTAGGGTTATTTGATCTTAAGTATAGGGGGGTCGGTCGACTTCATATTTATTATTCATTCATTGTAGTATAGATTTTCCTATACTTAGTATGAGTTATGTCTTCCTTTTCTCTCTAATCTATGAGGACATAGCTCAAGTTGAGTATAGGGGGTCGTATATATTATTTACATACTTTAGTCATAACTCGTACTCTCGTATTTTCAATAAGTATGGCTAACATACAATTAACTAATTAAAGAGAAAACACTTGTATAAAATTCATTAAAATTCTTTGTACGTATTTATTAATAAATCAGGTTAAAAATGCTGTTGCAAGATGTTTAAAAAATGGTTTGAAAATCTCTTTGAAAAATCCTTTGAAAACTGTTTGGAAAATGTTTTGTAAAATATTTTCAACCTTTGTAAAAATGTTTTGTTTGAAAAAATTTCTTTTCTTTGTTTCAAAAATCTATTTGCAAATGGTTTGGAAAAAGGTTGCAAAAAAATTGAAAATCTATATATACTGTTTGAAAAAACTTTGCAAAATGACTTTCAAAATTTTTAAATGCTTGCAAAAATTATTGGTTAAATTAGTCTATAAAATAAAGTTTTCAAAATATTTGCAAAAATCTTTTGAAATTATTTTGAGAACTATGTGCATAATTCGAACTAATAAAGATCCTTTACAACCCGTGTATATACAAACTTGTAAATTCCTTAATCCTAATTCTTGTATATATCAAGAAGCACTCCTGTGTAAATATCTACACATATTTCTTTAAAAAAAACTTTTTGTTTTGAAAAATCCCTAAAAGTTTGCAAAATAAAAAATCCCAAAAATATATGCAAAAATCATTTCAAAATTGCATAAAAATTTGCAAAACTTTTTAAAAATCAATAAAAAGCTCAAAATTAGAAAATTGCATCATAAAAATATTTTCCTTGCATTGTACATAGCATTTGCATTTTTCGTATTGAAATTGATAATTGAATCGGTCTAAATAAAATCCAGATATTGGAGCTTGGTTGGACCTTAATCCACCTAATCACATGAACCTTATAAGAACTGGAATTGAGGTATTTCAGGTCTGCTAGACATAATTCTTTGAGACCAGGAGACTTAAGGCACTGTCGTCTTGACTGCCTAAGTAGAATATTTCGAAACATACACACTACTCTTGTTGATAATGACCTAGCTTGCACAACTACGCCTTACACTTTGCTCACCTCAGTTGAAGTGGTAGAGGGTTGGATTTGTTGGCATGAGACACAAGCTAATGGAATATCGAAAGTCACACATTTGTGTTCATTGTACCTCAACCCGATCCAGCAGCGAAGAGGTCTAAAGAAAGAAGTTACGAGTGCAATAAAGCTTCAAAAGAGGGATAGTCTACTGGCTCAAGAGGAAAAATTCCATATGTAAATGTTGTTGTATATAGTATTCAAAAAATTGCAAACATCAAAAACTCCAAAAAAGTGGGCAGGCTTGAATGAAAATAAAATACCTGCTGGAGTACGTATATAGATGTATAGTCAATAAGAAAGCTTGAACTTCAAAGTCATATGTATGTGAGCCTGCAGAGGATTACTTGGCTACACTGGTCAAGCATTCTAGGATAGGTAGTTACACTGGCTATCATCCATTCTTCTCTCCACCTCATCTTCTTGAGATGGTTGTACTTGAAATTAGAAGGGAATACTCCACTTCTCGATGAAAGAGTTGTTGGATTGGGGAATTAAGGTTTCCATTTTGGAGAAGACTAACTTTTACCGCTTCATCTGAGGAGAGCTACATATCACACACTGTCCAAGATAGATTCATAGTCATAAGGGTTTGTGTATGAGTTGACTTATTCTGACTTGGCTATTGAGGAGACTTGAGAAGAGTTTTGTGATTCTCAAAGGATGTTGTGTTTCAAATCCATTTCCCAATAAGGTTCCCACCGCACCTAAAATCCAAAGGTCTGACTTAATCTCGAAACTTTGAATTTGTAAAGACAAGTTTAAGAGTTAAAATCAATCCAATTTCTTTCTTTTTCTTTTCTATATTTTTATTTTATACACTTATAGGCAAAAGTGTTTGCTAGGGACTAGCAAAGGCATATAAAGGGGGTGACGAATCTCCATTTCATCACCATTATTCTTTCACTTTGGCCTTTAAACCCTAACTAAATGCATGCAAATATCATTATTTTGCATGAATTAAATTTCATTATTTATTATGTAAATATTGTATAAAATACATTATTTAAAGCTAAAATAAAAGAATAAAGAAATAAAGAAAAGAAATAAAATGCCAAAGGTATTTTATGACCCTAAACCCCGAGACCTAGGAATCATGATGACTGGGTCGACAAGGAATAAAGTAGGGGTAGATAAGGGACAAATACACAATAAAAACCCTAAGTTTTATTCTTCAATAATCCATTTTGGGATCCTTTTTATTCTTTATTATTTATACCTCAAATAAAGAACTTTTTACATGAAAGTTGTAGATAAAATTATATAAAAAAATACAAAATTTAATTTACATAAAAATAATACAAAATGTACATTTTACACTCAAAATAAACAACCAAAACCCAAACTTCCCATACCCATATCTTCTACATATGAAATCAAAATGTACCAAAATCACTTTATTTTATAAAAAAATATTAGATATTTAATGAAGGTGGTTTCACTTATTTGGAGTTAAGATGCAAAAGTTAGATTTTGGACCCCTATTGTACTATATACCAGAATAAAATATTCAATCTATTTATTCTTTATCATTTTATAATTTTAGATTTTTAAATTTTTGTAAATAATATTTATAATATATATACATATTTAGAATAGAATAAAATCATAAAGAAAACATTAAAACAACATACAAAAAAACATAGATGAATATATTATACTTATACATATGTAATTATACCCTTATTTATTTAAGTGTACCTAGTATATCAGAAAAATATAATAAAATCATATTTGTGCATATTAAAATAAGTTATAAATATGTAAATTAAGTGCATAAAATAATAAAATAAAAAATACAAAATAAAAATAAAATACCAAATATATAGGTAAATATACATATGTTTATACTTGTAAATAGTAACTTACAATAAATTAGTCCATAAAAATAAATAAAAATCAGATTAAAATACAACATAAAATAATGAACATTTTTTATTTTATAACCTAAAATTTATAAATTCATTTACTATTATTTATCGATTTTACGATTATTTTCTTGTTCCCTTTTTCTGGTTGGTCCACGTGGACCAACCAGAAATCTCCCAGTGTTAAACCCAGTCAGCATCCTCCCTCTCTTCCTCGTTTACCGATATGTCAGAACACGTGTTTTCGCCTAATTATCTCCTGATCTCCATCATGTTTTGGCTTAGCATGATGCCCAATTGTTGTAGATTGATCGTCGGTGATTTCCACGCACTCTTTAGATCATATCAGTCTCCATCGAATCGAGCGACCTCTGCCTCGCAAGCAAGAACCGTGTTCTACCTATAACTATTGGTCCTTTGCTTCTCTACTCGGATTTGATCCCTCTTCATAAACCTTTACCCCCTCAGATTGGTACAGGTCACTTCGCCTTGGTGACAGCAAGAGGAAACTTCTGATTTGCAATGGGGAGAGGGAGAGGAGGAGGTGCATCCACCCACCACCAGAGCTCTGCTCGGAGGTTCAGCTTCATCGATCTACAGTCAATTCGAGGCCACTCTTTAGCTTTCATATGTAATATCCTACCAATAGTTTCATTTCTCGCATTTAATTCCATGGTTAATCTTGTCTTTAATCCTAATTTAGAAGGCCCCAATTCCCTGAAGTTTGAGATCTAGGGAAATTCATCGTCCTTCAACTGTGTCCTCACCTCGATTCTCATCTCAAATCAATCCCATATGCGTTCTCCATCTATCTCACTATTTTTCCACCCTGATCCATCGTCGATCGTGGAGTCCAAGCTCCGTACGCCGTCGCCTGCCAGAGCTACACCTTCACCTCGCTCTCGACATCTTTTTTCTTACCCTCATGGACAAGGAGTTAGCCCTTGTGCGACGGAGATGTTTGGTGTAGACTTTTGACGTCCAGGACGCATCTGGAGAATCATTGTTGACCTGGAATAGCTCCAGGTGCTTGGACCTTGTTCAGGCATCCAGAGCCCTCCCGTTGTCCTTAGAGGATCCCACTGCACGAGGAGAAGTCCCGATATTCTAAAGCACCCATTGGCACGGATTTTGAGGCCCGAACATGGCTAAAATTGAAGATCAAAGCTTGTCGGAGCACAAGTTCATCTGTGTTCTCCCAGCACCGTCAGATAGAGAAGGCCGACCCAGATCTAATCTGGGTCGTTGAAGGATATTTGAAGCGGTGTGCACCATCAGCCCTCGGATCGTGATAAGTGGCATGACGTGGTGTGTCCTGTACTGCTTCACTTATTCCCTCCTATTTTTGTATATTAAGTTTCGAATTAAATATTAAGTTTTGTAACTCACTCTTAATAGGATAAATTGCATGTGAACCCATGTATAACCTTTTGCTTATTAGTCCAAGTCAAGCACGTGGTCTAGCATGCTCTTTATGTAAAAATTGTAGGTGACCCCCAATACTCTCTGGATATTGCTATTTGACCATTGCCAGTTCAACTCACGTGATGTCCCACGTGACAAGGTCATTTTGCATGTAATCCTTTGCGTGTTTTTATATTTATGTTTAGTCTTTAAAATTTAAAGTTTAGTTGTAAAACCTTGGGATATTTGCATGTAGACCTTGATCTTTATTTTTAATTGCAAATATACCCTTGCTAGTTCATTTTTTTATGTTTGTTTTCTATTTTTATAAATACCATCAGTGCTCCAAAAATCACGAAAAAATAGGATTAGGTCTATGTTTGCATACACTTTCACATTATCATTTTAGTTTTGCATTTTAGGTATTTTTCATATCTACTAAAAATTAAAATAGCATGATTTTGTCCCTATTTGAATAAAAAATTCTAAAAAATTATAAAAAAAATTAGTTTACAATACAAAAATTAGTATTAGTTTATTATTGTATTTTATGCCTCCATACCAAAAATCCCTAAAAATATAAAAAGAAAATGATAAAAAATTAAAAAGCTCCAAAATACTTTAAAAAATATAAAAAATCCAAAAATATTTCTTTATGTTCTATATTTTATTTATATATATTAGTATCTAATAAAAATGATTTGGATAAATATAACCCTTTTTTCTATTTTCAATCCTCAAATCAATTCGGTAAGTTTATTTAATCCAGATTTTGGGATATTTTAGACTTTAACAATACCAAAAAATTAGCAAAAAAAATTAGCAAAAATTCCCCCAAAATCCAAAAAATAGTTAAAAATTAAATAAAACACAAAAACATTTTATCTGCATTTTTTTATTTTTGTTATTGTCATAATTATATTACCCTATACTATATATACATCTCTATATAGTTAAATATATATACATATATTAAACATCAAAAAATATTAATAATAAATAAATAAATTCAAAAAATATTTAATTATTTTTTTATATAATTAAATCTCACACTCCCTGACTGATATTGTGCACACATATACATACATACATATTATTTATTTATAATTAATATATCGTGCTACCATGTTTTGCTTCCTGTATTTGACCCCTACTCTCCTTGTCACTGTACACCTTTTGTAGGGAATAATAAATTTTGATTCACGTATTTATTCTTGATTGTTTGATCTATCTAGTATGGGTTAATTGTTGAATCTAGCGATCTTCTCGAGAGGTTAATTTAGTGACTGCCATCTTGCCTTGAGAGATTGTAAGACCCTCTCGCAAAATCTCTATTCGAGTCGGTGCCCAACCCGCTTTTGATATTTGCAAAAAGGACCCTCCCAGGCGAGCGCTCCTCACGTGTGTACTTTGGTAAATTGTAGAGAATCCCTGTTGCCTTTCAAAAATTACAGAAATGCCCCTACGAAAGCCCTAATTGCATAATTATCCATTTTATTTTCATATTTTCTTTGCATTTATGCCCTTGCACTCGATATTTAATATCTCGAGCATAAGAACTCCAATTTGGTTGATTTCAGTCTCATTTTGGTTGCATATTTATTCTCTTTATGATGGAATGTTATCTTTCTGATCTGACATAAAAATTTAATATGATAAATTCTATATCTTTTATGTTTCATTTGTTCTTATTTTAAATGCCATAAATTATTGTTGTGCCTCATTTGATATTGGAATCCACTCACTTTTGATTGCTCAAGTACCTGATTAATTTAGGGGCATCTTTGTACATAATCATTTGTATGCATCACATAGCATTATGTTGCATATCATGATACATTTCATCTCAGTTTTAATTGCATATAAGTCGAACAAAAATATATGCACCATGTTTTGAGCCCCATTCTCTACATTTTGTTTGCATTATCACATCGTGTCCGCATAGTGAAGACCTAAGTGGATTTAATTGCTCTTAGTTAATCAATAATATCTGATAAATCGACGAGGAGGCACGTGTCCCTGTGTTCGACCTTGGTACACTTACCAAGTTAAATTTTACACATATTCAAATGTGTGGTTTCTGCTGAATTGAAATATGTCTCCTATACTACAATTATCGACTATTAAAGATAAGAATTACAAGGTTCATCAAATGGTAATGTTTCTAGGGACACAACTCATCCTTATATGTTTATTGAATTTTATTGTATTATTTAGAATTGATTATTTTCAAAAATTTAGATCCTCATATTGTGTTTGTTTCTGCATTATTCTTGATCAAAATTCTTGATGTTTTTCTTGACATTTTATTTTATGGCAGGGCCTGTGAAGATGAAGGATGCTCGATCTACATGGAGGCATGGAGTTGGGAGCTCCCGATGCAAGGAGCCGTAGAAGAGACTCATGAGAAAATAAGGAATTAATCAACATTCTGTTCATGTATTTTGTTTTGTATATAAGTGTAATATTTGCATTTCCAACGGTCCTCATTTGAGGGCTCGTGTGTGTAAGTTGAACTTAGGCATTGCATGTGGTGTGTGAAGTCATTTCACCCCTAACCCAGGTGAGGCTTCACTTGAATGTCAACCTAGGCCTAGGCACACAACTCTCAAAGCTCTTTTATTTTCCTATCACTTGTGCTTGCTTTGTAGGTTAGGACACACATAATTCACGTAACATACGTACATAATTTCACTTAGACTAATTAATTGAATTCTTTCTTGCTAATAAAGGCATATTTAGGGTGCAGTTTCCTTGACTTGAATGAATGTAGCATAAAATATAAATACAGTCTTGCATATGCATGAAGATTGCTGAAGGCATTGTAAGTTCTTCTCTCAAGTATGCATCATGGTTTTATGGTATGCAATAGCTTTTCTTGATCTCTCTCCTTTGATTTACAATATAATATCTTAATGGAATCAGGACTGGCTACTGACGATGCTTGCTTTATTTGTGCTCACAATAATACAGTGATAGCCTAAGCATAAAAATGAGGTTATAATGTAAGTCAAAAAATAAAATGGAATAAAAATAGCATTGGTTTATGGGAGATTACTTCCCTCATTGTACATAGCTTGTGTTTGATTGATGAGAGTTGAGGACACATCCCTAGGATAGTGCCCAAAACCTATCTTTAAACCTGCATAATAGACTTCAATTTTGTATGATCACCAATAAAATAGACAAGATAAACACGATTGAACCTTCACGGTACTCATGTGTGTGTTGGTGAATTAAGGGTTTTTCTTTAAGGATTGAACCTTGGATGAATATTCACCTCACCCCTCCTGTAATCCTAGATGATCCCTCCCCATCTCAGCAAACTCATTCATCCATGTAGATCCACTCCATCTCTAACCCTAACTAAATCTGGGTTCCTGATTAATCTCAGATTCATCACTCTAAATCTCATTAATTAAGCTCAAATCCCTCAAAATCATTAGCATTTCTTCATTTATTCTACATAATTAGCATTCATGCATGTTTTAATAAGAATTGCATTTTATCACTCATTTCTGCACAAAATAAGAAGCCAAAAATCCCAGATAAAATTAACCTGTAAATAGCCTAACTTCCTTGATTTTTAACTAATTCATGCTAATCTGAATAACACAAAACCACCTCCACTGTGTACATATCACCAACAAGAATAAATGAAAAATACAAAAAAATCACTAACCCAAATAAGTGGACCAAAAACCCAAACCCTAGTTTCAGGATTTCCGGACTAAAACCCTCATATCTTCTCCATCCAGTGTCCAATTTGATTCTACTCATTTTGAACCAATTACTTCAAAAAAAGACCAAGTTCAAGTGAATCAGAGCTCGTATGTGAAAGTTGGGTTTTGGGTCTCTTTTGTACATTTTGTATTTTAGCTGATTTTGACCTAGTATTTTATGTACATAATTAACCTATTTTAGTCCATTTGTTTTTAGTTTGTCTTCTTTGATAAAAGTTTTATTAAAATGTGTAAAAATTCAAATCCAAATTGAGCTTGAAATCAAAGAAACAAATTGAGTCTGAGTCTTCACTATCTGTACAAAATTGATCTATTTCGTTTTTTTTTTCTTAATTAATAAAAATCAAAAAATAGATGAATGTGTAAATATTTATCTTTGATTTTATCATATTTTTTCGGATTTTTATCTGGTTTAAAAATGACAAAAAATTATAAAACCCAAAATTCAAGGTATTCTATGTACATGAGATACCCCAAAAATATCACTTTGTGCAATTGATCGATTTTGGTTTTGATGTCTTCATGGAAGTTGTAGATCTCATCGAGACGAGCAATTTTTGTGAAGGGACTTTTTTTATTTGAGGTCGTTTGCTATTTATTTAGAATTTTTCAAAGTATTTATTTTTCGATTATTGTGGTGCTGACACGTGGCAGCTCCTGGAGCCGCCACATGTCAGTCATTTTTGAGGTTTTTATTAATTAGTTTTTATAAAATAAAAAAATAAATAGATAAAAGTCGACGCACGTACGGGCCACGTGCCTCCCAGGCACGCGCCATGCACGTGTCGCCCCCTTCACCTTTTGGCCGCCACGTGTCCTGACCAGGACCGTCCAATCTCGACCGATCGGACGGCCGCTGGCCTTCGTCCCCAAATCGCCCCCTTTGGAAATCACTGCCGCCCGCGATTTTCTGCGCCGCCGCCGCAAATCCCGCGTCAACCCCCATCTCCTATCGCACCTCCAATTTCATCACCTCCCCAATCGCCACCAATCTTCCAAATCAATCGCCGCCCCCATGATTTCGCTGACGGCCCTCCATCCATCTTCAATCAGATTGTCGAACCCTGACGAATCTCGTCAAAATATCCCCGATTTACCTTCCTTCCCTGACGAGCCCCTTCACCCTATTTAAATCCTCCTCCGCGACCTTCAACAGCATCCGCTGATTGCACCAAGAGCCGACTTCGCGGCGGTGACAGGGCACCGTGTGGCCCTCTCCAGCGAGATCCGAGCCGTCGTGGCTCGTTGTAGCGTAGCTCCGCACCTGCTGCTTCGCTCCGACCGTCAAGCCGTTGAGGCATCGTCCTTCATCAACGTCAACTACCTTCTCCATCGTCGTCGCCTCCATCCACGACAACCACGGCGCTTCAACTACACCGCCATCATCAACGACGATCACATATGCTTCAACTTCATTCTTCTATGACAACGCATCATCGTCGTTTTCACCAACATCGGAGTCAACTACTTCACCGCTCCTCCACCGCTACGATCGCATCAACGACGAACGACCTTGCCTTCATCAACCGGCCAAGCTTCCTTCGTTCTCATCAACCACCGACCGTCAGACCCACCACCGCTCCGCCGCTCCGTCGCTCCACCGACGCCCGTCGACCGTGTGTCGGCCATCCCCTCGCCGTATGATCAAGAAGGGTCCCAGATCTTGACCGTCCAAGGCCATCCACCTAAGGCATTGGATCCATCTCCATCGACGGTCTAGCTTAGCTCCGAGCCTCAATCCGAGCCAACATCCACACCAGAAGCCTCGGGCGAGCCAACACACACCGTTGCAACATGTGGAGGCCCGCACCAAACCTCACCCGAGCCAGCCTTCGCATGTGTATGTCACGTGACCCTAGGGAGAACTTTGCAGAAAACCCCCCAGAGGTTCGCCTATTTGCCATTCCACTGCCCAGAGGGCTTGTGCCATGCACGTGCCCCTCTGGGATTTTTGCAGAAGACTCCCAGTACCTATAGGTAATTCATTATCACCCTTCTTTGCATTTTGTTTTATTTATAATTACTTAAACATTGCAGTTATATCCCTGTCTTTTCCCTTTATTTTGGATAGCCACATAACACTATTTTATTCATCCAAAAATAGCATTTTGTTTCGCATTTAATTCTCTACATTATGGCATATTGTAGACATTCTTGTGACTTATGGTTAATTAATAATTAATTATTTTGTGAAAAAATTCATATTTTACCCATCTCATGCTCTGAAATTTGTCATTAATTAACCGTTGCTCTAAAAATTCCTGAAAAATCGTAGATTGTAGAATAATTGTGGTGAACATTATGCCCCAAAAAGAATTGTATTTGCATGTGTAATTTGCCTTGTAAAAATCATTTTGCATATTTCAATGTTTGATTTTTAGTAGGTATTGAATCTTGTATTTTCGTGATTTAGGATTTTTCTAAGATCCATTACCTAGTGATAGATCTTAGATAATTTTATCCTTTGAAAATAATTTGGTTTAATATTTACTATAATTAAATATTGAAATTTATTTTGTTTGCATTTAAAAATTCAGAAAAAAATTCATCTTGCATCCGAAAATTCCAAAAAAATACAGTGCATTCATTTCATTGTAATTTGCATCTTGGCCAAGTTTAATATTTTTGGACATTGTTTTATCGATAATTGCATTTTAGTCCCTGAAATAGGCTGAAATTGCATTTTGCACCCCTTAATTGCATTAAAAAATACAAAAAATATCGCCTCGAAAACTGTGTATGAACTTTGATAGATATAATTCTAGGTTGTTCCTTTGCCTCCTTTTGTTTGACCTTTGGACTTAACTAAGTAAAATAAATATAAAACCACATGATTAAAAATTGACTAAATAATTGTGGTTATTTTCTTGACCGATTCCGATTGTCACCTACAACGAAACGACACACATCTTTTTAAGCGAACGATAATTCACCATACATTTTTAAATAGTGTAATATCGGACTCGTCAGATGGTGCCGTTGTCGGGGATCGAACTCGGGTCACCTGCGTGACAGGCGGGATCAAACCCGGGTCACATACATTTTTAATGCACAACAATTCAGATACATTTTAAACAGTGCAATCCTGGACTCGTCAGATGGCGCTGTTGCCGGGGAGGCAAATAGCTTACTTTTTATCTGAAAATTTTTTGTTCGATTTTCTGCATTCGGGTAGTCTGACCCCAGAATTTTTCACTTTATAAAGTCCATTTTTTCCTGCATTTATTTTATTTTATTTTCAACATTTATTTTTTATTTATTTTTGAGTCACTCTCTTACACCAACTCTCTTATTTTTCTTACGAGGTACCCGGCGTACATGGTGCGGTTTTTGAAAATCGAAGCATCTTCACCGACTTCCAAAAAAGCCGCAATTAATTTAAGATCGAGTCGAGTCGTGAGAGAGTGTAGAGTTTAGGATTTTATTTTCTGCAATTTTTTATTTTCTATAATTAATTTCTCATTTATAGCAGTGTCCGTTTGGATTCTTGCGTGTGTAAAAAAGACCTTGAACTCTTTTCTGTGGTGTGTTGTGGCCTGTTTCACTCTCCGGTGAAGGTGGGGCTCGACTTGAGTGGTGCTTAGGATAGATCAGCACATATGGCTCTCAGAGCATTTAAATTTTGATTGTGCTCGTAGGACCTAGGGCCACACTTCACTCTAATTGAGACGCACATTAGATCGTTCAATTTAGCCAAATTCAACTCAATTCTTCCCCGCTAATAGAACTTTCTTCTAGGTGCGGTTTTTCAGCTTGCATCCATATAGAATAAAATTTTCAATTTCTATATAGCATCCCACATAGAGATTGCGAGGATTCACTGTAAGTCTTCTAACTGAGCATACATCATAGTTTTTTGCGTGCATCAGCTTTTTCCGAACTTCTCCCTCTTGTTTTGTCACGTAATTTTAAAAAGAAATTGGGACTGGACGGTAGATGTGTATTTGTGCTCACTTAATTCTTCAGTGATCGCCAAATTAAAATTGGGACTGCTAAATATAGCCGATTTTAAATTAACCCATAAAATCAAGAATTATTGCGGGAGAACAACCCCGTCCTTGGATGCATTTATTTTCTGAGTGAACGAGAGACGACACTTAAGGCTAGAGCCCAAACCCGGATTTTCATTTTGACTACTGATTCTACCCAAAACGATTAGCTACTTCTCAGTGAGGATCTAATGGGTAGTCGGTAAACGGTCCGGATTTCCTTAGCAGAGTGGGTGGTTTAGAGGACACTGCGTAAGACTCCGTCTTCAAGTAACGGGTAGCCGTTCTACGGTCCGTACTTACTCCCATACTGGCTGAAAGTAGGTGCAAGTAGTCATAAGAATCCGGGTCAGTCATTAGGAAAATTTCTGGCACCTAACAGCTCGCTAAATTCTTTCCAAGATTATCTTATCACCAATTAAAATTGAAAAGATAATAGCCGAACTATTGCGTCTTCGTTGTGTGAGTTGGTGAACTTAGGGTTTGATTTGTATTTGCATTAGTGTGCGTGAACCGATTTTGAAGATCAAAAGCTACACATTTGATAAAATTTCATTTGACTATCCTGTGCAATCGCACCGAGATCAACCATGATGATTCATCCTCAACCTCCTTTGACAAACACAGGACAATCGTCCGAGCACCCATCTGATCTATATTATGAAAATGAATTTGTCTCGATTTAGCCCAAATCAACTGGACCCTCTTCTTTCAATAATCCTCCAATATTTGCAAGAGACTTTCACCCGCAGATGAATCCAATTCCCGCATTGCATTCCAAGCTATTCTACTCGAATCAGTCAACCGCACACGACCAATATCCATCTTGGACTGAACTGTCTTATTCACGATTTCTCGCAAATGAAACAGTTCAAGACACTACAAGAAAGAGTAGAATAGGAAACGGTCAACATCCGTCACCAATGAGAAAAGGACCGTCCCCTCTGATCATAGGGGACGGTCATGAGACCGTCTCCAAATCCTGCGTCCCATTTGGTATAAGCGACGGTAGTCGACACTGTCCCCTGTACTCATACATAGGGGACGGTCATGACCTTGCCTTAAAGTTTAGTATAGGGGACGGGCATGACCGTCCCTTAAAGGCAATTATTGGGGACGGTCAGGACCGTCCCTTAAAGTCATTCAGGGGGGACGGTCAAGACCGTCCCAAAAGGGAAGCAGTGGAGACGGTCACGACCGTCTCTTAAAACGAAGGGGACAGTCACAATGACCGTCCCCTCTGTTCATCTGCTAACAAAAAAAATTTCCATTGCCCCCTATTTGATCTTCATTTTACCCTGTATGTCACTATAATTTAGTACTTGTTACAATAATTGTTTCTTCATAATAAATATTACGATCAGCACAAAAAATAAGATGCATTCCACATTTATAAAGTCGTTGTCCTACAATATAAGCATTCAAACAAAATAACCTACTTTGCAAAGTAATTGTCCAAAATAATTATACAATATACTACACTATCCTACCAAGTAACCAAACTATCCTAGTCATCCTCATCGTCGTCGTCCTAGTCGTCGTCCTCGTGTCGTTGTCGTCCTCATCGTCATCAGTATCATCAACTTATTCTTCTTCTCTGTCATCGTCGTCGCCTAACCTCACAGCGGTATTATCATCTTCTGTTGGGTGGCTAGTCGACGCTGCACCTTGATGTTCCCGCATGAATGCATTGAAAATTGCCATTTGTTGTCGCAAATCCTGAATCTACATATTCATGCTAGACAACACTTGACTCTCTAATTCCCTCTCCCTTTGTGTCTTATGAGAGGCCGAGCCGCTCCCTACTCCATACCAATTCCATATGGTGGCACCATGACCACCACAACGGACGCGTCCCTGATGCTCTGGACCGGTCGCCTGGAGGAAGACCGCATCAGGAGTAAGAGGCAGATGACTCGTTCCAGTGTTGTCTACAGAGCCAGTGGTTGTGAGCCTGACAATCTCCTCCTAAAAATTTATTTAGTAAGTTCAAAATTCATTTAATTTGTAAAAAAGATGCAAAAATTTTATGAATAGCTTACATGAATTTGACCATAGGCAGGATCCACCCAATGAACTTCTCCGCCCACATCGCGGCTCTTAGACTTCTCAAAGACTTCCATTCAGCTGGGCACACGATGGTTCTCCACTGCCTAATGTGAAAAGATTACTAAACTTACGATACCATTTTAATACTTAATGGTTAGAATTTAAACATTAATTTTAAAGTAGATTACTTACAAAGTCATCCTTCAGTTGATTTGTGTTTTTTCTCCCCATTCTATGGGTAGACTTGAAACCTTTCCTCCGATTTTCAGCATATCTCCTTGAGATGCCCTATACAAAGATAATAATTTTAATAAAAGAATCCCAAATGATTTATGTATAAAATGCACATATATATGGCATATACCGCATGTTCTTCTCCCATCCAAATATAAACCATCGCCCTGCATTGTTCAGCGGGTACATTTGGAGGACAATTTGCCAAAATGGTTTCCAATGAAAGCTCAGGGTCGTAGTACTTTAAAATATAAAGAAAATTAGTTACATACTTAAATGATGAAAAACAAAGTTATTGTACTCACTCGGGCCTTCAAACGACCTCGATGTTTACGCAACAACTCCGCACCATGTCCTAAAATCAGAGCATCAGTGGCCGGGTCACGATCTCAGGAAAAACTAGAGTGCAAAGAAATCGAAGCAAACAAAAATAAGTTTATATATATACTGAAGAAAAACTTTGATTTGTTATTATTATAAATACCTCCAAATCATGAAGAATGGCATCTTTTATTAACTGCTCCACTAAACGCCAGTCTGTAATGTGGAGAGGGACCCTGGCTCTGCACACCTGTCATAAGTAACTCTGAAAAACAGCTGAGTTCTCCTTCACAGCATCGCCTCCAACTATCTGCACCCTGAGTGTCTCACTAGGACGAAGTCGGTCCAACACTCGGCACTGTGATGGGCCTCTATGTCTACCTGAGCTACTCGATCCGTCAGGATCGGAGGTCTCACTCCCTCGTTGTGGTGCAGGCGGTGCATCCCGAATGCGTCTAGGACGTGGAGGCATATCTGCATATTATGAAATATTTAAATTAGATAACAAGAATGATATATTTCATATATTAGATCAAACAATTGGAAAAAAAGTAATGGTGAACTTACACTTTAAAAATCCGCATCTACAATATCAGTTGGATGTTCTTGTATTTCAGCTTGATATGCCTCATTTATATTTAGCAACTCATCATCATCATTGACATCAAAAAAATCTCTTGGTATTGTTCTCACGGGTATGATCCATCCATCACTGAAGTTGTCTGGAATGTAGAAAACTTGTTCTACCTGACTGGAAAGTGTAAAAGTCTCATTTGTTTGCAATTTCCCAGATTGTTTCAATGAAGTAATCCCATTTCTATCTCTTCGATATCCTATCCCCTCGCGACCAACATCAAACCAATTACACATAAAAAGAACACATCGACATTCATGAGTAAAGTTGATCTCTATTATGTCAAGTATTTCCCCATAATAGCCGTCTAAACCTGAAGGTAAATCTGTTTTTACTATAACACCCGACATTTGCGTCGATTTCATCTCGTCGGCGGACTTTGTTCTAAATCTGTAGCCATTCACAATATAACCCTTGTAAGACATAACTTGAGAATATGGTATACATCCAAGAATGTCAAGGTTAATGTTACATCTATCATCTGTCATTTCCCTTAAATGTTTCACATATGAACGGAACTATTTGAGGAATTAAGATTTATTGTGCATCTCATTAAATAATGAATTGTACTCATCAAAAAATTCGTCAATTTCTGACAACTACATCAAAACATAGTAGTGTATGAGATCTCTATCCTCGTCGGATATTACGGGACGTATACCACTGAATATATGTCTACTACATGATTGAAAGACCCATAATTTAGATTCGTCCTCTTCCACCACGACCTCGCCTTCATCATTATGTTCATAACGATTGAAACGCACGCTTTCACCTTCCATATATATTTCATAGAAATTAATACACTCTTCACAAAGATAACCTTCAGCAATGCATCCTTCGGGTTGTGCCTTATTAAAGACCATATTTTTTAATTTCCGAAGGTATCTTTCTATTGGATACATCCAACGATATTGAACCGGCCCACCGATCCTTGCTTCACCTGCTAGATGAACTATTAAATGAACCATTACGTTAAAGAAGGCAGGTGGGAATATCTGCTCTAATTTGCATAATGTGATAATAATATCTTCTTCAAGTCTTCTAAAGATCAACGGATCTAAAACCTTCGAACACAATAATCTAAAAAATCCACCCAATTCTGTTAATGATTGTAGGACAGCATCGTCAACAATCCCGCGAATAGTGAATGGGAGTAACACTTCCATGTAAACATGACAGTCATGACTTTTTAATCCAGATATCTTACGTTCTCTTTCATTTACACACCTCGACAACTGTGACGAGAACCGATCAAATACCTTCAAACTTTTAAGCAAGCTGAAAATTTTATCACACTCAGCGTTGGATAATGTATATATTGATGCAGGTATATTAATCCGTCCATTGTCTAATTCAATTGGATGTAGTTCTTCGCGTATACCAAGTTGAACTAAATCTCGTCCCGTCCTTAAATTATCTTTTGATTGACCTGAAAGATCTAACATTCCCAAAATATATTCCAAAACATTCTTCTCAATATGCATGACATCCAAATTATGACGAATTTGTAAGTGTTTCCAGTATGGTAACTCTCTGAAAAAAATATTTTGTTTCTTCCAACCACCGGCTACACTTTTCTTCGATGTCCGTCCTAAACAACTGCTTCGTACAAGTAATTGTTGTTCCCAAATAATGTTGTCATTCACACGAGCTAAGTCAAGTCGTTGCTCATAAGGTGAGCCGTCAAATTTCTGATTACTATCTGCCCTTTGCCATCTATGCTTCGGTGGAAGGAATCGACGATGACCCAAATAGCAATGCTTCATACTTCCAGAAAGCCATGTTGAATGTGTTTTTTCAAGACAGACAGTACACGCGAGTTTTCCCTTAGTACTCCAACCAGACAAATTTGCATACGCGGGAAAGTCATTTATAGTCCACAACAGTGCAGCTTGTAATGTAAATATTTCTTTCTTACATGCATCATATGTAGGTATTCCAGTAGTCCATAATACTTTCAGTTCATCCATTAACGGTTATAGGTACACATCAATTGCGTTGCCAGGACCTTTAGGATCAGGAATCAGTAGTGTCATCATCATAAATGATGAACTCATTGACATCCACGGTGGTAGATTGTAGACCATCAAAATCACGGGCCAAATGCTGTAACTCAGACTCATATTACCAAACGGATTGAAACCATATGAAGCTAATCCCAAGCGAATATTTCTCTCATCACTAGAGAAATGTGGATATCTCTGATCAAATTTTATCCATTCTTCTGCATCTGATGGATGTCTCATAACTCCATTAGCATCTCGTTTATTTGAACGAGAATGCCACGTCATCCATTTTGCAGTTTTTTCTGACATGAAGAGACGTTTCAGCCTTGGAATTAGTGGGAAGTATCGTAATATTTTTACCGTCTTCTTCTTCCTCTTTAAATCATTTTTTTCTTATTTATACCTGGAAGTCTTACAATATGGACAAAGAACTAAATCTAAATTTTCTCCTCGAAAAAGCATACAGTCATTAACACAAGCATCGATCTTCTCGTATTTCAGACCAAGCGATCGGAATCGTTGCTTCGCCTCTTTCCAATCCTTTGGATAATTCTGAGGATTATTCAATAACTTTCGGATTAAAGCCAGCACATCTGCCATCATTGCAGTAGTTGATATGTTCCTTACTTTCATCTTAAACAACTCTAATAAAAACTGCAAATGCGTCATTTCCACCTCAAGAGCCAATATATCTTCTGCATCTGCAAAACTGCTCGAAAACCTATCATCTAAACCGATGTCTTGTGTCTCAGATCTTCTTAAGTCGTCCATTAATTCAAATAACTCGTGATCAACATTATTCAAGGTTTGTGTAGTGACTCCCGCATCTACACCCATATCCTCATCCATTCGCAAATCTATAACATCTCCATGTTCAGTCCAAATAGAGTAATGTAACCAAAATCCGTTGAGTATAAGATGGTTATAGATTTCCTCTCTAACATTACATTTAATATTCTTACATCTCACACATGGACAATAAATCTTAAGACCACCAAATTTCTTATTAACTCTTTCTATTTGAAATGCCCAATCCAAGAACGTGATCACTCCTCTCTTATATAGATGAAAATCATCGTATCTCTTATCCATCCATGTTTTATCCATTATACTGCACAATCAGAATAAAATCCACCATTATGTGTTATTATAGACAACAAGTTTTTCCATCTTATACACATCAAGTTTTTCTATTATACACAACAAGATTTTCTATTATACACAACAAGATTTTTCATCTTATACAAATCAAGGTTTTCTATTATCTTAAACAAATCAAGCAATGCTTAATATACATAACATGTTTTTCATGATATCTAATATACAACAAGCAATGCTATATATCAACAACAAATTTTCCATCTAAACTCATTCAAATGGGGAAAAACATCCCACAAAGCATATCAAGTAAAATAAGCAACAATAAACACAAAGGAGTGTTGATAGATACCAGAAATTGAGATGGAGGAGGTCGGCAACCACGAGGAGCTCAGAGCCAACGACGGGCGGCAGGGGGCGGCAATAGGCGGTGGGCTTGAGGAGAGGGATGAAATGAGAATGAACGCAGGTCGAAGGGGTTTTTTTCGATCTGACCATCGGGGACGGTCGTTTGAACAATCCTCTTTGGAGACGATCGGCGACGGTTCACTAAAGACCGTCCCCTTTGGATGGCAGAAGGGACGGTCATGATGAATCTCCATTTCATCACCTTTATTCTATCATTTTGGCCTTAAAAACCCCAGCAAATGAATGTAAATAGCCTCAATTTGTACATAATAGCATTTATTATTCATTGTATTTATTGTACATAAAATAATGTTTTTAATGCCAAAATTATAGAATAAAGAGAAGAAAAGAGAAAGGAATAAATATTGCAAATATTTTATGACCCTAACCCCGAGACCAAGGCCAGCATGGAATTGGTCGATAAGAAATAAAGTAGGGGGAGATAAGGGCCAATTATACAATAAATACCTCATTTATTTATTCATCTATTTATGCATTTTTAACACATATTTTGTATTTAATTATTCATTCATCAAATAGAGAAACTTTATACATGAAAGTTGTATATAATAATGTAAATAAAATTACAAAATTGAGTTTGTGTAAAAAGGATACACAGTGTACATTTTATACCCAGAATAAAAAGCCAAAATCTCAACTTCACAGACCCATATATTGCAAATAAAAACTCCAAATCACTCAAACTCACCTTTAATTGTATATAACTTTCCATGAACTATTTAACAAAATTGGTTTCATAATTTTTGGAGTTGATTTGTAGAAGTTAGGTTTTTGGCCCACCTTGTATATAGGACTGGTTAAAATATTCATTTTATTCAATATTTATTATTTCTATAAATTTATATTTTTAGAATCTTGTAAATAATGTATATAATACATTTACCTAGTGAAATTAAAAGAAAACCCAAAAAGAATTTGTAAAATAAAATAAGTCTATAAAATACATAGACAAAATACCTATCCTACATATGTGTATATAAATAAAAAGGGATTTTATTCTTTTATTCTTTATTCATCTATATTTTTATAATAATGTATATATTATATATAACTTATTAAAAATACAAATCCAAAATAAAAACAAACAAAATTCATTAAATAAATAAAGTATATATAATATATAGGTAAAATACCTATAAGTATACCTACATATACATATACTTATCTATTTAAAAATGTAAATAAACTCATAAAAATTAAATAAAAATATAGTTAAACTCACAAAAATAAGTTCTAAATGTATAAAATAAGAAAATAAAATAATAAAATAAAAAAATAAAATAAAAATAAATATATATAAATATACTTATACATACATTATTAAAATAAAGCCGTAATAAAACACTTCGAAAAAATAAATAAAAATCAGAAATAAATACTACATTAATTTATAGACATTTTTTATTTTATAAGCAAAACCTAATTCATTCATTTATTACGTGTAATAAATAGGTCAAGACTAGGCTGATGTGGACCAATCAGGGGCCAGGGACTGTTGACCTCCGGTCAACTCCCCCCTGCGCCTCTGACTCCCGTCAGACCCGTCAATTCCCCCGATTTCCTCCATTTTTCCTGCTCGATTGGTCGCTCGGTCGACAACAGTCTCTTCATGAAAAATATTCTCTGATCATCCGTGATTCTCGCCGAGATCCGGGAGCCCTTGTACATATCGTCGATTCGCCGTTATCGCCCGGTCAAATAAGGGTGCTCCCTTGTTTATAAATAAAGAACCACCGCTATTTCTCCAAGTTTGGTCAGCCTCTCCCCATTTTCGTCCTTGCATTCAGTCCCAGATGTGCTCCTCGTGACAGGAGGATGCCGTCGGCCCCTTGAATCGGCTGGAGATGGTGGTGGTTGCACCCACGGCGGGGCTCCGGCAGCCGTCCTGCTCCTTGGCCCTCCGGCCAAGTCGAGACTGCGCATTTATGATTTTAGGTAGGTTTTCGTTCCTGCATTTTATTCCTGTCTTTTATTTTGCATTTAGATTATTGAAGTAGCGTAGATTAGGTAAATCGAAGTTCACCAGAGCTCATCTCCGGCGACTTCGCCACCGTGTTTCCGACCGTTTCCCGACTCCCTTTCGCCTTCATTTCGATTCTCTACGCATTCTCCTCCTCCCATCCACCCTGTCCAACCGGATTCCCACCTGGATCCGCGAATCGAAACCTCAACTCCGCCGCTCGCCGGAGGCTTCGCCACTTCGCCCATTTTTGCGCTAGCAGCTTCAAACCCCGGGTCGAGGAGAGAGACCTCGAGCCCCTCTACCTTCCTGTGCAGGTTAGGTGTGCCACCAAGCACCAGGAGACGATTCCCAAGCTGGCGGAGGTACCTGGAGCTCCGTTCCTTCTCCGAGCTCGTGGCGGCGCTCCAGCGTGCCTCCGACCGATCCCAGCACTCCAGCAGATAGAGCAGCCTACAGGAAGCTTTTGGGACCTTCAGGTGCGGCGAAGACCGGCTGAGGAGCGAGATCTGGCCGGAACAAGCTCGCCCCGGCGAGTTTGCTTCCCTGTTCTTGCACGTGAGCTCCCCGCCGTGGGATGAAGACGAAGGCCCAGGTTGAATCACAGCCGTCCGATCCCCCAGTGCTCAGACCGTCAGATCCCTTTGGAGATCTAATCCTAGCCGTGGATCGCAAACCGTTATCGGCCCACGTGGAGGCGCCACGTGGATTAGTGGACGAAGATCAGCCGTCGGATGAAGCGTCTGTGGGGGTAAATTGCAAAACCAGCTCCCGTTCTTTTTGTATTTAATTTTTAATTCTGTAAATAATTTTTAACGTTGTAAATAAAATGTGATTTTTGCTGAAAGGACCCTGAGGTTTACTGAATTACAAATAGGTCCTTCTGCGCCTCACGTGCAGTCCCACGCGAGGCGCGTGAAATTTGCACTTTAACCCTGGCGATTTTTGTTAATTATAAAATAGCCCCAAAAGTTTAAATAAATGTTTATTTATGTAGGTATTTTTGCACCCATGCCCCTAGTACTTATTTTATTTGCAAAAATGCCCCTGCCAGGCTGTATTATTTTTGTGTCTTTTATCTATTTATTAAAAATACCTATGTACTTCTAAAAATCCAGAAAAATTAGGGTAGATGTTTCATGTGATGTTCTTGCACACCCATATTTTATTTCACATTTATTTGAATTTTTCCTAATTATTAAAAATGAAAAAGAAGCCCATTTTGTACTGTCTAATTTATAAAATACTAAAAAAATATAAAATGTTTTTTGAAAAATTTCAAAAATATATATATGGTATATTTATATCTATATTGAGTCCAGAAATTGAAAAACCCTAGAAATATGAAAAAGAAGAATAAAAAAATCAGAAAGCTCCAAAATCTAACAAAAAATAGAAAAATCCTTAAAAAACCCCAAAAATATGTTTTTCTCTTTTATAATTTTCTATATATTATTATTAATGTATTAAAATTAATTTGGGTAATTTTGAAATTTATTTTATATTTTTAAAACCCAAATTACATTCGGCTAGCTAATTAGTCCATATTGTGGACATTTTTGAAATATATATATATATATATTAGAAATATTCCTGAAAAATAACCAAAAAATTAGAATAATGTCAAAAACAAAATATATATATATATATATATTATATCTATTTATGTTAAGCATTGATATCTATATAGATATATATATATATCAATATATTATATTACTTCTCTCTCTCCTCTTATATATATATATATATCTTTATGTATATAAATATATATATTATATAATTAAAAATATAAAAAGAAAATAAAAAATGTAAAATATAAAAACAAAATAAAAATTATAAAAACAAAAAATATAAAAATAAAAAAATATAAAATTAAAACCCACAAAAACCATAAATGGACATGAACAATGGATTGAATAAATTATACATCACATACATTCCCTTCGCCTCCCAGTGTTCGACCTCTACTTGTGCTTACAGCTATACACACTTGCATGTAGAGTTATAATAAATTTTAACTCCACATTTTTGGATATTCATTGCATATATTTATTGTGGGTTAATTGTTGATTGATTTGAGGATTATTGAGCGGTCACCGCATCGACTATTGATCTGCCTTGTGGATTAATACGACCCTTAATTTTCCTCTTTCATCAAATGGCGCCGTTGTCGGGGATGCAACGGATTTTGTATGGTTTTGTGAGCTTATTTGTTTATTTATTCAATTCTTCGCTCATGTCCATTATTTATTTGATTATTTGATCTTTATTAAGATTATTGATTGACTGTTCTGACCCATTTCTTTTATTTTCCTTTGATGCGAGGGACCGCCAAGCTAAGGAGGACCTCCTAGGAGGTCTTATGCACCCAAGCAAGGTGGAGTTGGCTCTTCTATGCCAAGCCAACAGGAGAGAGCATCAAAGGGAAATGAAGGAGAAGTTTTGAAGACAGTCTCTATTTTTATGCATTTTATTTTATTTCATTTTATTATGTATATTCATGTGAGAGAGTGACACTTAGTATTTTGTAATAATACAGGACTCTCACAGATACACTTCGACTCCCGAGGTCCAGTGCCCGAGGGATTGTTCCCTTGGGGGCCTCGATGATTTTCACGCTTTTCCTTTTCTTTATTTTATTTTATTTTTATTAATTTGTGTGAATGAGCCTTAGCTTAGGATTTGCTTGCTCGTAGAGTTAGGTCCAAACACCCTAATATATATTTGCATGTACCTATAGTTCGCTTTGGATCTAGATCAAACTCTAAACAACCGTTCATTTATCTCTTAGCCTTTGTGCCACAGCGAGCCCCGCAAAGCGTTTTGTCCTAAACTCAAGTGTGTTGAGCAGAGGAGGGGTGAGCCAAGACCGGATTTTTTGAGGCTAAAGATGAATGAGCAACTTGTGGTGCTTCACGATAATAGCAATTTCTGAACCTAGGGTGATTTCTTCGGCTTGCATTTGCATATAGCATAGGTTTCAAATTCTGTTCTGCATCCCGCATGGAGAGAGCTGGGAGGCACTGTAAGTCTTCTTACTTAGCATGCATCATCAATTTCCGACTTGCATGGCTTTTCCAATCTTCTCCCTCTGATTTTGCCAACCTAGGATGCTTAATGGAAATTGGAACCTCGATAGGCACGTGCATTGAAAATACCCAAAAAAGTGATAACCTAAATAAAATTGGGACTGTTAACTCTATTGGACCTAAAAATAAAACATAATGGATTTCCTTGTCTTGGGGAGAGCAACCCCCTCATTGTATGTGTTTTAAATTGCTCACGTACACACTAAGGAGTAGAGCCCAAATCCCATCAAGCCTCCTAGTGTCTGTACAATTTGTGTGATTCTCACCTAACTCTAAAATCGAAAAGATAAACGACGGTCACCTGACGGTCTTCATTGTGTTGAGTAGGTGAATTGGGGGTTTTTCCTTGTGTATTGATTGTGACTTGGAGTCCATTGTGCTTTTCATTCATTACTAGAGTAGTCGGACCCGCCCGTGTGAGTCATGCATTTTTTATCTTTGAGTCTCTCTACCTCTCTTATACATATATCTCTCCATCTGCATTAAGTCATGATATTGGCGCTTGAGCTCAATCATTTCTTCGCCAAGTCCTTTGTCCTCTTCTTCTTCATCACTTTCTTCATATTCTCCGTATCATCTTCATCTTCTCAGGTTCGAGGAGAGTATGCTCTTCGGACCACCATTTTGACGGTGTTCCCGCCTTGTGTGGAACACCCAATTTTGTCTATATCTCGATCTTCTCGCCCGCCCTCCTCGTACCCTCTGTATCACCTTTCTACTCCCCATGATATTGGCACGCACGCTCAATCAGCTTCTCCACCCCATTGTTATTCTTCTTATCCACCTTCCTTGTGTACCCCGTATCACCTCTCCCTTTACCCGGGAATGCTGTGCATATTGATGAGGCCCACATCAAGGATTATTCATACAGATTATTTGTGTAAGCCGGGCCCACGATGTTGAGGATGCTGAGATTGATTTGGTGGATCTGACTGTGGATACATGCATATGGACTTCTTGAGGATTTTTGTTGATGCATAGAGCATAGGTGTGATCCATTATTGAGAAATTTTAGATCTCGCACACCGGATTGAGGATGTGATATGATGCGATGATTTGGTGATGATTTCATGAGTATTGATTGATCTATCTTTCTTGAGGTTCCAGCCATCTTGATTTTGAGGATTGACTGCTTATTCTGATATGGACTACCTGATAAAGGTGTGCGGATCCTACATGATCTCTCATCTTCCTAATTGACCCATCCTTGATCTCCTGAATCTCTAATCCACCCTGGCACTTAGAGGATTCCTGACTATTTTTCGTGCCATCTCAGCTGACTGGATTGACCCAAGGGATGTTTGGTGAAAGACATGATTATTTGCTCCCTTGCATGATCTTATGCCCTCCAAATTATTGAATGATTTATTGCTTTTGAGGACCGGAGATGACTTGCCAGCATTCCCATGACCTACATTGATCTAGCTCGCATTCCTCCCCGAGGACTATCGGCGGGAGAATGTGACAATTTCTAGAACTGTGGTTTCATTCACTGCTTCGGTCACCATTGTGATGGGACCTGAAATCGAGTCAGATGATATGCTTGATTGGCCTCCCCCTGTGATTGTGTAAGACCTATCAGTACACGAGGCCAATGATCAGACTCCTTTGAGTCCGCTCTCCTTGACGGTCCTCGCAAGTATGAGCTCTTTTTTGATTATTCCTTGACTAGCTCGTAGCTCCCCGAGGGTTATCTGCGGGAGACTACGACATATTTCCGATCTGAGTGGTCTCTGCTGCTGGTAGCCGATTTGTCGACTACTGAGGCCACTATGTGGGCCCATCTGATGGATCTAGCTCCTTCGAGCGCTTCTCTCTCCTTGACGACCCTCGCAAGGTAGAGACACATTCTGACTATTCCTTGCCTAGATCGGAGTACTCTCCGAGGACTATCTGCGAGAGACTGTGCCACTCTTTCTACGCTCGGTTCCCATTGCTGACTGTGTCTCTGATCTGCGGAGCACGGAATCGAGTCGTCTGATATACATGATCTTTGGTCTCATCTTGAGTTGCCTATCCGATCTATGGATCATGAGACCCATCTGATTAAACTCCTTTGAGTCTGCTCGCCTTGACGGTCCTCGCAAGGTTGAGCTCCTGATATCCGCTATTTTCATGTCGAACTGGCAGCACGTCCCCCGAGGGTTGTCTGTGGGACGCTGCCACATTCTTTAGATTTTCTGGTCTCTTCTGCTGGTAGCCGATATGTCACCTACCGAGATCGTACCTGATGATCCGTCTGATGGATCACTGACGCCTTTGCGTCCACTCGCCTTGACGACCCTCGCAAGGTCGAGTCTGTTTATTCATTGTCTAGCATGTATTACTCCCCGAGGGTTATCTGCGGGAGAGTACATCATTTTCTAGGTACTCGGCTTTATTTCTGGTGTCTCCGATTTGGTGGAGCATGTAGCCGGGACTTTTGATTTATGTACTCGGTCTCCTCCCTGGTTGTGTCTCCTCTTTGTTGGAGCACGAAGCCGAGTCTTCTGATTATTCTTTGATTCTGCTCACCTTGAGGACCCTCGCAGGGTTGAGCCATGACTTGTAGTATTCGGTGTGACTCCTGTGACCTTCCGACCTCATGACCACCGAGTACCATGATGTCTCTTGATCCTTACCTTTCCATATCTTACTGAGACTCTGATTGACCATAGGAGTCTGTACTGCTCTTTCTTTCTCCCGGTCTTACGGTATCGGCTCTGTTCCCTCATGTTATGAGCCGATTGACTGCTTCATGCGACCGGACCTGATATCTATCCTTTCGACCTGTTGTCTCCGGAAGCTGACACCCACTTGATTACAAATTCGGGTGTATTTTAACCTTCTGACCGTATCCTCGTTCTCACAGGGAGACGACGACGAGAGCACGGTAGTCGCTTACCAGATACTGTCCTGTACTTCACTAGTTTCTTCACCACTTGTATATATGTGTGCCTTGTTTATTCTTTCTCCCGCATGTTATGTGTGCCCTAGATCTATCACCATATCTTTGTGTCTACACTTAGGACGCCCTTGTCCTACGTATATGGGGCACATACCGAGTTGTTCTTTCCTTGTGCAATTTCGTCACTCTTGTTGTTGTCTATACTTAGGGATATCTCACCCTAAGTATAGGGGGAGTGATGCGTATATTCTCCACGATCTTTTCATCAATCTGTATTCTTCTTTTCTTCTTTTCTTCTTTTCTTCTTTTCTTCTTCATATTTCTTTATCTAAATAAAAGGTGTCGCCCCCTTTGTGTCAGTTTCCTGTACTTAGGACGTACTTTGTCCTAAATATAGGGGGAGTGCACCCTTGATTTGTTCAATGATCTGTTTATTCCCACCCTTGACCCTCCCTGCTTTGTGTACAGTCTGCTATACTTAGGATTACTTGATCCTAAGTATAGGGGGGACGGTCAACTTCTCATTCGTCCATCTCTTATTCATATATTCTTTAGACTTGTCTATACTCAGTACGAGTTATGTCTTCTCTTTCTCTTTTCTGATCTATGAGGACATAGCTCAAGCTAAGTATAGGGGGGTCGTATATACTATGTATATACTTTAGCCATAACTCGTACTTTCGTATTCTCTTAATAAATATGGCTAATCATTCTTTAAAATTCATTAAAAATCCTTAATAAAAAGATGTGATTATTCCTCAAATTATTTTTGTATTTACTGACTAGTAAATCAGGTGAAAATATTTTTTTGCAAATAGTTTGAAAAATAGTTTGAAAATCTTTGTGAACATTTATTGAAAACTATTTTGAAAACATTTTGTTACATGTTTTCAACCTTTGTAAAAATGTGTGGTTTGTAAAAATTTATTTTCTTTATGTGGAATAAAATGTTTGAAAAATGATTTGCAAATGGTTTGAAAAATGGTTGCAAAAATATTTTGAAAATCTATATATACTGTTTTGAAAACCTTTGCAAAATGATTTTCAAATGTGTGTACATGTTTGTAAAAATGTTTGTAAAAATTATTTTGGACTATAGTTTTCAAAAATTGTTTGATAAATTTGTGTCAAATAGGTTTGAGGAATAGATACATCTAATAAATAAAAATTATAAAAAATTATAAAATAATAAAAAAATTTATTAATAAACAAAATTCTTTAATAAGTGTACATATATACCTATAAATAAAAAAACTAAATTGTAAATCCTGAATTCTTTGTAAATAAAGCGGCACGCCCGTGTAAATAGCTGTATATATCGGATGCCAACATTCTTTCTTTGTGTAAAATTTTTCTCTTTGTTTTCAAAATTCTTTGAAAAATTGCATTATTGTTTGCATATTTGTAAATAGCATTTGCATAGCATTCATATTCTGCGATTGAGTATTGATGATTGAACTAGTCCAATAAAGTCGAAGATTGGAGCTTGGTTGGACCTTACTGCACCTAATTGCACTGGAACTTTATGGGAACTAGGTTTAGGGCACTTCAGGTCTGTTCAGATTTAATTCTTCGAGAAATCAGGGATAGGTTCAAGTCACCTCAGTGGGCTAACTAGAACTTTTCGAAACACACGTATGACTCTTGTCGGCCGTGACCTAACTTGGACACTTGCATCTATCACTTGGCTCAACTCAGTTGGAGTGGTGAGGGGGTTGGATTTGCCAGTCTGAGATGCACACGGGTGGAAACAGTCGTCCTCCTCTAGGGAGGGAAGTGCACCCCAACCTGGTCCAGTAGCCATGAGGTCTAATGACGGGAGAGTGTGGGTTGCAATAAAGCTTCAAAAGAGGGATAGTCTTCTAGCTCAAGAAGAAAAACTCCTTATGTAAATGCTGATGTATATAGTATGTTGAAAAAAAATATATCCAAAAAAGTGGACAGGCTTGAAAATAAAAATAAAGTGCCTGCCAGAGTATGTATATATGTTGTATAGAAAATAAGCAAGCTTGAGCATCAAAGTTATACCATGTGAGCCTGCAGCTGGATGACTTGACTACACTGGTCTTGCATCCCAGGATAGTAGCTACACTGGCTACCGTCCATTCTTTTCTCTACCTCCTCCTCTTGAGTTGGATGCCACTTGAACTTAGAAGGGAATACCCCGCGCCTCGAGGAAAGAGTTGTTGGATTAGGGAATCATTGGGTTGTCATTCTGGAGAAGTCAGTCTCTTTGTCATTTCAGTTGGGGAGAGCCACTATCACTTACACGTACAAGTCAGCTTCATAGTCATAAGGGTTTGCGTATGATGTAGGCTAGTTCTGACCTGGCTATTGAGGTGATTTGAACCAAGTTCCGTGACTCTCGAAGGTTGTTGTGTTTTAAATTTGGTTCCCTATCAGGTTCCACACACAACTTCACATCAAGGTCTAACATGAGCTCCAAACTTTGATTTTGTACAGATAAGTTTAATAATCATGATCAATTCAATTTATTCTTTAAATTCTTTATTTCTGCTTTTTCTTTTCTTCTTATTCTTTATTCTTTTTGTACTTATTGCATAAGTGTTTGCTAGGGACTAGCAAAGGCAAGTATAGGGGGGTGATGAATCTCCATTTCATCACCTTTATTCTATCATTTTGGCCTTAAAAACCCCAGCAAATGCATGTAAATAGCCTCAATTTGCACATAATAGCATTCATTATTCATTGTATTTATTGTACATAAAATAAGGTTTTTAATGCTAAAATTATAGAATAAAGAGAAGAAAAGAGAAAGGAATAAAATATTGCAAATATTTTATGACCCTAACCCCGAGACCAAGGCCAGCATGGAATTGGTCGACAAGGAATAAAGTAGGGGGAGATAAGGGCCAATTATACAATAAATACCTCATTTATTTATTAATCTATTTATGCATTTTTGACACCTATTTTGTATTTAATTATTCATTCATCAAATAGAGAAACTTTGTACATGAAAGTTGTATATAATAATGTAAATAAAATTACAAAATTGAGTTTGTGTAAAAAGGATACACAGTGTACATTTATACCCAGAATAAAAAGCCAAAATCTCAACTTCACATACCCATATATTGCAAATAAAAACTCCAAATCACTCAAACTCACCTTTAATTGTATATAGCTTTCCATGAACTATTTAAGAAATTGGTTTCATAATTTTTGGAGTTCATCTGTAGAAGTTAGGTTTTTGGCCA